>VDFB02379711.1:99519016-99700171 GCA_007258455.2 Sequoia sempervirens
TCCTCCCTTGAGTTTAACCCTCTTCTCAACTGCTCTTGTAATGCATCAACCTGTATCTGGATGGCTGCCAGTGCATCTCTTCCACCAGCATTTCTGCCACCTCGACCACCTCTGACACCACCACGCCTACCAGGCACCACTCTTGGAGGCATCTTTCTTGACCTTGACCCACAACCACAGTCTTGGTGCGAACTGCCTCACGATCGACGATCTGTCCACACGCTCAAGAAAACCTACTCTGATACCACTTGATGAGGGCGCAAACCCGAGACACAGAAAATAACCCACAAAAAAGAGAATAATTTTATTATTCAGAAAATAAAATTTCTTACATGTAGAGGATCTCAAATACCTAAGTTCTACAACACATGCAAGCTACAAAAAGCTACAAAATAACCCTTTCACAATATGGGAGCTTGTCCCCAAAAAGTTACCCAAAAATTAGAAAACCCGCCCATAAATAGAGCTCCTCATTTGTTTGGAGCCAAAACAACATTCAATTTGAGTTTAGGCAGTTTGGCGCCGAAAATTTACAATATGAAGTTCAAATTTCAAAAGAGCATTTGCAATGGTATCTTCTAGAAAGTGCGCCAACTTTGCGGGGTCATAACTTTTGATCCAGGACTCCGATTCGTGAACTGTTTGAACTGATGGAAAGGTCTCGAAGTCAAGAACACGCTTGAAATCTACTACGCCGATTTTAGCAAGTTTTGAGGCCATTCTGGAAGCTCTAAGCCTCAAATCCCACTCGAAAGATTTTCAAGTGCAAATCTGGGAAACTAAAACTGCAATATCTTTCAACCCAGGAACCAAAATGAAAAACCGTAAATTGGGAATTTCATTATGATGAAAAAGGTATCCAAAAATATAAAAAACATCTAAAAACCAAGAAACTTGAAATTTAACTATTTTTGGGTGATGCAAGATTGCCCTTACACCACTGGATGCTCCTGCATCAGTTATAATTCCTCAAATTATTATTTTCATATAGTTTTATGGATTTATAAGGGGTCTAGAAGGGTATATTTATAAGATAAAATTAATCTTTTGATATCTTTGAAGGTAGAAGTGAGCTAAGTAGATCAATGATTTTTTATTTCATAAATGGTAATAAGATTTTTTTTAATGGTTATAATTCCTCAAGCTATCATTTCCATATCACTGTTTGTATTTCTAAGGGGTCTCTACAAGGGTATATTTATAAGATAATTAATAAAAAATACACTTAGGATGTTTGAGAGTGGTTTTATACCTTTAGGAACTATGATGAATAATTTAGTTTTTGCATTCAACCTCTTTAGACTCAAATTTAGCTAGATTTTAGAGTTTTAGGGAGGATTGTGAGGAAGGTAATTATTGATTCCAAAGTGTCTAATTTGTTGAGATAAATCCTTTCCGACCTTAGAAGTTAGAGACTCACACATGAGCTATATCATGCATTTATTTGGTCTCTCTACCAATCTCTACTCTCCTCTTCCCTTAATTAATATAGAAGACATTCTTTCATGTTGAATAATTTCAATACTTTTGAAGAAATAATTGAAGAAAGACAAGTTATTAAATATGTGGAAGGTGAGGAAAACACCCCAAAATTTAATATGGGCCAATTTAGATATTGAGGTAATGCTTAAAGCTATTAAATATTACAAATATAAGGAACTAGATTATTGAGGCAACTTTACTCACACCACCTACACTCAGATTTTGGTGGAGGTTGATTTGACTCTAGCACTACCTAGTGAGGTTATACTTCAAGTTAATGGTTGGTCTTGGTCTTGGCTTGTGGATTATGAAGGAATCCCATTTCACTATAGATGTTGTTTTGCTACTAGACACTTGGCTCATGATTTTCCTCATGGATCTTTTCCTATTTCTTTGTCCACTTGGTGGAACAATGTTCTCTGGACCATCTAATTGTGTACCTTGATGATGTCTCTTCTATTGATAGTGAGGATTTATAGCCTCCTCATTTTGCTTATATGAATATTTCTACTATTGATAGTGCTTCCTCTCCTATAGCTCCTGTTGCTCCAATTTTGGACAAGGTTGTTTCTATTGCAATCCCTACTGTTGAAGGTGTTGCCTCTCCTATGGCTTTAACTACTCCAATTTTGGAAAAAGGTTGTATCTATTGTGGTTCATGTTGCTCTAGTTTTAAACATCCATATGTTTCACCTAAGGTTCTTGTTGCTCCATTTGTCAGTCTCCGAAGGGGCTTCTCCTCTTTCTTGTCCAAATTATTCAAATATGGTCATTGAGTCTTCTTGGATAGTTATGCAATGTAGAAGACATGTAATCCTAAGAAGGTCTCTATTTTTCTTAACAAGACCTTGGGGAAAACTTTAGGCTTCAAGCTTTGGTGCTTGAGTTATCTCTCTTTGGTTTTATGTTTCTATGTTGTTCTTTTCTATAATGGGATCATGGCCCTTCCCTCATTTTTTAATCAAATACAAAGGAAACCAAAATGCTTAGAAGAATGCAGAAGATGAATTGACAAGAGAGTGATGTGGATCATTCTTTACTTGTAATATGTTAGCTAGACCAAGTTAGTGTTGGCCTATTCATTATGGAATCAAAGGATCACATGTTGATACTATACATTAGTGTTAGATGTGACATATAGGGGTGTTATTCAATCCCAATTATTCTTATTCAACCTACATGTACTTCAATAGGTGACCATGTTGATTCATGTATAGGGAGATTTTGAATGATATTAAGTTCAAGTCTTGCTTATATAAGTAAGTTCTTTTGTAATAAGCATTATTGTTTTAGTCATTATCATGGTGAAATTTTTATATTCATGCTAATATCAATTTAGTGGGTATGTGCAGGATCATAATGGAAAAAATAGGCCCTTAAGTGGCAAAAAATTTAGAAAAATCTAAGTTAGGCAACTTGACGTAAAAATTTGAATAAGTTATCTATATTATTTCAAAAATATGTAAGAATAGAATCTGTAGAAAATTGAATGTAGTTTCTAAACTACTAGGTTTATTTCACAAAAAAATTCTATCTGGTGAAAATTTAAAATTTCAATGTGGTAGTACTTCAATTTTAGGGAAAAATAAGAAGTAGATGTCTGTCTGACCACCCTAACCACAATAAAATGATAATATTTTTTTATAAGATTTTAGATATAACTAGAGGACTCATGTCTTGATGTGATGCATATTTTTTTGTAATTTTTTTTCAAGTAAATAATTAATTATTAATTTTTTATTACAATTTTTTAAAATATAAAAACTCGTATGTCTGCCCACCTTAACTTGGTCAAAACTTCATGAAATTCAATATATATATATATGTATATTTAATCCTATATTATGTGAAGCATAGAATGTGACACATGTTTTGGATTCAAAATATGTGATACCATTTGAAATCTACAAATATTTTTTAATCAACCTATCAATTAGAAATTTAGCCATAATTCAAATAGAAAATGAATAATAATTATTTATTAAATTCAAAGTAAAGCATAATTTATATTGGTGGAAAGCTAATAATCTCCTTTAAAAACCCTTTTCATTTCATCAATTTTGGGTAAAAAAAAGGTCATCAGCCACATACCCTACACATACCCATCATATCGCCACTTTTTGGCCCATCATGATCCTGCACATACCCTAGTTTTGTCTCTATTTTAAGAAAATAGTCTTACTATGCTTGTTTTTATTCAAAATAACATCTATATTTGTTTAATACAAATTACATTATGGACCCATAACCCATAGGTCCTTTGATTCACATTTTTAACTTGTTTAAAATGACATTATATTTGGAATGAGATCATGAGAATAGTATAATATAGGATATGAAACCACATAGGTTTGTTTAAGGTTAGACATGGGGACATGTCAACTTTTCACAAGGGGAGAAACCATCTATAATTTTTAAAAATACTCATCACTAAATATTTCATATGTGGGTTAGATTGACTAGATATATTAAAATTTTTATTTGTTCATTTGTAGAGTCTATAGTTGAAACAATATTAAAAGATTTAGTTAGAATTCATTTATAGATATCTCAAGCCTAATCACATTTTCATAGATAATGGTGTCATAGTCAAATTGAAAAATATTGGACTACATTTTTGGATGAAAATGTGAAGCCCAAAAAAAGAATTGTATATGATTTCTTGGCATCACTAATGTAGAAATTTCCTATGGTGAATATCCTTACATGAAAAAGGATATAAAGAAATAATTTTTTGAATGAGTCTCATCACATGGAACATAGGACTTGATGTGTAAACAAGATTATAAGATAATAAGGCATGGGTCAACTATAACTACTAGGTGCATTCTAGTTAATATAATTTTATTTTAGGTGAGCGTAGTCTAGCTAAATTAAATAAAGGATTAGTTCTAATGTTTCTCTATGAAGGGATCTATGCATGTTAATGATTTACTATTGTTCTATTCATGTTAAAATACAAAGAAAAATTACCATGTTTTATTGTATTGTACTTTGTTATTGGACTTGATCAACCCAATAACTTTTTACATGTGTATTATAAAGTACTATATAAGAAAAGAGGATACTCATGTAGTCCTAAATGCATGATTATCATCTTAGAATATGTTTTGAGCATCTAGATTATAGAGTTCAATGATGAGTTACTACATAGTGTGAATTTATGAAATCCTAATCTAAAATGCAAGACAAAACACAATGAAATGCAAGAAAGAAACTCACAAACCTACACTCAAGATTATCCTAGTTGAACTTGAACAAAACAAAAGATAAAGAAAATATTTTACCTTGTCCAAGTTGATAAGTTGGTTGGCCGTTGGATTCATTGAAGATGTGTACTTCTTTCTTGATAAAATGGCTCAAGATGATGCTCAAACTAATGAGAATGCAATGGTGGCCATTGTTGATGGATTGGATACAAGTATGGATGTCAAAGATGCTACAACAATGGAGTCTTGGTCACAAGTGCATGAGAGCTAAAATTTTGCTAAGTGTCTGTTGCTGTTAAAATGAAGAAATTTTCATTTCTTTTAAGGAAAGTCTCCAAAATAATGGAGGGATAGGATTTAGTCTAGGGTAAAAGATCAAGGGTTGAGATGTCTTGTGACATCTTAACTCATCTCTTGAGGACATATGGAGGCTTAGGTGGAAAGGATGAAGTTGAAATGAGGTGGAGGCCACCTAAAGGTACTTGTAGGTACATAGGGAATGGGAAAGATCTCCTCATAAAGTAGTTTCTTGTCCACTTGTACAAATACATGTGATGAGAGGACAAGAGAGGAATTAAAAATTCCTCAAAAGTCCTCATCAGGAAGAACAAAGGAATTAAAAATTCCTTATGGGGGGATGCAAGGAATTAAAAATTTCCTAAAATGTATGGGGGAAATAAATTAGAATTTAAAATTCCAAAAGGTTTGGGGATGACTTCTCCAAAAGGAAACAGTCATTAATAGGGTTGACTAAGGGTGGATGCCATAAATGGTATGAGGATTAGGTTAGGTTAAATCACTAATTTAGGTTGTCTAAATGAGAGATTAGGTGAGATAGCCCTAATTAGTGAGCCACTTGCATTTATGGAGGATGTGACCCTAATCTCAATTAGGAATGTGCACACCCTAACTAAGGATTAAGTGGACTAATCATGACTAGGGGAAATTTTGGAGGATGGGACAAGGAGAGAGAAAATGAATGAATTAAAAATTGATTTAATTCATTAGGATAGAGTGACTAAATTAAATAAATTGGACTATTTATTTAATTTAGAGAGAAAAGGGGGGCATAATGTATTTAATAAATTAATTTAACACCTTAGGGGACATTGGAAACAAGATGAATATTAATCAAATAATAAATTATTTAATTAATATGGCTTATGGATATGGGATAGAATAATACCAAAATGATTTTGACCATATGGGGATGGTAAAATTTAGATGTATATACATAGTATGGGATATGCGTGCCATTCACTAGTTAAATGTTATGTTAACACATGATAATAATTTTGTAAATTTAATGTTGAAGTTACATGTAAATGATTAAAACATCTATATTAAAGAAAATGGAGATGAAGTATATATATGTGTGATTGTGTGTGTTTTTTGAGTTGTGATGCAGATGCATCTCATCCTACTAAAGGGAACAACTAATTTACAAGGGGAGAATAGTTATGTGACTTTTTCCCCAAAAGAAGATAAAACTATGAAGTAAAGCTTTAGAATTAAAAGGGGTTACATAAATAAAGGATAATATGATCCTTTGGTTAAAAGAGATATTAATAAAGAATATGTATGAAACTTCATTTAAAATGTGGAAGAATAATTACTTGTTTAAATAATTATTAAATGCAACCTTTGTGAAAGGGTGTGATGGTTTGGAAACCACCCCTTAAAAGGATATAGAAACCATTCATGTGAGATTTAGGAAAGGCATGGAGAAACATTCAAAGAGAGAAGAAAAAAATGAAAGGAATGAATGGAGAAAAGACAAGAATTTAGAGGGAACAAAGGAGTGAAGGTTAGGGTCATTGGTTGGCATTGAGGTATTTGGAGAAGGGGCACATAGTGTGTGTCCAATTCGGGGTACAACATACACGTGACAATGTCTTGGCTAGAGCTATGTTATTTATACCATGAGGCTTGTGAGGAAAGTTGGGTTCTATGTAAGAATTGGTTTCTTCTAGGGGTGCTTCCTTTCCTTGAAGAGCTTGGACATGTAACCATTCCTCTGAGTGCTAGATAGTAGTCTCTTCATGATTTTTAGATAAGTATTAAAAAAAAATTGATTCAACAATTTTGGGAATTTATCTATATAATTTTAGTGTTAATATGATTAATTTATGTGGAGATGTTATTCCATTTATTATGTTAAATATTTAATTGTCACATGTTTGTAGTTTACATTAATTATTCATCAAAAGGTGTATAGCCTATATATTTTTTATATTGTAAATACTTACATATGCATTACATTCAAAATTTGATCAAGCCTTGACAACCAAAGTATTAATACCAATTACAGAACTATGCCAATTTTTTCTTACAAAATGCTCAGGTTCAATTACTCCAAATAAACACACTTCCCTAGGCATATTGATTTCTTCATAAAGTGCAACAAAATTTCTTGGCTTTATTAAATTTTGTAGACTTCTCTTTATCGCCATAGCTACACCATACATATGAAAACTAGTTGTAGACCCAGTGAAACTAATGAAACCACTTTACTTGTGAGGACCCAAAATTCCTTTACCAGGTATCGTGACTGAATTTGATGATACCAATATTCTTTTTGAAGACCCATAATTCCCTTACAAGGCACTTCTACTGAAATAGCATACTACTTGAAACCCCAAAACATAACTACGCACCAAACTTATATTTATTCTTCCATCTGCACCAACTCTACAAAACGTTTCCCCTACTTTTCATTCTTTTCCTCCATATTTTGTATATTAGTAGTGATGTTAATGTCTGGTACAAACCCCCGAGGTTGAGGAATAAATGGTACTACGAGTTGGGGAGGAGGTAGGATATTTGACACTGCAACATGTGGTTGAGGAGGTATATTGGGAACAACAACTTGAATGCAATTATGCTTAAGAAGGAATGAGAAATAATGATATTTTTATTTGAAACATTCTAAAATTTCCCTCCCATTTTTCATGACTATTATGAGACAGAGCTCTACTCAGGAAACTTGAAGAATTAAGCTCAAGCAAAAGTTTTAAAGCGTAAAAAACTAAAAAAAATGATTTGTTATGCAGAAATGTAGAGGAAAAATTACTCCCGCATTTCCTTCTCCCTTCCCAAATTCATACCCTTGAATGCTTAAAAAGAGTGCATCATTTTATAGAAAAGCATCATTGACAACCTTTAATGCAATTGTTTGCACCGATTCAAAGCTTTGGAGTAGGTGCATAAGATTTGAAATAAAAATAGAAAGATGATTTGAGGGGAATATTAACCTACGAGCTTGAGGATGAAGAATTTCCAAGCTAATTACACACTTGGGCACTATACCTTAAAAATAATTTGTAAATGTTCTTTACCCAAGTAGCCTAGAAAGGTCTTTCCCACCTTTGAACTGGAAAAAGCACCTTGTAATTTCTAGGATGATATTCCATCTGCAACTTCACCTATGACCTTTTACAAACAACAGGATGATGAATGTGAAATTTAATGTTGAACATTGGTCAAGAACCAAACAACCACCCTTTGACAAAGAACCACCACAATAAAACAAGAAGATGACAACACTGAGAATGAAACATAACTGATAGATAAAATTACCTTTGATGAAACTTTGTAGAAGCAAGAGAGTTTTACATATGTTTGTGACCATAGTACTAAGTTGTATGGAATAAATAAAATACCAAAAAAAAAGATTGATTTTTTAGTTATTACCATCTTTCTCATCCACACAATTAATTGTACATGATATGACTTTTCACACCACTACAACAACTAAAAATTTTGAAGGCACAAATTTGATGATCACATCACACAGATGCATTATTTTTCTTTTAATTTACAATGCTTGTACCTATATCCACAAATAAAATTTGTTAATGATTATACATATAGGTTTACATTCTAACGATTTGGTTTTCATCCTTGATGATAAAAGATGCCTTTAAAACACATGTCCTTCTGTGCACGCCACTGAATATGATAAAAAATTGGCTTTGAAATTTAGTACATATATTTTCTTCATTTTCTAGCACTACTACACACTTATACCTCCATGTACACCACCACATACACCTCCATGTTAGCCAACAATTATTTTATTCATGAGCTAAAATTTGCAAAAAACAATAAGTAATTGTATAGAATATTTTATACCCCAATTATACCACCTTCACTTTTCAAAATTTCTTCTAGCTTAGGATGGAGATTCCTTGGGCGAACAACATGAGTAATTTCATCTTGAATTTGTTCACATCCCAAATTAGCCAAACAATTTTCCATATTGTTGCCTTCTCTATAGGTGTGAAGAAGTTGGTAGTGACCTATCTTATCCAATAATGACCAAATCTGTTTCAATATATAACCTAGTTTCCAATTTACAAACTTATGATCCCAACATGCATTTAAAAGAATCAAAGAATATTCTTCTATTTGAATCTTTGTGAGCTTAAACCTGACTACCAATTTTAAACCTTGTAAAAAAGCTTGTGCCTCTGCTACATTGTTTGATCCAATTTGTAACTTAAATGACCTAGCACACAACACCATATCCTTATAATATCTAATGGAGACTCCTGCTCCATAGTTGAACTCCTCTTGGTAGCTCCATCAAAATTCATTTTAGAAAAATTGAATGGGGGAGGCTTCCAACTTATCTTTGATTTTTCTATCTTTTGTGCTATTTGATGTAGACTTCGTTTGAATGGTAGAGTGAGAAGTGGCCAAGACAACATTAACTTTGAATCCCAATCAGAAAAAATGGATCCAATATGTATTAGTTTATCCACATATCGATTTACTATTTCTGAAATAGATTTCTCTAAAGTGGTTAAAACTTGATTAAGATTAAGCTTTTCTTTTTTGAAGATACATTTGCTTCTTTCCCAACATATAGCCCAAACAACTGATGCCAAAATTACACTCCAAATGCTTGCAAAAGAGTTTTTATAAAGCACCAACCAACTTGAAAATACCTTCCAAAGACTATTTGGAAATGGTGATTTCCAACTCATTTTCTTTGCTATAAAAAACCAACATGTTTGTACTACTAAACATGATAGAAATATATGGTTCACATCTTCAAATTATTTTTCACAAATTACACACTTAAAAACATCTATAATCCCTAATTTTGAAAGTCTATCACTTGCAAATTTTATTTTTGATAGATAACCATGAAAAGCAACCTAATTTTGGCAAAATCATTAAATTTTGGAAAAATTTATAAGCTCTTTGAACTACTACATGTGAGCTAGATTGTGAAATTGACTTGCAATCCTCCCTAACTAAATAATAACCTAATTTAGAATTTTCCCATATTAACCTATCAGCTCCTGTTGTTTGATAAACAATCCTTTTCTAAAGGATAGAGTGTAGTAATCTTTTATGCTCATTATCTATTGGAGAACCTAAAAAATCCTTCCATTTTACCCTACCCATTAAAGAATCTACATGATGAATGTAATATTTGACTCTTGTATCCCAAATTTATGACAACAAGATTTTTTAACTTTTAAAATTGTGTAATGAATTTAGGATTGGATTCCCATTCCAAGAATCCTTCTAGAAAAGTGTTTCAATACCATTATTTACCTCCCAAGTTAATTATGAAACAATGAGTTTTCTACAAGAAAATAAGAAGTTCCACATCGTAGAACTTGAAGGGGCATTTAAAATTGTAAGAATCCTTCTAGAAAAGTGTTTCAATACCATTGTTTACCTCCCAAGTTAATTATGAAACAATGAGTTTTCTACAAGAAAATAAGAAGTTCCACATTGCAGAACTTGAAGGGGCATTTAAAATTGTAAGAATCCTTGATGGATTTGAATTGTCCAAATATTTAAGTTACATGATCATGCACCATTTCAAGTTAGGATTTGAATACATATGCCATACCATTTTATCTCCTAATGCTAGATTTCTTTCCACCATGTTATGAAGACTTGCACCTCCTTTTCATTTCTCCAAACACATGGTTTCCAAGAAAATTAAAGGTTTTTTTTTGCTATCCATATTACTAGTCCATAGAAATTTTTTGATCAACTTTTGAATTTGAAGTAAAATGGATTTAGGTTCTTTTAGCACAAACATATAATAGTTTGGTATTATAGATAGCACTATTTTTTCAATCAAAATTATTCCTGATAATGATAGCCATCTCCCTTTCCATGACATTAATTTTGGTTGTATACTTGGAGTAATTTTATGCCAATAAGAGACCTTATTTTGTCCTGCAAAAAATGGAATACTGAGGTATTTACAAGGAAGTTCTACTTGTTGAAATCCTAGTAACTTCACAATCCAATTTTCAATAGAAGTTTTTGTATTGAATACATAAACTTTCGACTTTCCCTCATTTATTTTTTTACTAGAGGCTAAAGAATATTTATCCAATATTGTTTTAATATGCTCTGCTTTTGTTACAACAAGCTTACCAAAGAGTAATGTATCATGAACAAACAATAAGTGTGTTGATGTTATATTAGTATTTGGAATAGATATTCCTTGAATGAATCCATGTTCATGAACCTTATGGATTTTCCTACTCAAAGCCTCTACTAGTATTATGAACAAAAAAGGTGAAAGTGGATCTCCTTGACATACCCCTTGAGTTGACCCAAAAAACCAATTGGAGACCTGTTTAGCAACACTAAAAATTTAATGTCTCACAAACAAGAAACATTGATCCATTTACACCACTTGTGAGAAAAGCCAAAACTTTGTAATACTTTCTTCAAAAATACCCAATCTACCCTATCATATGCTTTATGCATATCCAGTTTTATAATCATGGAGGAAAGCTTGTTTGTAGCAATGGTGTGAAAAAATTCATGTGCTGCAATGACTCCTTCTATGGTCTCCCTTCCAGGCACAAAACCACCCTTCTTTTTTGATATTATTTTAGATACAAGAGGTTGTAAATGAAGATATATAGCCTTAGTGAATATTTATGTTGATAACATTTATTTTAAATATAACTAACTCTAATATTTATTATATTAAATCTGCTGCTAATACTTAATAACTATAAGGGAAAAAACAACATTACAAAATTGATAATACTAATGAAATTTTTAAGTTGCTTCTACTATATTCATTAATATGTTAATATGTTTTGAAATTGTTTTACTAATCTAATGTATATCTTATTACACCTAATAATTAAATGAAGTTAATTATTTGAAGGGAAATAAATATTTTAGTTGGTCCCAAAAAGGTTTCCAATAGTTTTCTTATTTAAAGAGATTTGACTTGAAAAGTATGGTTGCTTGAATTGCATTATATATAGATAAATACTACCTGCCACCTCTATACACAATCCTAAAAATACCAGTGCTATCTTTGTCACCTTTCTATTGATATTTTATGTATAATTATCTGCAACAATTATCACCCACCTATCACACCTATAAATATTTAACTATCCCTTTCTTATTTTCCTTTTGATTCCACTACATGTTGTCAGGAGCTTCTCATATTTGGTTCTAGCTACTTGTTGGAGTTCTTGATGAAATTTTTCATCAAACATGCACCTTCTTATCTACATTACTCATGTCAGGACTGTTAGTCTCCATATTCTCCAAAATATGAAATTTCTTTGTTCCTTTACTATTTCAAGTGATTAATAAATCTTTATTATCATATTTATCATGCTATGCGATGGAATTCCTATAAAAAACAAAAAAAATGTTTATTTATTGTGTCTTCCTCTAGTTTTACTGAGCATAACAACCAATTTCACATTTTAAAATATAATAGAATAGTTCTTAAATTGTATTCAACTATGATTATTACTATTCACATCTAGTCAAGGATTTGTTCTGCTTCATGTTCATCACTCTTGTTAGTTCTCTCTTATCCTTTTTCTTTGTTTTTAATTTTCTAATTAGTTTGTAATATGACTATTGCAAGACAATTCTAACTATAGAAATTGTTGTCAACTAGGATAGTCATGAAAAAATCCACTTTTTATTACACATGTTATCATAGAAAGGGAAAGAGGGAAGGGCTATAAGTAGAGGAAAAGTATTTTTATAGAATAAATTTACTATATTTTTAAAACAAACCTCACTTTCCCTCAATGACATCTATATTTAACAATATATTTATGCAAAGGAATCTCAACGAATGATTATTAGAAATAGTATTGGAAAGAGTGGAATTTTTTGTTCTACCCACAAATCCCATAACTATGACCATCCATTAGAAGATGAAAACTCAAGAAATTCTCATTTATAGTGCACAATTTTTTTTCATTGGTTGGGTAGACATATAACAAGAATATGACATATTTTTCTCCCTTCATAAGGTAAATAACAAAACAAAAAACCATTTAGAAAAATATGTGAATACCCTCACCTTTCCCACTACCACAAATTAGCTTACCAACACTAGAATATTTTACTAAAGGTGTCAAAGTAAACACATTGAAAACATAAAATATAGATTAGGCATGTTTAGGACTATGCATGATCTTCACTACTAGTGAGAAATGGTTTAATTGAGACATTTTCTTAACTATTACCTACTTGATGACCAATCATTCCAATGCAAGTTTTACATTATTTGTTTTTATTGAAATCCTTATACTACTCATACTAGAATATAATCAATTTTTTCTTAACTAAAATTATCTAATCAGGGAGAAAGAGTGAATTCCCAACAAGTTTTCACAACTTTTAGTTTTTAATTTGTATCTATCATGTATATTACTCTTCTATACCAATTTTTTTTGAGAAAAAATCAAATCTTTCAAACTTGTTTTTCAGTTAGGGGTTTACAACATAGATGGATTGTGAAAATGGGTGGTTATTAGAATTGGGTGTGAATTAGAGTATGGGATTATAATTTATTTAAATATTTCAAACTAGCTTTATACAAATGTGATGCCCTATAAAACATGTGACAAGTACTCTTGTTTTTTGATTGGCTTCCACTTTTTAAGCCCCATCTATTATAACCTTGGTTTTTGATTGATTTCCACTTTTCAAGCCTTGTCTATTATAACCTTGGTTTTGACTTGTTTTCTCTTTTCAAGATCTATCTATTACAATTTTATTTTACCAGGGTGTAAATCTGGATATTTAAGATTTACCAGTTTGACTTGTTCATAACAAGAAAATCAGATTAGGTAATGAACCATATTGAAGGCATTATACTTTTTCTAAATGTATCACTTCTATGATGAATTATTTCTATGACAATCACATGTGCAAATCAATCTTTATACCAAATTCAAATGTTCAAGGCAAAAAAATATTGACTATTCTTGATCGAAACTTGAAGAATCTAACACATCCATAACTATTACAATAAACATAACACATCATCTTTCTATCTATGTTAACAACAAAGAAAGAAGAAAAATGAGTGTTGATGGCTATTTATACATCAAGTTTTAATGTCTATGGTTATTGCTAACTAGTAGTCGTAAAGAAAATATCTATCTAATTAAAAAAATATTTATTTTAAACAAGATGAAAGAGGAATTTCCTTCTTTTTGAGCCAAATATTATGTTAAGTTTTTAAATATGAATTTTGTAAATATAGCCTATTGAATTACTATACTTGTGAAGGAGTGTGGAATTTATCTTTCCACTTTCCATAAGAATTTTCTTTAAAGTTTGTAAAGCATTCTCAACAAATCTATTTTCTACATATCTTGTAATCTTTGCAATCCATGAGATGAAATATTTTTCCAGTATTTTGTCAAACAATTTGTGTACCTTGTTACAACTTCCATTTTTTGCATGCATGTCTACTATGATAGTTGTGGCTATATTATATAACAAATTCCATCTATCCTTTATGATTTGATAGACGTCCATACTATTCCAAAGATCCCATTTTGACATGGGAAGGGAGGATGCTAGTAAAGGTTATAGAAATTGGCTTTAAACTTGATAATTGTATTTTCTTGAAAATTTCTAAACCCATTTCAATAAATTCATTTTGTACATATCCTATAATCATTATAGTCAATGAAACCACATATCTTTCTTGTCAAACCCTTAACCTACCTTGTCTATGCTTCGATATTTTACATACATTTTTACCAGGGTAGTTGTAACTACAACATTTGACAAAATTCCTATATACTTTATGCCTTTTAGAAAGTCCATACCCTATTCCAAAGCCCCCATTTTTTCTTAGACAAGTAGAATGGAAACAAATATTGTGTTTTTTCACCTCTCAAATCTATTCTATATTTTAAATGTCTATAACATATTAATAGTTTCCACCTTCATATTTCCATGTAGTCAATTTTAGCAGTTAATTTTAACATTAATTATTATTTAAATTCATTCAATTATGGCTTCTTTGTGCTTACACATTTTACATTTTTTCTTGATAGAACTATAATCATCCCACCCAACCTGGGGACCTGGTCATACATAATTTACTAAAATTAGATTGAAATTTATGTAGGGTTGTAAATTGTCACCCTTGACAATTTCACACTATGTTTTGCACCCCCTAAATTATTCAACCTAATTGACCCACTAATTTCCTAAATTATGCATTTTGAGGCCTATTTTTACCATTTTCTGAGAAATTGCAAGCATCGAACAAATAAATTTATTTAATGTTTTTCCCCCAACACCTAAAATCCTAAAAAATAGTTCTAGGAATAGGATTCCCTTGGGTTCTTGACTCTCCCTACTTTGTCAGGATCTAAATTTGAATATGTTAATGCCAATATTTTAACATTCCAAATTCAAATTATAAATGTTAGCTATTTGGGTTTAATTTATGAGAAATTGAATAAATGCCTATAAATACCTAGTTATTGTACCATTTGAAATCTAACAAAAAAACAAGAAGTATCTAGAAAACTATTACCAAACTTATGAGCAAGAGCACTATCATGCAAGTCAAGAGCAACATTTCAGAGCTTTATTGCAGCAATTTAAGGTCCTAAAATCATATCAAACATTATGCAAGTTTGTATATGTTTTATTTTATCATTGTTTGTGAGGATTAACCCTTGTTGTAGGTCTCCAAGAAATTCAAGCAATCAAACAAGTGAGATCCAAGACCTTGAAGTGATGTGCATGACTTCAATTATTTAAGGAAGCCATTGAAGGGTGGTGAGTTACAACACTTTATTGATTCATTATTACTTCCTATCATTTATCTTTCCTATCATTGAAATTTCCATTGAGGAAGTTGAAACACTAACATGGGGTTTGACTACGAAAAGCCCCTAAATGACACATCATTTCCTCTATTTGTAAATGTGTAGATTTTAGTTTTGGAGGGGATTGACAGAATTTTGAATATTCATTATTTTTTGTTGCATTCAAAGTTATACATCTTATTACTTTAAAAAAAATCACCTACAGAATTACCTAATAGTGATTTGACAAGTCTACAAGTGGGAACATGAATCTTAGATCTAACAAAAGAGGTATACAAGTACCTAGACACCCTTGGGTGGCTCTATCCTCCTATAGTGACTGACACCAAACTTTCAAGATAGGTACTCAACACTAAGCTCTTCCCAAATCTGCTAGTAAATATCTATTACAGTCTGTACATTGTTGAAATATTGCATTTTTCATATTAGGGCACATAGGGGTATGTGCAAGATCATGATGGGCCAAAAACTGGTAATATGATGGGTATGTAGCTGACGGCTATTTTTTTACCCAAAATTGATGAAACAAAAAGGGTTTTTAAAGGAGATTCTAATATTTCTACTGATATAAATTATGCTTCACTTTGAATTTAATAAGTAATTATTATTCATTTTCTATTCAAATTATGACTAAAGTCCTAATTGATAGGCTGATTGAAAAATAACTATAGAAAAACATGTATCACAAAACATCTAATTGATAGGTTGATTGAATCCAAAACATGCATCACATTCTATGCTTCACATACTATAGGATTAAAAAAATAAAAATTGAATTTCATGAAGTTTTGACCAAGTTAAGGTGGTCAGACATACGAGTTTTTATATTTTTTAATTTAAGTTGTAATAAAAAATTCATAATTAATTATATACTTGGAAAAAATTATTAAAAAAATGCATCAATTAGGGAATGAATCCTCTACTTATATCTAAAACCTTATAAAAAATATTATCATTTTATTGTGGTTAGGGTGGTCTGATAGACACCTACTTATTTTTTCCCTAAAATTTATGTACTATTGCATTGAAATTTCAAATTTTCACCAAATAATTTTTTTTAAAACAAACCTAGTAGTTTAGAAACTACATTAAATTTTCTATAGATTCTATTCTTATATATTTTTTAAATAATATAAATAACTTATTCAAATTTTTACATCAAGTTGCCTAACTCTGATTTTTCTAATTTTTTTGCCACTTAAGGGCCTATTTTTTCCATGATGATCCTGCACATACCCATAGTATAATTAGGTTAATTAAGGTAAATCATTTCCAATCTATTTGAAGGCTCAAAAAGATGTAGATATGAGTTTTATTGGTTCACCTTAATGGTTGAAAGTCAATATAAAAACCTTGTTGATCTCTAGCTTGATGAAATAATAGGAAAAGAACACACCCATGCACACAACAAAAAATTTCAATCCTAGGTTTAAACATTAGACCTAGGGTTCTCATGTAAGAAAAAAAGAAGAAAGAACAAACATGAATGCCATAGGGGTGAATGTGTGAAAATAGGAGCAAGGAGAAAAGGGGTAAAGGAAAATGGTAAAGGGTTGACATATTTTTCGTGTGGATGCAAAACATAGATACACTGAGGTCTCGAGAGTGAGATTCAATAGTGTTGACAATCGATGACTTCATTGACACTAATTTTGAGACATTAGATTATGTGGGGTTGCTACATGTGATGGTATTCCCATCCATTCGAGCACATAGGCCCTTACTATCTACATTTATGGAGAGATGGAGCTTCGAGACTTGAACATTCCTCCTCACCATAGGGGAGATGATAGTCACACTTGAAGATGTGTGGTGTATCTTGCGACTTCCCATCAGGGGACATCTAGTGTGCAGCGGTGGGGAAAGGCGGTCAGTAGAGGAGAGTTTGCATGTTGTGTTTAGGATAAATGACCTCCCCTATGTGGGGAATGAGCTAGACATTGATGCATGTATTTGAACAATGCCACCATTCGCATTGTTTTTATGCAAACTGATCAATGAGATCCTCCTCCTAGATAGGAGTGATATATTTTTAGCCTCAAGATGATTGAGGTTTTGTGTTGCCAAAAAGTGTATACTTTGCTTGATATGGGAATAATTGATGACAAATTGGACTTAATGAGGCCTTGATTTGGTGTTGTGAGTTGTTTTACACATCCACACTAATTCTTGGACCCTTGCAAATTGAATAAAATACATTTATTGATGTCTTGTAAAGGTGTTGTAAGGTGTTGTAACACATCTTCACACTTTTCTAAGACCATAATATCATAATTCACCTAAATAACCTTACCAATACCTATTTCAAAGTGTTGCAAAGTCTCGTAACAAACTTTCACACTTCCCTATGCTTTTCATCAATATTTACACCTTTCTTATGCTTTAAATGGCCCCTTTATACACTTAGAGGCCTTACTTAAGTGTCTTGTTGAAGAAGAACCCGATAAACATTATTTAAATTATCATAATTCCTGACACCCACTTAAAAATTCCCAAGTGGAATAAGTCACCATTGGTGGTGACTTAGTCCCATTTGGCTCAAAAATTAAAATAAATTTAAATTTCTTTTAGGTTTTTATTCCTTAAGACCTAAGGTCGGCCTTTGATGAGGTATTTTCAAGAATTAGGGTATAATTGTGTATAAATATAGGATTTTCCATCTCATTTTTACTAAATCATCTTAATTCATAACTCATCATCATTCATCCATGATTCATCATGTTCTCAAGTCAAGCAAGCTAGGGTTTTAACATTCTAAGTCATAAAGATAGCATTCTAGGACATTCAAGGACAAAATTTTCATGTTTTGATACAAAAAATCAAGATAAAACATCATGGAAAGGTACTAAATCCATTGTTGCATGCTTCATCACATTCTTTCTTCATTTAGTTTAATTACCTAAAAAAGGGTTTGACCAAGGCAAACTCCCATGCCCTAACATTCACCATTTTTTTCTCTTTCATTATGTGTTTGTAGATTTAGACACTTTGAGGGTTTAAAGGTCATTGATGACTAAGTTAAAGACTTTTTGAAGACCTCTCCTTCTTGTAAAGCCAAAATATCAACAAAAAGTCACTTTTAGACCCAAAAATTAGAGTTTCAGAAGTAGATACTTGTCTGGAACCAAAGTGTAGATTGAGGGCTTCTGTTTCCACTTTCAAATTTCTAGAAATTCAGAAGTAGACTAAGTTTCTAGTAGTGGTGACATAGTCCCATTGAACCTATTTTTTGGATATTTTTACAGATTTGGATACCCATTTGGCTGAAACAAGTTTCTAAGTAGTTTTCTTGAAACTGGGAGTAAGTCGTGTAGCTTGGAATAAGTGTCCCAGTTTAGGATTCCAGACCTTCATTCCATCCCTTTTTAACTTCCAGGTGCACACATCATGTTTCATATCTTTCTATCTAGTTTTGTTTACATTCCTAGGTCATTTATCATATGTTTTCATATCACAATGTGTTTTCCATCATTTCACATTTCTTAAGTTTAGCATCATTAAATTATTTCCTTTTCAGTTTACTACATTAGTACATCATAATTAGACATATTAAAACTCATATACATTAATCTTGAGTGTAGAAATTTGCATTTTGGCCCCAATTCCACTCCTTTTGGGTGAAAAGCCCTAGAAATGTGAGTGCATTAGGGTACCAAAATCATTGTCCATAGGTTGTACAACACATCATGGAGAGGAGACAGGGATTATTTGCATGGGGGCCCTACATTTGGTACAATTGTTTAGATATATGTATGTTGTGTGTTACAGGGGAGCAGTTAGGGTTACCCATGTGATCCTACTTTAGGTGTGGGCATGGGAGCATATTTAGATCACTCAACTAGATGTTGTGGTAGTGGTGGACAATGAGGAGGAGAGGGAAGGGATTCTAATAGTATATGAGTACAAAGGGATCATCCAGTATAGGGAGGTGTGGAGCTTGACTTATTGGTGGAGGGTCCTAAACAAACTTGCAGATGATCAGATCATGTGGAGACCATACATGTACCATAGGTTTCCACAATGGAGTGCAAGACTCGACTGTACAGAGGTTTCATGTTTAGCCATTGCTACTTGATAGGGAGAAACTCCATCATGGAGTTATACAGGCCATATAAGGTCACTTGTCAATTCGAGGTGCAACAAGACATCCTAGAGCTAGTGGAGATATACAGGAGGATTACTCAGGAGGTAGGTTGGGGGAACAAAGTGCCATTTTCCCAAGCATGATAAGTATGGAGTGAGTTGGGGGAGTAGATATGGCCATGGAGAGATGGTATAGATTCCGCAGGGGTTACATCTAGGTATGTGGCTTGGTGACAGGGAAGGATCCTAGTGAGGATTACACCTATAGTCCACCAAGATGATTCATAAGTGTGAGTACTAGTGGGAGAGGAAGGGATAAATATAGGTGAGGAGGAGGAGTACGAGAGACCTCTTAGGATGAGATGAAGGAGAGTGAGAAACAAGAGAGGGAGGAGGAGGATCATCTCAGATATAGAGCCCTAGTGCTATACGAGCCTAGGCTTGCAGATGACATTGAAGAGAGACTGGCAGGAGCCTAGGCATGGATCAAAGTCCTATAGGAGCAATTGAGGACTGTGCATGTAGATATTGAGAGGTTGTAGGGGGAGGTGGAGAGGTTATAGGCAGGTTAGATAATGGAAGTGGATGGGGAAGGAGAAGAGGTAGAGGGATTGTACAGAGAGGTGTAGAGATTGTAGGGCCTATTGGAGGCCACCCAAGGGGAGATGGATGAGGCTAGGAGATGAGCAGAGGCCACAAAGAGCACAACAAGGGATGACAGGATGTAGAGGGAGAGGTATGAGGTGATATAATGCATCGAGTAGGAAGAGGCACATGTGCAAAGCCTAGGATTATCCTAGGATGCATGGGAGTAGGAGAGGATCAAGATATAGGTTGAAAGAGATTGGTACAGATGGGAGAGAGACACCATCAGATCCTAGAGTGCCTAGGAGATAGGATATTAGATGGGTGTGTATTATAGCATAGTGCTAGATCCAACATAGAGAGTTCTAACCCTTTCTGAGGTGTTTGGGAGGGTAGCACCATCATATTCTGGGAGATCACGCTTAGCAGTGCCATCCAATTCAGCAGAGACAGGAAGGAGGGATTCTGGATCACCCCACCAATCAAATGTTTCCAACAACAGGGGTGGGCAAGGTTGACAGGGTGATAGGTGATAGGTATAGGGTTCCAATTTTGACAAATGCATGACAAATAGTGTATATAGATGTAGAGTTGACGTATATATTATTTTGATAGATCGAGTTAGAGATTATTTTATTCTTTCTAATTCAAGAAACATGATGTGTTGGGTGTACTCATATTCATTTGTATATTTTGACTCCACTCTACACATATGTATTATTTGATGGACACTACATGGAATTTATGATGGACATTATGTATGTTATGATGAACATTATGGAATTTTCTTATGGACTATGTAGACTTTATATTTTGATATATATATGACACAATTCCCTATATATGTGATGTGTATGCAATGCTTGTGATATGGGTTATGCATATATGGATGATTATGGTTATGATGGATGTATGAGATTGTGATAATGATGCATGTATTTATGATAGCATGTATGGTGTGGATGGCATGGATTATGTCTAACACTTTGTGATGCAGGATGTGATACTTTATGATTTATGATATGGATATGCTGCTAATGATTTGTGATGCAAGTGGTGACATGATTGTGTTTTATTATGTGGATGTATGTGGTGATGATGATATGTGTTTATGTATGATGTGGATGTTTAGGGATGGAATTTTAATGTTTGATTATGAATGTATGATATGACATGAATGTGGATCATGATATGCATAATGGATGAAATATGAATATGTATAATGTCATGGATGGACTATATGAATGTAATGTAATGAAATAGATGCTTAGAATAACAAATCCATATTATTCCACACAACTAGAAATGATAATGGAATGAAAATTCCATGGATTAAGATGCTTAGAATAACAAATCTATATTAATTTAAACAACTTAAAATGATAATGAAAATGCCACTACAAAATGAGATGATAATGAAACCTAATGGAATAGTTATGAAAAGAATGGTGCAACATAATGATATGTTTATGAAATGAATAATGCAACCTAATGAAATGGATAAATGAAATTGATAATGAAATGGGAAATGAAATGATTATGAAATGGATAATGCAACCTAATGAAATGATATTGAAATGGATAAATGAAATTGATAATCTAATGGACAATGAAATGATTATGAAATGGATAATGAAACCTAATGAAATGATAATGAAATGGATAAATGAAATTGATAATGCAATGTATAATGAAACCTAATGATATGGATAAATGAAATTGATAATACAATGGACAATGAAATGATTTGGAAATGGATAATGAAATGAATAAATGCAACAAATAATGCCATGAAATGAAATGAACCTAAATGATAATGGTAATGCAAAGTGAAATGAATAATGATGAGTAATATAGCACACCTATCAAAAACTATAGGGACCTTGTTGGGAAGAATAGGTGGGGGGAGTAACATTTGCACAACCTAAAATCAATAACTATAGGCTAGGGGAAAATGGATAAGGATAAATGAAATGCAATGGAAAGATGAATGAAATACAAATGTAATTCCATTCTATCATATGAGGAGCACTAAATTTTACTATAGCATAGGAAAAGACATTCCAGGGTATGAAGAACCAAGGCCGATTGGTGTCCAATGCATAGAACTGACATAACAAACAAGAAGGTTATCCCAATACCCCAAAGTCATAAGGGATTTGGCAGGACCTGATGCTAGAATAACCAAAAGCATAATGGATTCCCCAGCCTAACACAAGACCACAAGGATCTTGGTAGGTACTACATGGGAAAATTAGGGAGATAAGATCACACAAAAATTCAAGATATGCCCCTATGTTTACCAATCAAAGTGCACCATGATATGATGGATCGTGGTGACCTTGAGTAGGTGTAATAGGAAGCTCAAATGATAAAAAAAATGAAAAAGCACCCAAAAGATCACAAAAAGTTTCAAATATCCTTTGTCATAGGACCAACAGGTGGATGGGATTGATGCAGACTAATTTGAGGAAGGATACATCTTGCTAAGACCAAAGATGGATAAGCATAGATTGTTAGGTTGACATGACTCGAGATACTCAAAGAAAATTGAAACTCATGGTACCAATGCTAGGATTTGTTGTTAAGAACCAACTGAATAGGGACACACTTGATGACATGACACAAAACCAAGACACACCCTAAGGAAAAACCTATGGTCTCGGGGGCTGATCAAAGACTAGTCTTGCCTATGTAAAAGCACAAAGACCTCGTAGTTCAATAAAATATTGATGACCAACGATGCATAAAGTGGAAAGAGGAAAATGATGACTCAAATGAATGGAAAAAAGACAAGACATGATGGATGAATGATGGGGCTTGATACAAAAGGAAAGACCAAAGCCTTGTGGTCTCATCAAAGATGGGTCTTGTCTACGTGAAAGTGCAGAGCCAATGTAGTTTGAACTAAAATACCAAGGACAACATGAGACCTAATGATAAAAAACATGATGGGGACCCTAGATGTTGACACAAAATTGATGACACAACACCGATGTACAAGTGATGAAAATCTCAAGATTTAGGATAGCAAATCAAAATTTTCTAATGCTCAATCAAAATATACCAAGTGGTGAATGACAATCTATGAATAGGTGATGTATATGATATAATGTTAGGATAGGATGTACCGATAGGCTGGATGAAGATACAAGCATAAAATAAAGTGGGATGCAAGGTAGATAATGATTAAGCCCTCTAAGAATGGTTCATGTTGCTAGGTTCTACCAAACGTATTTATCTAAGGTGCCACCAAAGGTGGTTTCACCATAGGATGATTTATTTCTCTTTACTATTGTTGGATATTGTAACTAAGGAAAAAAGTTAGGTTAGCATGAAAACAAATGCATAAAAAAAACCCTAGCTAAACAATGAAGTATAATGGAGTAAAATTTCATAAAACAAAGAACAATCTCACCAAAAGTCTTCATGCCCTCCTTGATTGACCTTCATTTCCCTTCTCCATTTGCTACAAAATGATGTTTTCCCTCAGATTTTGACCTTTGACAAGCCCTAAGAAAATATTGAAGGATTCTACTAATGCTGCAAGTATACTCAAGCAAGCCTAAAGTATTCAAAAATATGAAGTTATGCCAACATGAAGTCAAGAAGTATGAAGTGTGTCAAATGAGGTAAAAATTTCCTTTTTATAGAAAATCCAATTTTGGATGAATGGCGAGGATTGTCAGATGAGAGACGCCCTAAGATCAAAGGTTGAAATTAAATGTGACAACCAACAATTAGGGTTAGGGCAACATTAGGGTAAAATTTGAAATGAAGGGTTGAGATTTGATTTTAGAAGAATAAAATCAATGGTCAAGAATGTATGTGACAAGGAGATATTGGGCATGGAAAAGGTGTCTATTGAAAAATGAAATAATAATTTAAAATTATTTGATTTTAAAGGCTAAGCCGACCTTTTGAATTAAAAATTAATTTAATTGAAAAGTGGTCGGACCATGTGACAACAAATAATGATTTTAAATTATTTACTTGGTGGGAAAATAGAAAGTGGGCAATTTTAAATAAATGACTATTTAAAATTAGAAAAAGCCAAGGTGGATAATAATTAAATAGATTATAGAAATTTATTTAATTATAAGAAGACATAAGAAATTAATGACATATTTAAATAAATTTATTTATTTAAATAGTTAGGAGGAATAAAAGATGTGAATTAATTAAATAATTGAGAATTATTTAATTAATAGTCAAATTTGGACTATAGGACATAATTAAATATTTTAATTATGTTAAGAAAGAATATGGAGAAAATAAAGCTTGTAGGTCTAGGTCAATTTTATGTGTCTACATTTTTCCCCTCTTTATCATAATGCAGTTTATCGCATTGTGATAAAGAAAATTCAGTTCTAGACATACACCAACGAAGGTACAGAGTATTTATGCCCCCTTAGGAAAATTTGCAAATTTTGGCCCGGTGCCAAAATTTTTTGGAAAGTGTCTCGATAAGTCAATTTGATGACCAAAAATATAATGGCATGATCAGTTTTGAATTTCGACAAGTTTAAGGTAGTCAAAAGAGTGGTCAAACATGGTCAAATGTGCATCTAGTTATAAACCCTTCAAAAAACCCTAATTTTCACCCTATAAATAGGCTTGATTAGGGTAAAAAGGTAATTCATTTTCACTTTTTCCTTTAGGAGATTTAGTACTCAAAGCTAGAGGGCCTTGCACAAAGATGGTGATTCTAGTGATAGATCATTGCAGATATCGAGTATGGACCTACTGACGGCTAGAGGGTGTTGACCCACTAGTGTGTACCTATACCCACTTCATACTTTTATCATTTGTTGTGATTTTTTAGGGTGCAAAGTTGGGGTTTCAGACGTGTCATGACACATCTGCATTCGTGAAAGTTGAAAATGTTATCACATCACATGCATTTGATGCGTCGCGACACAAATGCCAGGGGTAGACTAGGGTTAGTGGTGTAGGAGCACCTTGGCAGCATCATGTTTCCATGAAGTAAATTTTGAAGGGATGATCAATTTTGTTGTTTCAACATTGTTCAAGGGTTATTTGATTCATGTTACCATGTAAGAGGTCCTTAGAAGGGTCAATGTTCAAGGTTTTGTGTCAAATTTGAGAAAATGTAAAAGTTGTCACACAAAGATGTAAAAAATTGAAAAACTTGCAAAATTGCAAAAAGTACAAAATAAGGGAAGGTGAAAGGTCATGTTCATTTGGAGGTAGTTAGAAGTTGATAAGTCAGTTGTTAATTCCTATAAAAGGCCTTGTAAACATTTGATAATGTGTGGGTGATTAAAGTTTTGATTTTGAACAATGAAAAACACTGTATTTTTGTCATTTTCTTTAGATTTTAGTTGTTTTCATGCATGGTACAACCCAATATGGTTATGAGTACATTCCTAATTGATTTCATGTGTAAGTAATCTCAATCACCTTCCATTCAAATATTTTTTCATGCAAGTTGGTGTAAAATTGACCAAGATATTGTGTTTTTTCCTAATTCTATCAAAACCCTGATTAGGGTAAACAATAACATATCATTTTTGAGTTTTCTCATTTTATCCAATTAAATTTCCTCATATTTGGTGGAGATATACTTAGTATCATATTTTTTCATAATATTGGAGTTTTGGATCAAGTGTTTGAGTTTGATGTATGGAAAATGGAAGTTTGTGACTGTAAATTTGGGTAATTAGACATAAAATAGAGTTTAAGAGGGTTACTACGTAGGGTTTGTAAAAATACCTATATAAAGAGGCTTTTGATAGTAAAATATACATAAGCAGACCAAAATGGACGTGTTCCAAGTGTTGGTTAAGAAAAAGTGATTTTGGAGATAAGAAAACCAATAAACCCCTGTTGGGATCATGCCTGATTAGGCCTTATTTCAATGTGGACAGTCATGATTTATTGGTGTTGTTACAAAACAAAACTATTTCAAACTTTGATATGTTTTAAAATGGCTTAAAGTGAATCCCAAAAATCTCTCACAGTTTTGGTTTGTGGTCTATACAAAAAGATATTGTTGACAATCCCTTATTGTAGGGCATAGTTTCTAATTGGAATAGTCCATTTGAGAATTCTCATATTTATGGTGCCTAAGTTGGTTTTTGGTTTTGAATTTGTTAGTTTGGTACTGTTTAAAAGGGTTTGAGGAAACTACCAAAGTTTATTCCTTTATCTCAGATTGGAGTCATAACATTATGAGTTTAATAAAGAAGGAAGAGTCCTAGTTGTTGTTGGGACAGTCAATCTAGAAGTTCTTAGTTTTGTGATGATTATATTGGCTTAAGAGATTTGGGCCTATCTAATTGATGTTTTCTAAGGTGTTATGTGGAAATTAATGAGTGGGTTTGAGTTTTTATGTCAGTTTGGATACTTTGAGTTAAGAGTTTTATGAAGGATTATGAAGGAAAGATTCCTTGTAAAGAAGAGTTGCATGGAAAGTTGTTGTAGTGAGTTCTTTGACCTCTGTCATTGCATCAAAGTGGTATCAGAGCTAGAAGGCTCTAGGAAAAGAGATTTGGTGTTGTGGTGTTGTGCAGGTTAAGAAGAACCTAGTTGTTGCTAAGAGAAGGCATAAAAAGTTAAGAAAATTGAGTTGTGAAGCAAGGAGAAGCTTGCTTGAGTAGATGAAAAGATGGATGCTTTGAAGAGGCATTTGCAAGAGGAGGAAGAGAGAAAAAAGAGAGAGAGACAAGAAAAGTTTGACAAAGAGATAGCTGAGTTGAAGCAAGCCATCAAAAGAATAGAGTTGGAGTTCCAAATGAGAATGGAACAGTTGTATAGACAAGCATTCAGTTGGCATTTGGAAATGAGAAATAAAGTTGTATGGACCATTAAGAAGATAGTCAAGAGGAGAAGACAAATGAAGATGGAGGAGAAAGGAGAGGAAGAGTTTCAAGATGAAAATGAAGAATTCATAGATGAAGAAAAAGTTGTTGCATTCATTCCCAAGCAAGAAGATGAAGATCTAGCAGAGGAAAAGAACTTGATTTCAGAGGAAAGAGATATTGAGTTGGTGTTAAGATTGAATGAAGAAATTATTAAAGATGAAATGATCTTGAGATTTGTAAAGAGTTGAAGGCAGTTGGAGGTATTATGGTAGAAGCAATATATCATTTCTTTGTTGCACTAACTCTTTGGATAGGGAAATATTTGTAGATCAAGATGAAGGAGATAGGACAAGTACAAGGTGTTAAGATGAAAGTTGTGAAGCAACAAAGTGTTGGCAAGCAAGATAGAGGACTGATTTGCATGGACAAGTTCAAACCAAACGTAAAAATGAAGGAGATGAGAAAAATTTCAAGGTGGACCAAAAGTAGAGCATACAAGGGATGCAGTTTTGTGGACAACTTCAACTTTCAAGTGGACTTGAAATTCTTTTGGTCGGGAGAATGGTGTAGGAGCACCTTGGTAGTATCATGTTTCCATGAATTAAATTTTGAAGGGATGATCAATTTTGTTGTTTCAACATTGTTCAAGGGTTATTTGAGTCATTTTACCATGTAAGAGATCATTAGAAGGGTCAATGTTCAAGGTTTTGTGTCAAATTTGAGAAAATGTTAAAGTTGTCACACAAAGATGTAAAAAATTGTAAAACTTGCAAAATTGCAAAAAGTACAAAATAAGGGAAGGTGAAAGGTCATGGTCATTTGGAGGTAGTTAGAAGCTAATAAGTTAGTTATGAATTCCTATAAAATGACTTGTAGACATTTCATAACGTGTGGATGATTGAAAATTTGATTTTGAACAATGAAAATCATTGTATTTCTATTATTTTCTTCATATTTCAATTGTTTTCATGTATGGTACAACCCAGTATGGCTAGGAGTACATTTATAATTGATTTTATGTGTAAAAAATCTCAATCACCTTCCATTAAAACTTGGTTTCATGCAAATTGGTGTAAAATTGAGCAAGATATTGTGATTTTTCCTAAATCTGTCAAAACCCTAGTTAGGGTAAACAACATATTATTTTTGAGTTTCTCTTATTTTATCCAACTAAATTTCCTCATATTTGGTTGAGATACACTTAGTATCATATTGTTTCATAATCTTGGAGTTTTGGATTAATTGTTTGAGTTTGATGTGTGGAAAATGGAAGTTTGTGACTGCAAATCTGGGTAATTAGACATAAAATAGAGTTTAAGAGGGTTACTACCTAGGGTTTGTAAAAATACCTGTGTAAAGAGACTTTGACAGTCAAATAATCATAAGAAGACCCAAATGGATGTGATACAAGTGTTGGTTAAGAAAAAATGAGTTTGGAGATAAGAAAACCAATAAACCCTTGTTGGTATCATGCCTAATTAGGCCTTATTTCAATGTGAACAATCATGATTTATTGGTGTTGTTACAAAAAAAATCTATTTCAAACTTTGATATGTTTTAAAATGGCTTAAAGGGAATCCCAAAAACCTCTCACATTTTTGGTTTGTGGTTTGTACAAAATGATATTGTTGACAATCCCTTATTGCAAGGCATAGTTGCTAATTGGGATAGTCCATTTGAGAATTCTCATATTTATGGTGTCGAAGTTGGTGTTTGGTTTTGAATCTATCAATTTGGTATTGTTTAAAAGGGTTTGAGGAAACTACTAGAATTTATGCCTTTATCTTATATTGGAGTTTTAAAATTATGAGTTTAATAAAGAAGGAAGAGTCCTAATTGTTGTTAGAACAATCAATCTGGAAGTTCTCAGTTTTGTGATGATTATATTGGTTTAAGAGATTTGGGCTAGCCTAATTGATGTTTTCTAAGGTGTTGTGTGGAAATTAATGAGTTGGTTTGAGTTTTTATCTTAGTTTGGATACTTTGAGTTAAGAGTTTTATGAAGGATGGTGGAGGAAATCTAGCTTATAAAGAAGAGTTGCACATGGAAAGTTGTTGTAGTGAGTTGTTTGACCTTTGTGATTGCATCAGTTAGGTGTAGAGTGAAACAATCATAATTTGGTTCAACACAAGTGATGGAACATGACGCAAGTGCCAAGTCATGCAACACAATCGCCATATTGCAACACAAAAGCAGAACGGTGCAACACAACTATAGTAAAGTGACACAACTGAGGAATGAAACAAGGAAATTGCTATAAAGTGATAGAAACATAGGCCACTTTGATGGATCCTAATAAACCAACACTAGTGGATTGACAAGAAGTGATACCATAGGTTTGCCAAAGAGGGAGAGGAGGAAGGGATGGAGGTAGTGGGAGAGGGAGGGATGGAGGCATGCAGAGAGATGGAGGAAGAGGGGACGGTGATGGAGATGATGATGGAGGGGATGGAGGAGGTGGTGGTGATCGTGGTAGGAGGAGAGGAGGAGACAGTAGGAGGGGGAAGAAACAAATATAGAGGAGGAGGAGTGGATCACTCTCACTTATCTAAGAGGAGGGAAAGGAGGAGAGAGAGGAGGGATGATAGGGGGAGGGTTGATAGGAGGAGGGTCGACAAGAGGAGGGCCGACAGGAGGAAGTTTTTCAGGAGGAGGGCCAAAAGGTGGAGGGCCAACAGGAGGAGGTCAGGGCAGAGCGAGAGCAACTAGAGAGAGAGAAGCCAGAGGAACCTTTTCCGATGGAGGTAGAGGGGGAGGTGCCGAGGGAGGAGGATGTGTTTATAGGAGAGGAGGCACTGGATGTTGGTGGAGAGGAGAAGATAGAGGGAGATGAGAAGATAGATATTGTAAGGGATGAGGATATGGATGATGTAGAGAGACAACTTAGAGGGGTATGTGTAGGATCATCATGGAAAAAATAGGCCCTTAAGTGGCAAAAAATTTAGAAAAATCAGAGTTAGGTAACTTGATGTAAAAATTTAAATAAGTTATCTATATTATTTCAAAAATATGTAAGAATAGAATCTATATCAAATTGAATGTAGTTTCTAAACTAGGTTTGTTTAAAAAAATAATCTATTTGGTGAAAATTTGAAATTTCAATGCAGTGGTACTTAAATTTCAAAGAAAAAATAAGTAGGTGTCTATCTGACCACCCTAACCACAATAAAATGATAATATTTTTTTATAAGATTTTAGATATAAGTAGAGGACTCATGCCCCAATGTGATGCATATTTTTTTTATAATTCTTTCCAAGTAAATAATTAATTATAAATTTTTTATTACAACTTTTTAAAAAATATAAAAGCTCATATGTCTGACCAGCTTAAGTTGGTCAAAACTTCATGAAATTCATTTTTTCATTTTTTAATCCTATAGCATACAAAGCATAGAATGTGACACATGTTTTGGATTCAAAAATGTGATACCGTTTGAAAGCTATAGATGTTGTTCAATCAGCCTATCAATCAGGACTTTAGTCATAATTTGAATAGAAAATGAATAGTAATTACTTATTAAATTCAAAGTAAAGCATAATTAATATCAATGGAAAGCTAAGAATGTCCTTTAAAAACCCTTTTCATTTCATCAATTTTGGGTAAAAAAATGGTCATCAGCCACCTACCCATCATATTGCCACTTTTTGGCCCATCATGATCCTGCACATACCTAGGGATCAGATGGTAGAGGGGGAGGAGGACATAGCCAGGAGACCACCACTGCAATGAGATTCTATAGTGGACCAATGACTAGAAGATATGTAGAGCAGGTTGGACAAGGCCCTTGCACAGATTAGGACATTGGAGGAAGAGCTAGAGGTGGTTAGAGTGGAGAGGGACCATGTAGTGATTAGGCAACAAGAGGCACAGAGTTGGTGTTCCAAGTTTGCATAGTTATGTACTAGCCCAGTGGGGGATGTGGCTAAAGAGTTGGCCAAGATAAGTGATAATTGTGCATGGTACATGATGCTTTATGTGCAAGCAGTACTGGCAGAGCAACGAGATCCTAGTCTTACATGATCTTTGACTGGGACGGGTAGTGGGAGCAATAGGAGCCATAACAGCCACACTAGAGTAGTGTGAACCCTTCTACTCCATCTGGATAGTCTTTAGGACATAGATCACATCATATTCACAAGCATTCCTCAGGACACAGATCTAGCCACAACCACAGATCTTCATCTTTAGGACACATGCCCCATCATATCTGGCCATCTACCACTGTACCACTAGTATCTCAGACCCAGCTTGTCAGGTCCTAGCATATACCATTGGCACCAGTGAGAGAGAATTAGTCACCCCATTATTCACCTCGAGGGGATGAGGAGAGTACAATTTAGGGCATGTTATATCTTGTCATGATGTTGGGACATTTTTATATATTGATGATCGAGCCTATGAGCTCTATTTTTGGGATTCATCAAGACTCTATCCCGTGACATGATTTTGAGATATATATATGATGCAATTTTGGTTTGGATTCTATGCTATGTGTGATGCATTATGTTTTTATTGTGATAGGATATATGCAATGGTTCCTATGATGATGCATTTGATTTTATGTGATGTATGCACTTATGATCATTATTTATGATGAGATGCAATGATGATACTACTTTATGCATGATGGTTATTTTATGACGATGATGATGTTCTATATATACATAATGTTTTTGACACTAATGGATGTCATGCTTATGATTATGAATGCATTGATGTATGATTATGTATGTACGGACTATGCGATATATGATGTTTTATTTTATGATCCTAAATCTATATGCATGAATAATATGGATGATGTATGATTTTTTTTTTTAATTTGCTTATATGTTATGCGTGATGCAAATGAATTGATACAAATGATGGATGCATGCTAATACTATAAATGCAAATATTTTAATGGATGTATGAACTAATGCAATGTCTATATATGGGCATGTATGCAATTATTTTTGTATGTAATAGGATATCATCAGGATCCGGAAGAAGAGAAATGACCAGACAAAAAGGGATGTATGTTAGTGTGGACAAAGAATCCTTCAATATATTGCCAAAGTACTAATAGGTGTTGCTCTAATCATCATTGGGAAGATTATTGTAATGGCCAATAAACACCATGATATGACATAAATCAATGGTGTGCAAGGTTGGACTATCACATGAAACAAGAAGTCACAAAAAAGAATGATAATGACTCATACAAGGAGTTCAATTGCCCCAGTCTTTTTGTCACAACCAACCACAAACAAGAAAGACAAGCCATGAAATGTCATTGCTCCTCTAAATCCTGACACTAGGACATCCTTGAGGAACTAGAAAAATGACTGTTTGAAAAAGAAAAGACAAGACAATCATCATGATATGTTGTTGCTCCTCTAAATCTTGATGTCAGGACATTGTCAAGGAACTAGTAGCATGACAAAAAATCAAATGAAAAATGTGAATATTAAAGATAGTATTTTCCAAAGTGTTTTCCAAGTGTATTTGAATGTCAAGTGTTTTTATGTCAAGATGTTGACGTTGACAAGGTATAGGTTTACATGTAACGAATGCCAAGTAATGCCAAATTCATGAAGGACACATCTTGAATGATGTCAATGTCGGGAGGATAGATCCTCAAATGTCGAGAGGATCCCTCAAAATGATAGATGACAGTGATGATGCTCAGGAAAGACAAATCCTAAAGTATAAATAAATGATAGGTTGTTCTTCAGAAAGACGTATCTGAAGGATAACCAAGAGTTGATAGGTTGACTTGTTTTGACCATTTGACCAAAGTTGACTAGATGACTACATTGACAACATGCCAACATTGACATGCCAATTTAGTTGAAATGTTAATTAAATGATTGCCAAAGTTTATTGAAGGGTTCTCTATTTTAGGATGGAAAATAATTCATTTGATTTGAAGATGTCTGACATGTGTGATAGTGAGTGTAATGAACCTTAATGAATTGACCTAGTGTGGCCTTGGGGGCTCATCGATTGATTTCCTTTCCTATGTCATACACATAGAGACCTTGTAGTTCGACATGACCAATGACTTTGTCTTATTGATCAAACATTGAATCATGATTTTATTTTGACAAACTTAAAAGGACTGACTTAATGTCTCAGGGGCTCAAAGATGAGCCTTGCCTACGTGGAAAATCCACAGAGACAACATAGTTCAACAATGAAAAATACTTACACAATCGATATGACAAAATTTTAATCTATTTTTGGGATTTTTGAGCATTATTTGATTTTTTTTTGTGTTTTTCAAAGTTATTTTATTTTTTTGGATTTTCTTAGGACTTTTTTTAATTTTAGGATTTTTTTAGGATATTTTCTAATTTTTTATGGCTTTTTCCATGACATTTTTTGATTTTTATGCCTTTTTTTTAGGACATTTTTCAATTTTTATGGCTTTTTTTTAGGACATTTACGATTGATGGGACCATGTGCAATACCCACTCTAGTCAAGCGATAAAGGTGTTGTCCCCAGACATGTCTAGGACTAGCCAAGTTGAGGGAGATGAAAAAGGACGTGCTCAGGATGAAAGGTGGAGGATATGCCAGACTTGACGTTAACCATTGTCAACCATGGAAAGAAATGGCAGGATGTTATGACGAATATGATGAGAGTGTCAGAAGATCAAGTGTTTATTATGGACAAAGGTAGATGGCGTGATATTAGATGGAGAAGCAAAGACTACCTATGCATGGTGCTTGTTTGCCAGTTTTTCACCATGGTACTTATCCAAAGAGCCACTGAAGTGGTTTTCACTATTGGATGGATTATTTATCTTTGCTATTTTTGCTATTTTTTATTTTTTTCATGTCACCAAGATGCCTGATTGCTAGGTTTTCATCAGGGTGACAATTTTTTTGTATTTTTTTGTATTTTTTTATATTTTCTGATTTTCATCCAAGCTCTCTGATGCTCTGTGTAGAATATGAGAAGATGAAAACTATTGATAGGTTCTATCAATTGTTCCCCATCTAGAGTAGCTAATCAATAAGCACCAGAATTGAATGTGGTAGTGATTATGTAAGGACCTAACCAAGTACGCTCGAACTTACCGTGTTTCTCATTGTCAGATTGATTCTTTCAATTTTGCATTAAAACCAAGTTGCCAATGTCAAATTTTTGGACCATAATTCTTGTTATAATTGTGGAAAAGGAAATTGTGATATGCCTGTAAGTGATTCAAGGCATTCTATCTATGTTCTAACAATTCTAGCTCATATAGTCGAGACTGTTGATATTTTTCATCATGAATCAATCCCTTCATGGAGACTCTGAGAGAGGGGATTTTGACCTTGATGGATAGGATAGCTTTGGCTCTAAAGACCAAGGCAAGGGTAAGTGCAAGAAGTTGAGTCCACTTCTAGTGGAAGTGTCATTTTTCAGCTTTAAAGTAGGTAGTCCCTCATTTTTTAGAATAGGTACCCATTATAAAGTGAGTACTCATTCCAAAAGGTTTGAAAATCACAATCCATGTTTCTCATTTGGATTTAGGCTTAGAAAATGCATGGTAACCCAATCCTTAGCCTTAAACCTACAAGTACAAGGTCATGTCAATATCGAGAGAAAAAATTGACTGTCGATATGGTTGACGGGTTTTTTTTAGAATTATTTTATAAAATTAAAACCCATTTTAGATGAGATTGTGTAGTTTCTAAATTTTTTTCCAATTAGATTATTTTTTTTTTTCAATCATTTTTTATGAAATAGGTCCATAAACTTGAATTATAATTAGTATTTTAATAACTTTTTATTAAAATAATTTTTTTTTCAACTTCAATTCAATTTAAAAAAAAAAAAAATGAAAGTTTAGGTCATCTTATGTGTGATGTACACGATGATTTTCAAAACACTATGGCCAATAAAAAATTTTAAAAAATTCAATAAAAAATATTAGGGTAAAAGGATTTTTATGATTATTCAGGTCAAAATATGGATGTTGTACATGTGCATGGTATTGTAAAAAAAAAGTGACTTTTAAATAGTGGTTTTTAGAAACACCTATTGAAAATCAATTTGTATCATCTGGGTTTTGAAATAAATTTCATATTTGGAAACTAGACTCCGAGTACTACATTTTAATGTGACTTTTTTCATGATTCCAAACAAATTTGAAGGTGTGAAAAATTCTTTAGGGAAAACACTTCCAGGCCAAAAAGTGGACTCAACTTCTTGCCAGCATCCGCAAATGGAGTGGCTCCAGTAGGTGTGCAGATGCTAGTGCGGTAGGCCCATAGAGCTAGATAAAGTTGTAAATGCCAGTCACGACCAGTGTCATTGACAATATAACATAATAATATTGATAATTATCTTATTGGATGCCTCAGCTTGACCATTACCTTGTGGGTAATAGGGTGTGGAGAAGTGGAGTTGAATGTGGAAGCGTTCACAAAGCTCACAGACGTCTTGATTTTTGAAAGGATGATTGTTTTCTATGATGATGGATTGTGGAACACCATACCAGTAGATGATGTAATTAAGGATGAACTTGAAAATTTTCTTACCGATTATGTAAGTCAGAGGGATGGCTTCTATCCATTTGGTGAAATATTCGGTAGCAGTAAAATGAATTTATGGCCATTGGATGAGGTGGGATGGATTTTACCCTTGAGGTAAAGTCCCCAGTGTGCAAAAGGCTAGGGAGAAGTGATTGGAAAAAGTTCTTGGATGGGTACATGAATTAGATCACTATGTACTTGACATTGATGACATGTTCTCACAAACTAAAGGGCATCCTTTTGATTTTGTCGGCCAATAATACCCAAGTCTCATAACTTTCTTAGCTAAGGTTGGGAAACTTGAATGAGATCCACATATACCCTCATGTACCTCATGTAAGGTTGTTTGTGCTTCATCAGTGTCGAGAAATTGAAGAAGGGTATTGTCAAAGTTGCATCGGTATAAGGTGTCACTGATGATGGTGTAATGGGTGGCTTTGCAGATAAAGGATTTACGTTGGTTATTGAAAAGGTTCGGGGGAGGGTCTAGGAATGAAGGTAATCATATATGTCTTGATACCAAGGTGAGTTGGGACCAACAAGCTCACAAACCCTTTTTGACTCAAAAATATCATAAGTAGGAACCAATAGTTGTTCCACTAAGAACACAAATTGTGAAACATTGTTGGGAATGTCTAACAGAGATCCGATCATAGCCATTGTGTCCGCTGCCTTGTTTTGTGCTCTAGGAATTTTCCCGAAAGTGATCAGGTGGAAATATGATAGAAACCTATCAATCATGCATTTGTAGGGCATCAAATTTTCATCCTTGGCGTCATATTCATCATTGACCTAGTTGATGAACAACTAATAATCTCCAAAGACTATAAGTGTTTTGATTTTCCATTTGATAGCCATTCAGAGTCTAGTGACAAGCACTTCATATTTTGCAATGTTATTAGTACATAGGAAAGAAATACATAATGACTTAGGGATAGAATCCCCTTGTGGTGTGATGAACAATATTCTTGCTCCTAAGCCATAACCTATATGGGACCCATCAAATTAGGGTTTCCAAGGTGATTTAGGATCCACATGAAAGATAGATTCATATGGGAAATAGGCTACCAGTGGATGATTGTGTGAGTTGATCAACTACTACCTATCCTTTTATAGCTTTGTGGTCCATGTACTGTATGTCATATTCACTCAATATCATAACACATTTTTCCAACCGACCTATTAACGCTGCCAGACTAAGAAGATACTTCAAGGGATCAATCTTTACTATTGGTTGTGTCTTGTGGTTCAACATGTAATGTCTTAACTTTTAGGTGGTGAAGACAACCGCGAGGCATGAACATTCAATGGGTGTGTAGTTGAGTTCATATCTGGCCAATGTGTGACTGATGTAGTATATAGCTCTTTCTTTCTCATCTTGGTCATTTTGTGCAAGTAATTCCCCCAATGTTGAAGTGGTTGCTAAAATGTACAGAATTAGAGGTTTTCCCACAATGGGTGGCATTAGGACAGGTGGTATCAAAAGATAGTCTTTGATATGTTGGAAAGCTTCTTGACACTTTTTGGACCATACAAAGGGGATGCCTTTATGCAACAAATAATGAAAAGGTTGGCATTCATTAGCTAGTTGTGCGATGAAGCGTTGAATGGACTATAGTCTGCCTTGTAATGTCCTTAGCTCACTAATTCCTTTCGACAAAGGCATGTCCAATATTTCTTTAACATTAGTGGGGTCCACTTAAATGCCTTAGTGAGAAACTATGTATCCTAGAAGTTTTCTTGAAGTTGCACCGAAGACACACTTCTTACGGTTCAAACAAACCTTGTACTCTTCCATCCTTTTAAATATTTTATCCAACACCTTTAGATGATTTCTACGTGTCAAAGAATTTTCCAAGAGGTCATCCATGTAGTCTTCCATTAGCGTGTGCATGAGGTCATGAAATATTGTGGTCATGGCTCATTGATATGTGGCTCCTACATTCTTTAGACCAAAAGGCATAACATTCTAGTAGTATGTACCCTAGGAACAAGTAAATGCTATTTTGTGCTCTAGCCTTCTAGGGTGATCCAAATTTGATTGTAACCAAGAAACCATCCATGAGGGACAACATCTTGTACCTTTTTTTAAGATACACAATGATGTCTATGTTGGGAAGTGGAAAATCATCCTTTGGGAATGCCTTGTTCAGATTGCAGAAGTTTGTACAGATGTGTATTTGACCATTTGGCTTGGTGATAGGTATGAGGTTTGAAATCCAGTCAACTTAGTATATTGATCTTATGAATCCCATGTCTAGCAACTTCTTGAGCTCAACTTTGAATAACAAGGCAATCTGGGGGTGCATCTTTCGTAGCTTTTTCTTGACTGGTTTAGCGTCTAGCAGTAAGGGTAGATGGTGAAAAAATAATGTTGGATCCAATCCTAGCATATTGGCATAGGACCATGTGAAGTTAATGTTATGTTCTAAGAAGCACTTTTGAAATTTAGGTTTTCCTTCTTTAGTCAAAGATGTTGAAAAGAGAACCATTTTGGGATCCTCTGGTGTGGCAATATTAACTTCTATGGTGTCTTCAATGAGCATTGCCGATTTTTCCCGTGTAATGGGAAGAAAGTCCAATCCTCCATCCTTGGGCACCTCAAGGAGGTTTTCACCCTTAGATACATCCTTTAATTTTACTTTTGTATCATTAGAAGGTTCCTTGTGGTTTTCACCTAAAGATATGTCTTTTTTTGTTTTATTTTTATTATTTTTGCGACTGGGGGATTGCATAGTCTGCCTGAAGTATGTCGCACAGTCTAGATCTATAGTGAATCTAGCTTTATGGTCCCTAATTGGTATTCCTTCATGGAGTCCCATGAATTCTGTAATAGCTTCATCAATCTAAAACATGTGCATAGTGGGCAAGCCTTGTTGATCCCAATCAATGAGCTGTGGGTATATAAGGGAGATACCATCATCAACGTTGGTGAAAGGTGGGGAGGAAGTGGAAAGAATGCAAATGGAAGCTGAGAGGATAAAGATGAAATTTTCCTCAAAGTCCCAGTTGGATTCCATCCAGTCATCACCTTCATTAGTATCGAGAAAATTGGACTCATCGAAAAAATAAGGGACAAATGGATTGGAATCATGGTCAATAGTGTCAGGGACAAATGGGTTAGAATGATGGTCAATAGGGTTAGATGGCAGGACAAATGAGTCAGAAGGATGGTCCATAGGGTCAGATAATGGTTTAGGTTTGTCATCATCTCGAGGCCAAAATACTCTTACCCATTCTTCTCTTTCCTATGGTATTTTAGGATTTTCATTAAAAAGATTCTATGGTGGACCGATCTTAAACATTTGTCTGAATCTTTCATCAAAGGAAGGCTCTCCAGGTTCCAATTTTTTTTTGGCAAGGTCAACGTCACTTAAGGATCTTTGAGAACCAAATTCCCACTCATGTGGGTTTGTTTTGGTAAGGGAATCTTTGATTGTCTTGATACTTTCAAAAACATTCACACTCTCACTATTAAGTACATTAGTACGTGGATCATCAGTTTTGATTAGCTCAAACCCTAACCCTAGATACTCTGGTCTTCCAGAAGGCATTATAGGTTTCCTTCTTCCTGTCTTTTCTTTACCAAGGCCACTAGTTCCATCATAGTCTTTTTCCTTTATCATTTCATAGCCTTTGCCATATTGTTGTACTAGTAATTGGGATGGATCTTCTGGGTCTTTATAAATATAGGCTGATATATCTTCAATGTCCTCTTCGTTTAGTTCTCCCCATTTTGTGAAAGTCATTGTCAGAGGAACTTTAAAAATATCTTTGGGATCTAGTTTGAAACAAGGCTTTCCATAAGCTTTTGGAGACTTGGGTATTTTAGTGATACAATAGGCCATGTTCAACTTGTACTCACTGCAACCTTGGTATTGAATCTTGATATAAGGGTTGACACTTGGGATGGTGGTGGAAGATGGTATGGTGGAGGTCAAAAGAGTGGATGTGGATGGTTTGGTGAGTGTGGAAAAATCAGTGTATTTGGAAAAAGTGGATGTTGAAGCTTCACAGTTAATTTGCACTTGGTGTTCAAAAGTACCTCTCAAATTGGTGCAATACTAGAAAGGATCAGGATCCCCAGGTATGGTAATTTTGGTGCCATCAAAAGGAAACTTCAAGAATTGGTGGTAAGTGGATGGTATGGCCTTTAAGGCATGTATCCAAGGTTGACCAAGTAAGATGTTGTATGGTAGCTCAAGATCCAAGACTTGACATGTGGTATCTACAATGACTGGCCCTACCCAAATAGGAAGTGTAATAATGCGCCTAGTAGAGTGTTCCTCATAATCATATGCCTTTGTGACAATAGTTTTGGTGGCATCCACACATGCATTAGAGAAGCCAAGTGCTTTGACCAATTTTAGGGAGCATATATTCAATCCTACTCCACCATCTACTAAGACCCATCTAACCTTGTGTTTATGGATGAAGAATTCAATATGCAATGCATAATTGTGAGATGGTTTTGGTGAGGAACAGTCTAGGTTCGAAAAGGTGATGTGATGGGGAGTAGTCAAGTACTCAACCATGGCTTGAAAATGGTTGAGATCAATGTCAGTTAGTACAAAAGACTCCTATAAGACCGTATCAAGTATGGATTTGTGTGCAGGTGAGATGCATAGTAGCTCGAGTATGGAGATTTGAGTGTTTTACCCAATTGATCAATAAGATTAAATTGTCCTTTGGGTTGTGACTATTTGGCAGAGGGACCGGGTATTGTGATCTTTGGTTGTCTAGCAAGAGGACTAGCTATTGTGTCCTTGCCTCTATGGGTGGTGACATTACACTTTGAAGTCTTCTTAATGGTGATAGTATTGACATGTTCGTCAACAACTCATAGGTGATTAGTGATAGGTCCATTGGAATAATAAAAAACAATGTGAGTGTAATTGGCTTGATTGTTATTCTTTGAACTTGACATAGAAGGGTTACTAGAACCATGATCCTATAGTGGGTTTTTATTAATTGTATGGTCCAAATTTGAAGAAAATTGTTCACCATCTAGTTCAATGGTAAGATTTTCAATAAGATCCTATATGAGATTCCTCAATTTTCTACAGGAGGAAGTTTTATGCCCTTTTATGTGATGGTAATCACAAAATTCATTGTCATCCCACCATGATGACTTGAATTGCCTAGTGTCATATGGTTTAGGGTCCTGCAATGTGATGACATTGTTTTGGAGGAGCTTCTTGAGGACAACTTCAATTGGTTCACCCAAAGGGGTCTATGTGTGTCTTTTTGGAAATTTTCATGTTTGACGTGGTTTCCCTTGGTCTTGATTATTCTGGATGTCATTTTTTGTAGGTGTTAGTGTGTTCAATGGTGTGTTTTGTCGTTGAGTTCCTCTTAGTGTAATTGTAGGACCTGCCATGTTTACTACTTTTCCATAAACAATGCCATCATTGGTGATATGTTTGTATTTGACCCAATATTTGTTTTTGTCATTAGGTGGTTTTGAGTTTGTGTTCTTGTTGCCATATTTGAGTTCTCCTTTTACAATAAGGGCTTTTTCAATTTGAACTCCTTTTTCGATGAGGACTATGAAAGTGGTACAACAATGAACTTGTAAATTGTATCTCAATGGGCCCACAAGGTTTTGGACAAACATGTTTACCTTTTCCTTTTTTGGTATCTCGATAGGACATCAACTTGCCAGACCTCGCCATCTTTGGAAAAATGGAATGAATGTTTTTCCAGTGTCTTCTTGAGCAGTCTTACATAAATTGGCAATGGTAATGTTAGTGAAGATGTTATAGGAATAATTTTCTACAAATTTATTAGTAATTTCATCCCATGACTTTATCCCTTTGGGAAAAAGAGTGAACCATTCAAGTGCAGGACCCACGAGACTTCTAGGGAAGAGTCTCATCAGATAGGTATGTTTGTATGCAACTTCCACACAATTGGTCATAAATTCTCTTATGTGCTCAAGAGGATTAGTCTTTCCTTTGCATTTGGAAAAGTTGGGTACCACATATCTTGGAGGGAATGGTGGCATGTGTAAACTCGTGTCAAATGGGTATGGAAATAAGTCATGATGTGTGGGTATTTTTATTGGAAAATTACATGTTCTCCACTTGTTTTTGTAGGGCTGTGAGTTGAGCCATGAGTACATCTACTATAGGGTTGTTTGTGGCATCACACATGTTGGTAATGGGTATTCCATGAGTTCCCATTTGTTGGGATGGTATGTTCTAATTTGAGATGTATTGGTTGGGAATGTATGATGCATTTTGGGTTGGAATTTGTTGTGCGTTTTGAATGGGGATGTGCTATTGTGTATGGATGTGAGATGCATATGTGGGAATGTGCATTCCAGTAGTGTTAGTTTGTATTTGTAGAATTTGCTACCTCTAAATGTTTTGATGCCCCAATGGAGTCATGTGTTGTGTTATTTGGTTTCCTTGTCCAAATTGGTAAATGTGGCCATGTGGGATATTTGTGTTTTTCCTTTGGGGGATATTAGTGTTGGTATTTATTTGTGATGAGGTATTAACATTGGGTTGAGGGCCTTGAATAGTAATTCATCTTGTGTTCCTCCCAAAGGTGTTTGATGAGTTTGTTCCCATAGCATTAGTTGAGGACCCAAGTAAAGGATTTTACAATGTCATTCCCATGGTACTAGATGAAGATCTAAATAAAAGGTTTGATGAATTTTTCCCCATTGTATTGGTTGAAGATCCAAATTTAACTTCAACAGTTTGCGATGAAATTGCTTATACTTGTGGGGTAGATTGCGTTATGGTGTGTGCTATTGTTGATGTTCCCACAATAGATTTTGTATTGACTGTGCTAGATGTGTTTTGAGTGGTGGTGTCGATGGAGGTAGCATTGATGGTGTTTGTGGCACAAATTGATACATTATGTTGTCGTGTCAAAAGAGGTTGGCTAGTCTATGTAGTATGATTAGGAGAAGCTACTCTCAAGGTATTAATATCAAACCATCCTAGAAATTTAGCCCCTTGTTGTAGAATCATGGCTAAGTATCTTTCTGAATCTTGTAAAAGTAATTCCTCTACAAAGGAAGTCACATCAAGGTTTTCAGTGGCTACTTCTAGGTCTTCCATGAACACTTTTCCGTTTTCATCTCTATGTATAAATTGTTCAAAGGGATTGTGTGAGGAAGATACAATGTTCGTGTCACTGAAGGGATTGATGAAAGGTGTCCCCATGTCTTTGTTTAAGTTGATGTCATTAGAAAAGTTGTAGGGGTTGCTACCTTGTCCAAAGGGGTCCATTTGTCTTCTTTTTGTAACAACTTGATTAGAAAAACCCAAAAACTTCCTTCTCATTTTTTTTTTCAATTTAATACAATTCAACACATTAATGCAACTTCATATTAGTAGTGATGCACACATCAAGTAAGGCTTGATCACCACCCAACCATATTGGCATTGTGAAGTCACGTGGACTCTATCGAATCACGCCTTGTTGCTGACAACATCCTTTGTGGCGAATCTCCCACATGCACGTACAGAGGTTGAAGAGGTGTGCTCTTTGCTACAACTAGGTGTAGGATGACCAACACCAACCATTGTGTTAGAACTGTGAAAATTTGAAATTTTCACAGTCAATTGCACTCATAATCTTCCAAATAAGTCCCACCATGAGCATATTTTCCCCATATTTGTCCCATAAAATCCATCTAGGTCTGAATATTCCATATTATAAATCCTATCGGCATGAAGAAATCAAGGTCTCCCTGATCCATATTGCATTTTCTACTAACATACATTTTGTTGCAGATTATATGCAAGACCTCAGGAATGTCACACCGATTGGAATTCATTTGCAGGTGTCTTTCGGCAGGACACTAGTCATTGTCTCGACAATAGAGGAAGTTTCATATCGGAAAGAATGATTTCACCGGGTGAGGTCTCACCGAATGGGTCGTGTCTCACCGACCAGTGCATGAGAAAGAACACATCGGTAGGAGATTCATTGTCGGAGTGAAGTCATAGTGAACCCTTTATGTCTCACCGACTAGCATGTGGAACGAGCAAACCTTTCAGCCAAATCACAAATCTTCGGGATGTGGTCTTGCCGAATACATTATGTCTCACCGACTGACACACGTGGAAGTATATCTACCAAGCTAAAGGTATTGCGGATGAGGTCTTGGCGAGTTTGAATTGTCTTATCGACCGGCGATGAGGATATGCATATTGGTAAGACTAAAGTGCATCGGAGTAAGGTCTTACTGAAGGTGTTTGGTCTTGCCGACACAACGGAGGGATTATATCAAAGAACTGTCAGGAGGAAGTCATGTAGTCCTATCGACCTATAAGTTACACCAATAGAATATTTCAGGGAGAGTCTCACCGAATAGAGTAATCTGGAGGAATGGGTTTGGCGAGATATTTGGCATTGGTATGAGTATTTTCGAAGATTCACAGTCTTGCCGATGAAATTTGTTTCATCGGGAAGATCAATTTCATCGGTGAGAAACTTGAAGGTCACGTCGAGGTATGGTTTCATAAGTGAAAAGGTGGTTACATTTCATTGACCAAAAAATTACCACGGGGTGCATCTCGGTAAGACATAGGCGATCTGTGGGACATCTCCCCGACTCATAATTGTTTCAGTGACCAGAAAATACACTAAAGAACACATCTCGATAGGACATAATATAGTCTATGGGACGTCTCCCCGACATCATAAGGTCATGGCGAAGCACATGGGATGAATGGACATTCGTCGATGAGACTCAAAGTGTCGATGTGATGACATGACATCATAGCGATGAATAACAGGATGACTGTCAGTGTAACATTGAGGATCGATATGACTACAGGATGTCTCAGTGAGTGCTTAGTAGAGCCTGAATGCAAACAGTTGCTTGCCGACATTGGAATACAATGTGTTGTGTCTTTTCAGACACAAATGTATAAATATCCATTTTCAACTATAAATAAGGGGATGGTAGATAGTAGAAAGATGGTAGATAGATTGGAAATGGATACAGTAGAATAAAATTTTCATAATAGAGAATATGATGTATGATTTCAAAATGGAGATATCAACGAAAATCAGTTGATGTGGCTGCTTGTTTCTGGTGTCAATTGTTTGTTGTGCTCATAAAATTATTATTCAAGTTGTCTGTAAAATTGATGATGTCTGGTTATTTAAATTGACATAACAAGTTTGTGTTCGGTTTATCAGTCCACATTTGTTGTATCTGTGTGATTGGTTGATCGGTTCTTTCAAGGAAGGATTAAATCCTTTTAATTAATCACAATAATCAGGGAAATTCATCTTGATCAATAAGAACTTAATAATCACAGTCTTGCATGTTTATACAAGTTATAAACAAAATATATGCCAAACAATTTGAGTGTTTTCAGAAATAAGTTGCCCATTTCTATTTCATTTGACTCCACATACCCAATAAGGCACTAGTCTCTGCATTTCACCATTTAGATTCATTCATTTTCTTTACATCTATTAACCGAGCATATTAGGATTTAGTTTTAGAATATTGCTATACAATCTATACCAAATTTGATTTCATTTGTCCACTCCTACTTGCCATTGTGGGCAAAACATTTCAAGAGGAATAACCACATTAAGTCTGCTTCATTCATATAGGTACACCTGCCTTGGTCTAGTAGCACCTGAAGAGTAGAAGGTCTCAAATTTTTGACTTTGTCTGTTACCCTGAAACGTCCCAAGAGATTGGCAACCTTTTGAGGCTTTTCGCCTGCATTTTTGAGAGCTAACACATTGCATGGCCACCCATTTCTCCAAATCCTATAAATGAATACACCACTGAAGGATTATTTGCTATGGCATTCCATACTTTGTTTCCAAATGGAAAAGCTGCATTCAAGCAACAACGTATCAAAGAAATTAAACTACATGAATATGCTCTCCACCTTATAAGGTACCATGATCAGCGGTTTGGGCAACACCCTCGGTTTAGGTACTTCATTCTAAATATCACTATACACCACCATAGCCAAACAACCTCCTATGTATTTTTCAGCAAAAATCTTGATGGTCGTCTTCCTTCAACAATCTACGACCTGCGCCAAAGATTAAAGGACATGCCAAATGAAAAACTTGCAGATCAGCTCATGTGATTTAGTTTGACCATTCATGGAAAGCGTCCATTTTGGACCCAACGTCGAGGGGAACTTTCAGACATTATCATTCAAATTGGTTTCCCGTCACTCTTCTTCACCCTAAGTGCAGCAGATACTAAATGGCTAGACTTGCATGCCATCATGCCAACCAAGCCTCCTACAAATCGTTCCATGGCTTCTAGATGGAGGATCCATAACATTGTACAAAATCCACACCTCACCATTGTCTACATGCACCATAGGTTTACTGCATTTTGGGAAGAGGTCTTGGAAAAGCTTCTTGGTGCATCTGAATATTGGTATAGGTAAACCCTTTCTTTCTCAATCTTGCAAAATACACGCATACTTTAATTGTTTACTATAAATCATTGGTTCACTTTTAACAATAGACTCTTACCTTAATAGTTTTCTAAATATCATCTTTTCATAGGTATGAGTGGCAACACAGAGGATCCGTACACATTCATGGTTTTCTATGGCTTGCACAAGCTCCTGATATTAGTAGATTAGAATGGAATAACATTCAGTCTGTACAAATGCACTTGATTACATAGATAGATATGTCTCTGCTTGGAATCCACGTAGCCTCCAATTGAGAGGCCAGACAATTCACCACTCTATTCTTGATGATCCATGCTTGCTAGACACAACAAGGATATTGTCATGTGAGCCCTCAACAGACTATTGTGAATTAGTCAATCGTGTTGAATGACACACAAAGTGTAATTTGCTAACATGCCTTAGAAAGAAAGGCCCAACTATTGTATGTCGCTACAAAGCACCATGGTCCATGCAAGAAAATTCAACTCTTTCAAATGATGAGACCAATCATCCTAAGCATACAACAGCTCGTAATGATGATCGGTTGAACCTTCACAACCCATCTATCCTATCTATCTGGAGGGCTAATGTAGACTGCCAACCTATATTATCAATTGTTGTTGTCCTAAAATATATTGCAAAATATGCTGCAAAAGCTAAGCACAAGTCTGAATCATAACATACCATGTTATCTCGCATCTCCACAAACTTAGAGTCAGATTTTCCAGCCTGAATTTCTTTTTGTAAATTGCTTACTGATAGCCTAGTGGATCGTGATATTAGTGCCCAAGAAACTTGCCACCTTCTACTAAAATTACCCCTCTCCATATCCAGTAGAACATTTGTGTATTTAAATGTTAACCACCATAAATTTCAACGTGTCTCAATCTCACCCACATCAGTTACCACAACACCTACGTACATTGATGCATACATGGCCGCCCAATTCATCTAGATGCAATGCCACTCATTGAACTAACCCAAATATGGACCTTTAGAGCCTCCCGAAAAAATGAACAATGGAAGCAACGCCCTCATAAAGCAATTGTTCGCGTCTCACCTAGGTTCACTACCATCCCTACAAGAGATGACAAAAGCTTTCATGAATTTTGTTGGAGTAAACGTATTTTATACCACCCCTTTCGCAACATTGACAATGATTTTGGGTCCTCTAAACATCAGATTATATCGCAATGGGAGAGGTTTTCTTCTACATACAGGGCATGGCATGTACATCACACACTTCCAACTCTAGCAGAGGCATCAGATGCATGCAGTAGCTCAAGCGTTGACCATTCCTTACAAGGCCACAACCTAGAATGGAAACAATCCAACCTAACCCCAATACAACTTGATGCACTAAACATGCTTGGTCACCGTGAAATTGACATTCACCATGAATGGAAACAATCCAACCTAACCCCAATACAAATGCATTTTGCTACTACTTTCATAGACTCTAATCAACCAACCTTTCAAGTGCACCATGCTCTCCATGAACAGATCCATACTACTTTCTCTACTCAGCAGCAAAAAGCATTTGATATAATTTGCTCCCACCTAAGCAGACTTCCATTGCAACCACCACTCAAGCTAATTGTTCAAGGAACTGCAGGAACTCAAAAGTCACATCTCATAAAAAAAATAAGGCATGCCCTCATGAGCTCAACTATGATTCACCAAACACCATTACTACTTCTTGCACCTACAGGTGTTGCATAATTCAACATTCAAGCATCAACAATCCATTTTTCTCTTCGTATTCCAATAAAAGAAATGGCCCCCCTACAAGGGAAAACACTTGCAACCTTCCAAGAGAGTATGTACTTTATTAGGTACATTTTAATTGATGAGATGAGCTTCATTGGTCCCAAGTTGCTAGAACGAATTGACATGTGACTACGAGAAGCATTCCCTAGCCACAACCACTTGCCCTTTGGAGGGAGTTCAATCATACTCTTTGGTGACTTGGGCCAACTGCCACCAGTTAAAGATATCGCCATGTACGCTTCTACCTCCTATGTTGGGACTCTATGGCGTAGCTTCACAACTGTGGTAACTTTGACAAGAAAATTTCGACAACTTGGGAATGATCCTTCCCAGCTTGCTTTTCGTACACTTCTCCACAATCTATGTAATGCAAATCCTACAGAAGAAGACTGGAAAATTCTAATGTCACGTTCAAGCTCCTTGCTCAGTTCTATAGAAAACTCTATTTTCCTGTCTGGCACACATCTTTTTTCAACAAATGAATTAGTCTCACTACACAACAAACGTATGTTGTTGTCTTTGGCAACACCTATTGCACTTTCCATTGCAGAGCAACTAACGGGGTCAACATACATCAATCCTGATGAAGAACAACTTCAAGCTCAAATTTTTTTATCTATTGGCCAGGAGGTCATGTTATGTTCAAATATTTGGGTTGAGACAAGACTCGTGAATGGTGCACTTGGTCAGCTAAAATCTATTGTATACAGTGAAGGTGACAAACCACCTAAACTACCATTATTTGTTGTTGTTCATTTCAAGAATTACCTTGGACCACCTTGGGACCATATCAATCCAACATATGTCCCAATAACAACACTTAGCCGAGGACTTCGCCGTCAAATTCCTCTTTAAATGGCATGGGCATTGACAATACACAAATCACAAGGACTTACGCTTCCAAGGGCCACAGTGGACATTGGCAACATAGATCGTCAAGGACTGACATTTACAACTATTTCAAGAGTTCCTGATCTACAAAGCCTTCGCATCCACCCAACCTTCTCATTCCAACGATATGCACGCATTCAACAAAGCCCATATTTTGCTCGCTGAATAAACGAAGAGCTTCGTTTGCAAGCATTGTCAAATTCAAACAACTAATACAATTAAAGGGAATCTCAACTACTACAGGTATGCCACTTTTTTATTTACTACAATACCAACTATTACTATTGTTACTATCTTCAAAATTGTATTTTTCTTCTTCCTTACCTACACACTCCTCCCATTGCTCATTTACACAAGTCATGATATTTAACAAGTATGCAAAACCATGAAAAGAGATGGAGCCCCTCATCAGCACTGCTCACCAGCTTCTACAAATCCCTGACAAAATGGAAACACTCCTAAATTTTACTTCTACTATTTGTCCATTTTTCTTAATTTTCCCTTTTCTTTGATGGAACATTTTGGTGGATGGGATGATGTGTGAAAAGAGGAAAGGATTGCAATACATTATATGCAAACTACTATTCTTAATTATATGTAAGTGAAGATATTTCTACCCATTAGTTCGTAAAAGTTGAAATTACATGGTTGATTATATAGCATACTAAACATAATCAAATTAATTATCAAATTATATTTTTCAATTTTATTAAGGCTGATCCATTTCAAACAACATATCTAAACATAATCCTTTAAGCTAAACAATCAGTTGCATCAAATTACTTCTATTTCTACCTTTTCTTATAATCACAAATTGTTATCTACTCCAACCAAAAATTCGGCGTACCCAATTGCACACAAAAAGTGCAATCACTAGTTATTTATTCCATTCAAAATTTAGACAGTAATATAAATATTATTCATCCAAAAAAATAAAATAAAATCTAACATTAACATCTTACAATCTGTTGTGCAGATTTTCCAAATTATTTTTCAAAAAATGATTCAGTGAGGGTAAAAGGCATGTTGCCAAATGAATTCCCTTTAACTAAAACACCTCCTCATCCAACAAACCCATAGACCCACATAACTAGATAATACAATCATCCTGTGAATATCACATCAAAACAATATGGCCAGTCAATAGCAGAAGAATGTGATAATTTACCCATCATACTATGATGTTTTGACTCCTAGCTCATTCCTGCTCTCCACCTGGTTTCATCCAAAAAAGGATTGCAAGTTTCTTACATGCCTGCAAGACAAGCCAGAAATTCAGTACATAAAAACCAATGAAAAAATACTGCAAGAAGATCAAGAATTTAGATCCATACCATTTTCATACTGAAATAAGATAGCCTAATGCTGGAGATTTCTTCCTTTGTCTTGTCCTCATCTTGAAATTCTGCATCTTTAGATGATGTGATTGTCGTCCATGTCAAGAAGAAAGCAAGAGTTGCAGACAAGAATATCAGAATTATTCTCATTGGGCACATTTTTTCCTTCACCCAGATCAACAATTCTCCTAAAAAATCTCTTAAAGTGGACCCACTCCAATTGTACTATAAACATATTTATTGAAGAAGTTATTCATAGTGGATAAGTTTTAGTGGGTTAATCTGAGAATAATTCCAAGCAAGGAATGTGTCATATGCATTAGAAAGTTTTCCAGTGGGTTTCTGGCATAAGAAATATGGTTGACAGTCACCCACGTGTCTACGTCATCCATTGGATTTTGTTGCATTTGCTTCAAGAATAGTAAACGCATAGTTTAAGTCAAGGAAAACGGCTTCCTAGAGTGTTCTACAACTGTAAACTCGGAAGCATGATGAGAAATGTGGGGCACCACAAGTTTTCCATTAATAAAAAAATATTTATAAACACAATAAAAAAGTTTTGAAGGGACATGATCTCATTTTCATTTGGTGTCATGAAGAAATATACCATCATCTTTATCAATTGTGTTCAATCAACTGAACTACAACCATTTAATATGGTTTGGCTTAAACAACTTTGACTTGTTTAAGAGACCCATATGAGATTACACTAACTTCTCCAAGTAGAGCACATCTATTACTGTGATTTCAAATGAGCCACCTAACCAAATCAAAGCCAAAAAGTTTTGAAGGGACATGATCCCATTTTCATTTGGCATCGTCAAAAAATGTACCATCATCTTTATCAATTGTGTTCAACCAACTGAACTACAAGTATTTAATATGGTTTGGCTTAAACAACTTTGACTTGTTTAGGAGGCCCATGTGAGATTACACTAGCTTCTCCAAGTAGAGCCCACCTATTACTATGATTTCATATGAGCCATCTAAGCAAATCAAAGCTAAAAAGTTTTGAAGGGACATGATCCCATTTTCATTTGGTATCGTCAAGAAATATAAGATCATCTTTATCAATTGTGTTCAACCAATTGAACTATAACCATTTTATCAATTGTGTTCAATGAACTGAACTACAACCATTTAATATGGTTTGGCTTAAACGGCTTTGACTTGTTAAGGAGACCCATGTGAGATTACACTAGCTTCTCCAAGTAGAGCCCACCTATTAGTATGATTTCAAATGAGCCACCTAACCAAATCAAAGCTTAGAGTGTGTTGTTTAAATCTGACTCTTTAATACAAGAGAAATGTTTCAAAATACTTTGATTTTATGTTTTCCATGAGTCATTATGTTTTTATTAATGGTCTAAGTTAGATGGGCATCTCATATCTATTTTAAGGTGCCTTTTAGATAAATATATTTAAAGCATTTATAGTAGTGTCAAAGTTTTATAAAAATAAAGTATTTCAAGAGTTTTATATGTTATTTTATTTTCTAAAATACATAACTTTTCTAAATACTTTCTTTTTATTTGTTTCAATTACAAAATAAATTATTTACTTCATATAATAATTTATAAAGCTATTTTATTTACTTAACAACTATTTTAATCATGAGATGGACATAAATTAAAAAATGAATTCCTAGTGATCTACATTTGTAAACTGAGAGGCAAGATGAGAAATGTGGGGCATCACATTTTTTTCATTACTAAAAAAAATATTTATAAACAAAATTAAAGAGTTTAGAATGGGTACAATCTTTGTCTCATTGTTGTCTCATCTTTTGTCTCACTCTATCTCATTCATGTCACATCGTTCTCATCTCTATCTCTTTTTTATCCTTGTCTTATCATTGAATCTTGGTAGTTGGTGTTGTCAAAAAATACGTCATCACTCTTATCAATCGTGTTCAACCAACTAAACTACAACCCTTTAATACAAAAGACATGTTGAATTTTTTTTAATCTTACGTTAGATACTTTTTAGATAATTATACTTAAGACATTTATAGTAGTGTCAAAGTTATATAAAACAAAGTATTTTAAGAGTTTTATATGTTATTTTATTTTCTAAAATACATAACTTTTCTAATTACCTTTTTTTATTTGTTTCCATTACAAAATATACTACTATATATATCTTAAATATTAATCTATATAATATACTCCCAGATATATCATTTTAGTTAAAGTAGAAACTTAACAATTTTGATAATGTTTTGGTTAAGGATAACAAAGTGGTGGTGGATTTTTTTAAATAAATATTTCTAATATGTCTCTTGTTTTTTGTTTTTTAAAAATAAATATATATTATTAACTCTCTTTTGTTTTTGATAAGGATAAGACTATGGCCGTGGATTTTTTTAAATAATTATTGTGTTGCTTTTTTATTTTTTTAAATAAATAAATATTGTTAAATGTCTATTGCTTTTTGTTTTTCTTCACGGATTGTGCTAGCCTCCTATAAGCACCGTTTCATTGTAGGTTACGCCTCTCGGCATAATAATTATTTATTGCATATATTAATTTATAAAGTTGTTTTAGTTTTAAAGAGTTGTTTTATTTTACTCAACAACTAGTTTAATTATGAGATGGATATTATGAAAAAACAAAAAAAAATGTTACTTTATTTTAATTTTTTTACAACTATTTTAATAATGACATGGACAAATAAAAAAAGAATTATTTTAATTCACTTATATTTTTATTTGAACAATTATTTATAGTAATACACTTGTTTTACATTTGTACTAGCTTTTAATATATATTTTTAAATTTTAAGGTCTTAATGTTTATAAATAAATGTTGGCTCTAAATAGTTTTTCTTTCATTTTTCTTTCATTTTCACATGCTTCTCCCCCATATTATCACATTTTGACTTAATTAAATTGAGTTTTTCTATTATATATTTACAAGAAAAGAATTCAAAACTTAATTTTTTATTATTTCAAATGCCTTTTTAGGCTAGTTGTTTCACACTTATATTTATATATTGTTTAGGAGTTAATTTATATCAATTGTTTGTATTTCATATTTATGTATCAAACTATTTTTAGTTCTAAAGGAATAGAGACTCTTATCTATTTAACAATGATATTATTTCTAGGTAGCTTTTTATTATTATTTATTTATCTCTATGATCTTTCAAATTTAGGTTCACATGTAAATAAAAATTACTCTATAATTCTACCATGTCCATAACTTATTTAATTATTGGAGAAGTGTTCCTTGCACCATGATCATAATTATACCTAACAACCCACTTTACCAGTTTCCATCTCTAACAAAGCATGCAAGGGAGCCTCTCTCATAGTTGCAATCACTTATCCTCCACTCATCAAATGGGTTGGATCTTTCCTATATGTGGGAAGATTGTTGTTAGTCATTGGGATGTGTATCTCTATCTCACAATGGCTTGGACATGCAAGTGATTATGCCTCCACTAGCAATGTGGGGGTGCTTGTTCCCTTGATTATACAGGATTTTTAGTATGGTTGGGTGACATCAAATATTTCCTTAGAGGAGATCTCATTATTAGATAATCACATTTCCTTATATTATACACCATTAATTCTCCCTCTGACACAACAAATTTTACATAACATAAATGTTGTTGGATATTAGTGGTACTACAAATAAAATTATACTACTATATATGTCATTCTCCTATGCCAAGGAGGACTTTGTGATATCACATTAGAGATTGCAACATTTTATGAAAAAGAACAAGAAGGATTTTTGATACCACATTATTGATGCATCATTTTATTCTCTTGTTTTTAGTTAAGTACAATATTACATATTATGAACATAATATAGGATGTAATTCCTTAAGAATTTATATACTTAGGTAAGATGTAATTGCATCATGTGACCTGTATTTTTCTTATTTAGTGGGGATATTATGTGCATGCAACTCCATCTTCTATTATGTCATGTTCCTTTTTTCAAAAAGACCATTATAGAATTGCATCCAAGAAACATGTTGAATTTCATCATAGAAGGGCCAATTGGCATGCGATCAAGGACATAAGATCAACCAAGATCCATATATGCTCTGTCCAAATTTCATATTGCAAGGATCAAGATTTGGACAGTTATTGGCAACAAAAGATCGCCAATCTAGGCTCTCTATACCAAAGTAGGATCACTCCTCAGAATTCCTCTACACTCCTCTATAGGAGCACATTTTGGCTTGCAATTCAAAATATAGTATCCAAGATGACACCTGCACATCATATCCAAATCTCAAGGGAAATGGGTCAAGTAACAAAAATATATTGTTATCAGAAGATTATTGTGTTGGGAAAATAACACCTACTTCAGTAGGCATAATGGATAAGACACCTCCAAATCATGTAGCCTCAATTGTAAAGTTTAAGGAATAAGGGGCCAAGGAAGCATGTGGATAGGTCTATAGGGTGGCACACTAATTCTAGAAAAAACTACTTTGGCCTTAAGGCCGACCTAGTGTAGCATGTGAAATTCAAATTTGGTGCAAGGCTGACCTATTCCTTAAGGGAAATTGTTAACATATAAATATAGGGAGTCAATTAATGTAATAGGTATCAAATTATTATGTCATTTTCTATATTTTAGAATACTTGTTTTTGAAAGCCTTTTGTGGATGAAAACCCATAGGAGTCTATGGTCATTGGATGAAAATCCAATGATCACTAGGATAAGAGGATGAAACCCCTTTGGTTCCTGAGGGAATTCTCATTCAGGGATTACATTTGAGCTTTAAGGACTCTATAAGGAAGTTAATAATGTTATTAATTATATGTGGTAACCTAGTATATCATTCCAAATCATTGTGTGAGTCGTAATTGATATATTAATTCTATCAATATATTAGAGTATTATTTTTGTGTTCATGTGTCGATGTGTATTGAATACAATCTACAAATTAGAATTTTGTTAAAATTATATGTTAGGGACATTATAGTGGTATCAAAGCATGATTTTTCCACTATGTAGGGTTTTCTAATGATTAATGTTTCCAAGTTAAAGGGATATTAGGCTTTGGAGGTGAGAATTGAAGAAACTAGGTCAAGAAGAAACCATGGATGATTAAGAAAAAGAATCCAGAGCAAGATTTGAGGAAATGATACAAGGGAAAAATAATCTTTCCAACATGTTTGGCTAGATGTTTTATTGGATGAAAACTAATTCTATGAAGGAGAATAATATTATTAATGGAGCTAACATTACTAGTGAAACCAGTAGTGGAAAGGGGAAGGAGAAATGGTTTCTACATAAAGCTTTGGAATTGACTTCAATAATATGCCTCTCAATCCTAAATTCATTTAGAGAGTAGAAGAAGTTCCAAGGGAAGAAACTACCATCCAAGGTGACATATCAAGAGCTTATGAAGAGTATAGGGCTTTGGATCCTCAGATCAAGGAGACCTTATCTTTGAGAGATTTCATGGAAATCAACTTTTTGTGACAAGTACATACTCTCAGATATCTCTCAAATCTTCCTGCAAAGTGTTGTTATAATCTATTTATCTTTGGGAATATGCATTTTACATATTAGGTCATATATTTAAATTAGTTTCATCATTTAAAATTACTTCTAAATCATTTGTAATCATCCTATGTCCCTAAAGAATCACCAACCTAGGTCTGATTGACTCACCATTGAATTGAAAGTTAATCTCTTGGATTTGTGGTTGGTATTCTAATGAAATATGGGAAAGGCTCCTTGAGTCCTAGGTCATTTGCATTTATGATTTAGGACCCCTCCTTTTCCAATAATTTTATATCTAAATTCAAATTACATGAAATGTTTAATACAATAGTCCAAACAAAAATTTCTTTCCACCAAAGGAATTTGAAGTCGTGCACTACCATAAGAACCTTAAGTGATTCCTATACTCACTCCATAGGAAAGATTTGAATTTTTCATGCTACTAGTCATTACCGGACACACCTTGAACTTTGAATAGGAATAGAGAACCTTATGACACTTCAAACTTCTTGCACACTGAACATATCCTCCAGAAGCATGAGAAACTAATAAAACAAGTGTAGGCATACTCTCCTTCCAATGTGTGGAGAAAACATGCATTTTTGAAAAAAATGTCGACCATACTTAGAAATCTCTCTACCAAAAAGATATCCTTGAATTGACTTCCAAAGCATCACACTCATGTTGGCTACATACTTGGTATGGTATAATAAATACATAAACTATCTAAAGGAATTCATGTCTCAATAGAACTTAATGTATGTTACTTGATATTTATAAGACAACTTCTTCAACATTACTGCTTCCAGATACATAGGACTTAAGTCAAGGGAATCTAATGATAATTCAAGTATTATACTTCTAGTACTACTACAATCTCTTTCATATTTTCAGAACCTTGACACCCTTTGATAACAACTATTACCAACCTTTGACAATCCTTTGGCTCAATGACAACCTTTGTTCAATAATTACTTCTTGATTCTTGAAAGTAGTGAACTAGTAGGCAACTAAGAAGACATTTGAAGAAGTGACAAAGTAGACTTACAATCATCAAAAGATATTGACCTTAATTGTCAGGTTTAGATAGTGGAAGGATTGTCATTTTTTAATAATTCTTGAGTGTGTAGTTAGATCAAGGAGTTGTAGCTTCATTAGGAGTGACCCTAAAACTGTAATCATGGATTTGTAGCTTCCTTGGGTTGTAGCCCTAAAAAAAAGTTATAAATGTTGTTTATCTTGTGAGGTTGGATAAGGACAGTAGCTCCTAACAACTTTTCTCACTGTGGTTTTTACCCTACAGGGTTTTCCACATATATATGGTGTTGTGTTGTGCATTGTATTCATCTTTTGTTTTCTTGTTCATGCAGTAGATTTTAAAGTATCTTCTTGTTCTGGAAAGTTTAAGATTTGATAGAATATTGATCACCCCCCCTTAGTATTTCAGTGTGTTCAACAATTGGTATCAGAGCCATGGTCATGGGTTCAAATCCCCTTGAGTGACATTGATGGGGGATTGTTGGTCTAATCACCAGTGTCTCCCTTTGGATTCATGACATGGACTAACTACCTCTTGTGGATCCATTTATCTCTAGCATTTGTTTTGGGTGTTAACAAGTCGATCTTTTGGTGCAATAGAAAACATGTTCCAACAAGGGAGACTTGTCACATGATGGAAAATTTAGATTGTGATCCATGTAAATAATTCCAATGGATAGGATTAAATGGATGAGAATTTAGGGATAAAGTGAACAATAATGGAGGAAAAGGTAATGGGAATTATTTAGCCTAAATTAACTAATTAATTGAGAATTGATTAATTAATTTAGTTAGAGGATTTGGGGATAAGCCTAGACTTAATTAAATAAATATGAGATTTATTTAATTAAAGTGGGGGATGATAAGGCTAATGGATAAACTAAATAAATATTATTTATTTAACTAATGACTTAGGATAGGCTAAAATTAGCCGTGGTTGGGTAAGGTCATATTTTAGGTGTCTACATCACCCTTCCTAATTATTAATAAAGGCCAAAACAAATTCATCATATGAAAAATCATTTTTGATATATAATAAACCTCTTCTTAGCAATAACCTCCTTTATTTTAAAATGGATATTAGAAAACACCCAACATTACCATTCAAAACAAAGAAAACCTATATTAGAAACAACATTCATAGCTTCATTACCCTATCTATATATATGTCTAATTTGAAAATGAATAAAACTATGCAAGATTGACCTACACTCCTCAACCATATTTCTAACCTTTTAAGGGGTAGAATGATTATTCAAGAGTAAAGAAATAATAATTTTAGAGTCCCCTTCAATGTCCACTTTCTGAAACCCCAACCTCTTCAACATTTTAACCCCCCACTAGACTATCATAGCCTCAACTTTATTGTTGTATTTCTCTCCTATATTGTTGGAATATCCTTCAAGCATCCATCCCTTGTCATCTCTTATCACCCCCCAACAATAGTAGCACCAAGGTTACCCTTGGAGCAACCATCAAAATTAAGTTTAACCCAACCTATACTAGGGGTCTTCCACTTCACACTATTTCTTAAGACCTTAGCACAATTAACCATAGTAAGATCCTGAGTAACTCCCATATTTTTCTTCACCCTTAATTCAATATAAGAAGGAATTATTTTAACATTTCCAAATTCCAATACATTAATAGTCTCTTGCAAAAAAAATTATACTTATGAAAACCTCTCTATTGTTTCTAGATTGATCTCTAAAGATCCTATTATTTATCTCTTTCAATAAACACCAAGTCACAAAAAGAGGGACCTATTTCCAAATCTCCATAATAATTGGGCATAAAAATGCGATCTTTTATTCCAACTATTAACAAAGTCCTTAAGACCAAAAGGAAAGATCTAATTGACCTTAAGGTTAATCAAAACCTCCTCCAAGACTACTCTAGCAAAGTCACAATGAAAGAACAAGTGATCCAATATTTCTTCCTCCTTGTGGCACAAACTTCACCTATTAACAAAATAAAACCCTCTCATTCAAATTATGAATAGTGAGAATCTTACTATGGAGAGCAGCCCACCAAAAATAGTTAATTCTATGGATCATCCTATTATTTGAAATATGATTCCAATTAAAAGGAAAACCACAATACTCAACATCAATAAGACTATAGGAAAATGAACATAAAAGTATCTTGAAGGAATCTAAGACCAAATACATTCATCTTTCCTATCCAAACAACAAAAAAATAAATCACCAATACACCAATTTAATTTCTTAATCTCATCTCGCAAAACCTATTGTATTCCACCCCTCAATTTTCTTCCTCCTATCAATTTCCAACCAAAGTTTTTCCACTTAGGTTGATCACCATTCCTCAATATAAGCATACAATTTTTCCCCATTAATTATTATTAAAAGGTCTTTTATTTAAGAGAGACTTTGAACTAAGGACAAAAATAGTCCTTCTCTCCAAGGGTCACTCTAAAAATTGTCTTTTTTACCAACCCCCACTCTCCACAAGATACCTTACTTTATCACATTTTAAACTTTCAACAATTTTTTACATATAATTAAGCCCTAGGAAGAATAGAAGAAGATAAAAACCACATTTTTTCTCTATTATCCAAGTATTTAGCTTTAAGAACATGAATCCAATCCTTACTAGCTTTAAGGAGATTCCAACCAATTTTGGCCATCAAAGATTTATTGAACTATTGCAATCTCCTTACACCAAGACTTTCTTGCCTTTTAGGTTTGGAAACATTTTCCCATTTAACCAAAGAAGTTCTTGTTTTTTTCTTCAATACTAGTCAAAATAATTTCTTTTAAATATTTTACATCCTTTCAATTGTAAATGTTGAAATATTAATTAAGGAAAAATAGTATACCGGAATATTATATAAAGCTGATTTCAATATTGATGTTTTCTAGCTTGACTTAATAGCTTCCCTTTCCAACCAACCAACTTATTTTGCACCCTTTCTACATTACTGTTCCAATATTTGTTAGATAATTTCTTAGTAGATAAAGGAATCCCTATATAAGTAGTAAGGAGGGAAGTGTTCTGACAACCCATAATTCTCATGATCCTATCTTGGAGTAGGGATAACTTTAGGAAACCCCCCCTTGGAAAAGGTGTAAAATCTTGGAAAATCTTGTATACTTCTCGATAAAAATATTAATTTTAGTGGCAATTTTTTTCATTTTTCGAGAAAAAAATAATCTCAATTGGCAAATCTTTTCTAATCGGTAGAAGTCTATGGAAAATCCTGGCGAATTGTAATTTTTTTTAAATGGATAAAATATTTTTCATTGGTGATTAAAATCTATTTTCAAACCTAGAAAATATTTCCATTAGAGAATTAATCTTATTTTCAAAATAGGGAAAACAATTTTGTTGGTGATTAAAACTTTTTTTCAAACCAAAAAAAAAATTCATTGGCCAATTAAACCTATTTTCAAATGCATAAGAAAAAATATTGGTGAATTATCATAATCTCAAACTAATAAAAATTATCAGTGGTGAAATGTCAACGCAAATCAATATAACCACGACCGTTGGATGAATTTTCGATGGACAACTATAGTTGCATTCCAGAAGTAACTCTCTGAAGCACTAGATTTGTGAATTGAAACCTCTAGAATTACACTATAACTATTATATGTGAACACGTGGTGAGATCAAGGCTCATCACTCATCGTGGTAATGAACCCGATGGGTTGAAGTATTTTGGTGATGAGCGATAGAAGAACTAAAGTGGCAGAAATATCCACATGCATAAAGCTTGTTTTAAAAGAGGGACTACTTGGGAAGAATGTAGGACCAAGGCTTAAAAACTTAATCTTCCATATGTGCAAAGGATATTTCATATTTGTAGCTAGATTTCAGCTCAAATCAATATAACCACGACTAACGACCATTAGGTGAATTTTTTATGGACGACTGTAGTTGCATTCTGAAAGTAAATCTTTGAAGCACTAGATTTGTGAACTGAAACCTCTGGAATTACACTAGAACCATTAGATGCAGACACATGGCGAGATCAAGGCTCATCGCTCATTAATGCCATATCTTAGTTTTTGAAGAAAGTGTGGTTACGGTACTATGGGCGATAGTGCGGATTAATGCCATATGAACATCCAGAGCGATTGATTGGATAGCTTTATATTGAAAGTTGCACGATGTACTATAGAATCGTAGATGACAAAGATTTGTAATGATTTCATATTGTTTGAGTGGCACTAACAATTTTTACAATTGAAATCTTGTAAGCTTGAGGTAAATTTTGCATGTAGCTAGGCTATCAAATTCCAGATGTCAATCAAATTAAACATTTAAATTGTAAATGTAAGGCTTAAGTTACACGAATCGATTAAGTTGGTTTTTTGGTTTGATAAATTCATGATTATGACTATACCCAACCTCACACATGACACGTTTGAAGGTGTACACAAGGAACATGATGGTAGTGGCACTATTGGCCCATAAATAAGGATAGTGAGCACAACTAAAATCATTCATTGAAGGTTAAAGGCTATACTATTAAGTGCAATGTTTGAATTTTCATAAGGGTTTTCATTTTTTAGGGTTAATAAGGATTCAAGAAGAAGATGTTTTGGTATTATTGGGGATACTCTAAATTTTCCTACCTCCATTTATGTAGTTATAGAGTAAAAGACCAATTTCCTTCAAGTTTAGAATGGGTGGAATTAGAAAGAAGTTGATTTGGTTCACCGAACTTCTCAGATAGGTTTTGAACTAGGATGAGGAGCTCTGATGGAGATAAGTGCTATCCCAGTGCATGGTGGTTGCAAGTAGAAGATGGGAGAAATTTTACTACCCCTCATCTTCTGCATGACTCTGATTCTCAAAGGGGATAAGTACATTTTGTATCTTCACAGCTCCTGATTCCCCAACATAGTTGGCCAGGCAAGCCTCATGCATTTATTTTCAGAGCGCATCTTCTGCATGGGAACAATTTTACAACCCCTCATCTTTGGCATGAGTCTGGTTCTCAAAGGGGATAAGTACATTTTGTATCTTCACAACTCCCATTTCCCTAGTTTGATTGGCCCCCCGTTCCCCATGCATTTATTTTTTGAGTGCATTGTTGACCTGGAAAGTCTCATGCATTTATTTTTAGAGTGTATTGTTGACCTAGCAAGTCACATGCATTCATTTTCAGACACACATTTGTAATACATATATGTTGTAACCAGCGATCCAGCAGAAGCTCGACGCTTACGTTTTTATTTTTACTATGTAATAATGTGACATTGTAATTCAGTTGTAATAAAATAAATGGTTGTTCTATTAATGTGACATTGTAATTCATTTTATTAAGTCCTTTGCAATGTTAAGTTACTAGCCCCTTGGCCTTGATGTCAATCCTAGTGCATTAAAGTTTAAAACAACTTTTAAACACATTTTTATTATTTAAATCATAAATTTCTCAACCGTTCAATATACATTTGATGTATGGTTGTAGTAGTATTCTGGAATGAAATGCATAGAGTGCTAGGCTTGTGAACTTAAACCTTCAAAATCACCCTATAACCATTAGATTAACAAAGATCAATGGTTTAGAATTTGTTGTCAATGTAGGACTAAATCATAAATGGCTTATTTTAAATGCTATCACCATGTACTAATTGTGTAGTCTGGAAGCAACATGTAGACATTTTGGTTTCATTCACTTTAATATTAAAAAGAATAGCACTTTCTATTGCTAAGTGATTTTATTTTTAAGTGAGAGGGTCATCACATGGGGAGATTTTATTCTTTAGTTTGTTCATTGCAGTGCACCACCCTATTCTGGGTTCCACAGTTCCACTTCCAACAAATCCATTCTAATAACCAAGTTTTTGTGACTGTTAGCATTAATCTTTTCAAGAATCAAAATCCGGCTAAGTGAAAGAATTCTTGTGGCTACGTTTCATCATTTGACATTTCTTAAAATCTTATTTTGTCAAACTTTGAAGTTTAGGTTTAGGGTTAAGAGGCTTAAGAATTAAGAAAAATTAAGGAGGACTAATAGGGAATTCACAATTTCACATTGTACCAACATGTTTACCGCCAGTACCACTAGAGCAATGTTGGATAAAAAATTACATTATGCAAAATTGCTTAAAACCCTAGGTTTCACTGATGAATACCATGATATTTATGATCCTAAAACCTATGGTAGGCATAGCTCAGAACTTATATTTTCATCTCAGAATAAGGCTTCAAATCAAATGCAAGTTAATAGTATCAGTGCACCATGGGTAACTGGATTAGGGCACATGATGTTACATGAGGTTTTCCCTTGCCTAGAATTTATCATGGTATGTGCCCAAAATTATGATGATAACAAAAGAGAAATTGTTAATAAAGATAGCAAAGAAGAATTTTTATCCATTAACACATTAGAACTTGGAAAAGTGTTGGGGTTTACAACAAAAGAATTTGGAAATGTCCACATTGACCTAGAAAAGCTTGCTAGTGATTATGAAGCAATGGATGAAATGGAGAAAAATTCTTTCTTAAATAAAATGGGTCCTAGAATACAAACAAATTGAAAGGTGATCATAAGTCTCCTTATGATTTGGATATTTTTAGAACATGGGTTTGGGATACTATTTCCATGCTAGCATTTTTCCTTGGACTAGATATCAATTTGGAAGTGGGTGCAAGCCTCCTTGATATGATATCCATTATGGTGTTCAACATGTCAAATATAATTTTATTGAGCACATTGTAGAGTCCATGCATAAACAATTTTTAATGATTAAAGGAGGTTTCACCAAGACATTTAGGTTCATAACCTACTTGTGCTATCTTTTTCTATTCAAATTTAGAGGAATTTTTTAGACCAACAAGCTTCAGATTCAGCCCTATAGTAATGTTGAGGAAAAGAAAATGGCTCCAGTAGATGAATGGACCACTGGGATAAGGATGAATGATTCTTGAAGGAACTACAGTCATTTTGTAGACTACTTTTTGGCTTCATTGCATCAAGTAATTACAAATACTCCAATGCCTAGATTTCCTGTCATGTACAAATTGCATTCAACTAGGAAAAGAAATACAATTGGCTGATTAGTACTTAATGGAAGAATATACTATGCTAAGATTTTATGGATCAGGAGTACAACCATACAAACTTCCAATACATGTGACAAAAATGATTTTTGCATTAGAATATGTAAGGAAGATGCAGAGTACTGATGAACTACACTATGTCAACCAACAAGAGAAGGCCTTATTTCTTTCTTTACTTTTTTCATGTGTAGGTTCACATTCGAGAGAAAAGCATTTAGTGTGGAACATAATCTTTTGAAGTTTTTTTATTTTGATGCTATCTGTCACTGGTAGTATCATCCATGTGACACCATTAAATCAATGATTGTGCTCAATAAGAATGCTACAAGTAGAATTCAACATCAAAGTAAACCCTTGCTTGAAAACTTGACAAACAAGGATTGTTGGTATGAGGTCAAAATAGAAATGGAGAAAAGTGTTGCTAAGAATGGTATTTCTTTTGAACAATTGTTAGAAGAAATTATGGCATTGCATCGAAAGACAATTAGGAGGTACAAATTTTTTTATGAAAAAAGTCATAAACCATCTAGTAGAGTAAAAATGTCAGATTCTCTAGAGAAGGAAGTTACAAAAAAAAAATGGTCATGATAAAAAAATTGCTACATTTTGGTATATGAGGAAGCAGCTAGGTGATCCAAGAGCTCTTGCAGAGTATGGAGATAATGAAGAAGATTGTGAGTTTAGCAAATTGTGGAATATAGACCATCTGGATGAACAAGAAGATAAAGAAAGTGATGATGAATCTAATGATGATAGGGAAGAACAAAGCCATGTTAATTTCAAACTTGGTTTAAGTGAGGCCAAAAAAGAAGCATATACTATAGGAGTAGCCATAGCTGAAAAAATGGGTTATGAAGGTGGTCCTTTGGGATCCCAAAGAAAAGGCCCTTGGATAGTAACAGGTGTAGAGCATAGAAAAGTAGTTGATAAATCTAGCCTTGGGCTTGGAGGTGAAAAAGTAGACGTAGGGAATACAAGTCATTTTTTTGATCTTCAAATCCTCATCCTCATGGTCAGACACAGTCACAACTAGGACATGTCCATGGTGGAGAGCTTAGTGCAACTAGCACTGCCTCTAGTGGTGATGGTATGGGTAGTGGTACTACTACTAGTAGTGATCAACATGTGCTACAATAACAAATTACACACAAGAGGACAACAATACAATATACCACAGAAACACTAGGTGATCAAGGCATACAAAAGAGGCAAAGGATTTTGACAAGTCCAAGTCACACTACTAGTGGATCCACCACAAAGGAGTTATTTCTAGGCACTCCCCCACTGCCAATTAGTCTGGTTGTGACATCATTAGCAACTACAAGTACTCCTATTCCTTCTCCATTCAAGTATTCCATTGTTCCCGCATCCCTAGGTTTTGATTACATTGAAGAGTTTAAAAAGAAATTAGACTTGAATAAAAAAGAAAAGAACCAACTGGTGGAGAGTGTGTCTATTGTAACTTTAGAGCCTCCAACAACCATGGTATTACCCACATTTGACACAAATAAAGAAATCATGGAGTACACAATTCTTGTTCCCACAATTCAAAACAAACTTGCAAATCAGATGGCTTGATCTGAATTCTAGGTGAATAATATTCAATTGGATTTTTCTCGACTCAGAAATACTAACAAAATTAATGTATCAAAGAAGAACAATGAATTGGTGTACACATCATTGCTAAAGCAAGATAGAGAGAAAAAAGGTTGTAGACTCAAATTGAAAAGTTACAGGCAGACCTAGCAAATGAGAAAGCAAAGAGGAAAGCATTAGATAACAAGAGCAATGAATTAGAAAAAAGAATAAAAAAATCTACCTCTACATCAACAAGCAAAGAGGATAAACAAAATGAGATTGAATGAATGAACTGAAGAAAAGGTTAGATGAGAGCAACAAGAAATATGATGAGGAAAAATCCACTTCAAAAAAAAAAATACTAAGCATTGTGAATGGAAATGCACAATGGGAACAAAAATTGTAGGAGAGAAAAAGAAATTAAAGATTGGAGGTGGAGCTGATGGAAGCAAAAAAGAAATTAAGTCTTATCAAAATAAGTTATCTTCATTTTGTAGAGAAACAATGAGGCATATGAAACAAAAGATCTAGGATGAAATAATGTAGAGGATTGATCATTTGTGTGACATGTTTCAATTGATTGATGCTATCATACAACATCATAAGAAGCTCAAAAAATATTTAATGGACAAAAAAAATGTGTTGGCATTAGAGAAATTAGCAAATCAAACTCAAAAAACAGTCTACAAAGCCAGTGAAAATGTTTTGAAATCAAAAGGGCTTACTAATCAGCTTGCTACATCAATGGCGTTGTCATCTATCATTGAAAAGTGTTTGAGAATGCATGAAACAAAGGAATATTTTCATTTTGCTACAGACAAGATGAAGAACTTGGATGAAAAGGTAAGGAACTTCACAGAGCTTGGTTTTCCAGAGGCTTTTGACACAAATGAGTGATTCATTGGAAAGAGTGATTTCAGAAAGAAGATAGAGGATTAAAGGAAGATTGATTTGGAATAGTTTCCTTAAAACCCAAGATGTGGTGAACTATTTGGATTCCATCAAGCCATTGCTAACCATAAATGCAAAATTGACTGAAGAATCCAAGACAAGTTTCAATTTGAATCATGAATTGTTAGTAAATCTTCAAGTCAAATAGCATCAGTTAGAACAAATGACAATTTCTCCACCTGAAGAGTGGAAGTTGCTAGAAAAGGTGATGCAGTGATTTGATTTTTGATAATATGAGTTTCCATGTTCCAACTCAGTTCTGTGTAGAGTTGTCTTTGAGCAATATTTTGCATTTCCAATGCCTCTATGTATTCCTTCATGTGATAATCAATAAAAAAGCTCAAATTTAGACTTTAGTAATGTGTTGATGTTCAATTATTTGTATTATTTATTTTATCATTTGAAGAAAAATTCTAGTAGTGGTTTCAACTACTAGATACACATTAAATGATTGTTGATGTTCATTGTTGCATATGCTACTAATACTATTTTTAATATGTTATTAAGCATCGAGTTGAGTGATGAATCATTGAGTACATGTTCAAGTTTTACTTTTAACACAATTAAAATATGAACTATAAGGTAATTTTAATTCTAGGCATCCATAATCTTAGTGAAATTGCATTATAATTCACACATCAATACTCAATCTCCATGACTACTTATCAGATCCACAAAAAAATTATATGAATTCATGCTTTAATCAACATACTTTAACTGGTTCATTAAACCAGAGCCAGAATTAAAACATACATCAATGAATAATGACAAAGAAGATTAATGAAAGATCATTGATCAAATTTCATTAATAATTCATGTAAAATGTTATAGCTAGAGAGATGATAAGACTCAAAATAAGGGAGAAAAACAAGATTAGTCGCTAGTCCTCCAAGTTTTATAACCTTGTTGTATAGAGTTCTAAATTTTCATAACTTCATGATTCCCCGACTTGGTTCACTTTGTCGAGTTGCAAGTCTTTGTTGGTAATCTTTGTAGTTGGTGGAGGATGAGAGAGCTATTTCAATATAGAAAGACTTAGAAAATGGTGAAGTTTATTCATACGTAATCTTTGAGTTATGGTGTGTGGATTTATTCTACTTTTATTGAGTAGTTTTCCAGTGGATTATCTATTATTAGAATGATAGATTTTTTGGTTAGTTTCATTATTGTGGTTACTATCACTCAATGTCGTGGTTTTGGTGCTTTTCCTAACCTTAGTCGCTAGTCCTACAAGTTTTATAACCTTTTCATGGAGTTCTAAATTTTCATAACTTCCTAGTTCCCCAACTTGGTTTGCTTTGTTGAGTTGCAAGTTTTTGTTGGTCATCTTTGTAGTCAATGGATCAAAGGTTTTGAAAACTTCAAAACTTTAGACTTTGGTTCTAAGGTTCCAAGTTTTAGTGACCACATGACATTATGGACTTATCTTGGCTTTCAAAGGATCCATCATCTAACATCTCATTGAATGCTATGTATGGACTAACCTTGAGTTGTCTCTCCAGGAATTTCAAAAAGAATGTAGGTTTAAAGGTTATCTTTTAGAGGAATGAAATTGAATGCCACATTTAATGCACTTCCTATCAAAAATAATGACATAAGTGTGGAGAATTTTTACTCAGAAATTTAGCCCGCATTCTCGTTCTTCGCCAATGCTAGTACTTCTCAAGTGCAAACATTTTATCTCCATGAATTTATGCTCATGTAGAGTGGAATTTAAAATCACTGGTCTAGAGTGAGCGATATTGAAATTGGGCACATCAATTTGGAGGATTTTTTGGTGTGCCTAGAGAAAAGGGAGAGAACAACACTAGAAGATAAAGTTCTGCAGAGTGATTTGTCCCATGTGGGAGGTTTTCTTGAGGCTGTACAAAGTGTTGACCTAGTGATTGTGTTTGCAAGGGGCTACATTCTAGAGACTCAGGAAATCACAGTTGTGGATGGGTCAGTCCTTGTAAGAAGTACTCCTAAAGTGATTTCCCACACATTAGGCATTCCAGAGAGGGAAACTATAGAGGAAATATATGTAGCTGTTGATGATGATTTTTTCAAAAAGAATGAGGAATGGTGCAAAAATTCCATTGTGAGGAATTGGTTGAAGTCCGAGAAAAAGGGTAAGTCTCAGTTGCCCTCAAAGCTTAAAAAGGTTCATTTTAAGGATGAAATTTTAGATGCTATCACCTTGCTACATCATGTGGTTGGTAATGCATATTCAGACTCTTTTGAATTTTGGATGTGTCATTTTATTCTACTAATTTGTAGTGAAAATAAATTCATTGACTGGGTTGAGATTATTTGTTATCATTTAAATGAGAAATTGATAATTTTTTGGCAAATTGTTTCCTTCCACATGTGCTCATACCTTGTTTACATTCTAGCCAATCAAGAGGATGTTTGGGCAGGGTTGGAACCACAAAGGTCTCCAACATCGAACATGCCTATGTATAGAAATTTTCTATAGCTCACTAAGGAGGTTGGAATGAGGAATTTATGTCGTATCAATGACACATTTTTAATGGAAATTATGAGAAAAATTGATGGAAAACCTAATCTTTGGGTTTCACCTAAAGCAACTACTCTAGTATTGAGGTTTGGAAGTTTCTACATCTAGTCAAGAAAAGTAGCTTGACCCTAAGGCAAATACAATCTTTTGGTATTTCTTTCAATATTCCAGAAGATGCACAAGAAGACTCAGTGATCATTGATCCCGAATATCGGGCCCCTGCTGGTAAGCCCTTGTACAAAATTAATTGGTCAGAGGATGAATTTTTAGACCTAATGGTCCTTTTTGGACCTATTTTGAGAAGAACTTCAGAATGGTTGAATAGAAAATGGCTCCAAGGTGTGGGTTCTCCCCATGAGAAAATATTTTCATAGAGAAAAGAGAAAGGGACTGTATAGGCCTTTGGCATAAATATATCAACTAGAAAGAATTCAATTAGGTCATATGGCACTAGTTCACAGTTAGGAGGAGATGGCAAGAAGCCAGAAGACACTGAGCCAAGGTAAAATCAATTTGTGAATTGGATAGTGTACCCTCGGTACCTAAGAAAAAGGCTAGTCAAGAAAAGCCAGTGCCTACAAACTTTGAGGTCATTTTACAACAAATAATTGATGATAATTATTTTCCCAAATTATTTGAAGTTCCCCCTTCTCTACCACAAGATACTTCTATTTCTGTTCAATCAACTCAAAAAACTATTTTTTTTTAATCAATTGAAAAAAATGTTTATGTTCCATCAACTGAAAAAAAAAATGTAAGTGTTGTAAATAGAGACATTGGATTAGTGCCAGTGGCATCTTCCCTAGCATGGTTAAAGAAATCAGTTGAGAAGAAAAGAAATAATATTCCTGCAATGACAATTGAAGTGGATACAATTGCCATGTTGTTGCAGGGTCACCAAAAGCCCAAAAAGGCTAAGAGGATGTCATGAATTGTCACTGATTCCACTACTCAGCATTAACTGTTGGAGATTGCCAATCCAATAAAGGACCTAAATGAAAATGAGATAACAGAAGCCGACTACAAGGTTTCTCATGTTGATATGGGGCCATCTACTTTAGAAGGTGATGTATATCATGTTGATTACTCTGTTAATGCATTGATGAAAAGAGCAAAAGAACTAAAAGAGGAGAACCTTTCGTTGCAATCTCATAATCTTTCTTTAAGAAATTTTATTTCATCAATTGTGACTCTGACCACTAAGGAATCCTCAAGCTCAAATGTTGATGGTATTGATTTTGACACTATGCAATGGGTTAGGAAAAAATTGCGTTATACTAAAGCTTCTAGAGCATGGATAGAAGGGCTTTATCAAGATGGCCTTATGCACATTACTAAATTTAGGAAATTATTTGTTGATGTTTTTGATAAAAGAAAGGAACTAGTAGGTGAGCTCCAATAGATCCGAAGAGAACATGGTAGCACATTTTTTCTTTCAATGGAAATTGAAGAACTAGTCTCCATGGAGCACTCTTTGTTACTAAGAGAAAAATTGGTGGATGACCCTAAAGAAATTGATCCTACTTGGTATGATTCATTGGAGTGGAAATTTACATTATATGAAGATTATATAAAGGAAATCAATAAAGTGTTAGAAACATACTTTGACATATTGGTGTAGATAAGGATAACTTCAATCTTGAAGTGGACCTCACAAATGGGTTCAATGAAAATGCATTGGATCTTGTAGACATATTCAAGGATTTTAAAGAGGTGTATCATAGAGAAGTAATTGATCCTAAGATAACAACTGCAAACTCCTTCAGAAAATTGAGTAAGTTATAGACCTATATGAGTGCATATAAGTCAGAAAGTGAGAACATATATGAAAGGATAGTTGAGTTGGACTATGCAATTTCAAGATGGAGGACAAGGCTACAAATCACCATGACTCCTGGAAGCAAAAACATCACCACAATTGTCACCAAGTACCGGGAATACAGGCAAAGAGTAAAGGCACAGGAGGTGTTATTAAAGGAGCAGGAGGTGGAAATAATTGAAAGTGAAGGAGTCGATGCTGGGAGTGGGACCATTGTAAATATTTTTTAGTTTTTATGTTATTTTCTTTAATTTGGCTCTTTTTATACTTCAAATACTTTTAATTTTAATTTCTAAAACAGTTGCCCTCAAGAAACTGTTATCAAGACAAAAAAATCTGCTATTTTTACTAGTTTTTTGTTATTTCACTATAGAAAGACAATGGTGAAGTTCATGCATACATACTCTTTGAGTTATGGTGTGTGGATTTATTGTGATTTTGTTGAGTAGTTTTCTAGTGGATTGTCTATTATTGGAATGATAGATTGTTGGTTAGTCTCATTGTTGTGGAATTTTTATCTGTGAATAAAGATTTTATGGTGATGGATGCGTAAGGATTTCTCATTATAATTTCTAGGTGATTTGGTAGTTTAAGCTTTTATTGTTTAAGTTTTGTCGACGCCTTTATAATTTATTTATGTTGAACTATTAGCTTTTGTTAGCTTATAAGTTATGGATGTTGAACTATTAGCTTTTGTTCAAGGAATGGATTAACATTCCTTTCAATTATTTATCAAAGATTGTGTGAATGGAAATGCAATAGGAATTTATAAGTAGTGTGATAAGTGTTGTTCTTTAAAAATGATGTAGAATCACATATCAAATTCAATACCATGGAATACAATGTAAAATATAAAATATCACAATTTCATGGAATACAATATAAAATATCATCAACTACAATTTGGAATATGATTCATGAAGTACAATGATTCACAATTTCATTGAATACAATATAAAATATCATCAACTATAGTATGGAACAATGGAAACTAATCCATGAAGTGAAGTATAAATACCTAAAAGCTGCTAATTCTCTTCCATTTCCCAAATGAAGTCAGGGTCCTCAAACTGACATTCATCTTGAGATAAAGTAAAAGAGTTGTCTTGAATTTGATTTTGAGTCTGCTCTTCATTTTATTCGGACTGTGTCTCAAATTCAACATTCATTGTGTGATTTGTGTCAATGTCATCTATCCCAGTCCCACTACCCCTGCCACTGCCACCAGTACCAGTTTTTGGAATTGGAGTGTTGCACAACCTAGTCCTTCTTCTTTCACATGTGGACCTCTAGATTGTGAGTTCCCTTTCAAAAGGAAAATTAAAGACATTATACACAGCTCCTTTCAACCTCAAGCATTTTCCAAATTCTTGTCTAGTTTGTTTCTTGACTTTGATTTCAAAAATCCCAATGTACTGAAATCTCTCTCATCCTCCACTGACCCCAATATCATTTTTTGACATAAATCAACAAGTTTGAAATATTCTAATATCAAATCATGCAATATCTCACTCTGACCTAAGTTTGTCCAAACCTTTTTAATTGATCTTGGTTCAAAGGCCTTCTCTATGCCCATGGATTTATACTGGTTCCTCATGGTTGTTGCAAAACTCTGAGATTATTTTCTAAGATTAGCTTCATTTAAAATTCCTTTTATTTTCTACTCATTGTATGTTACACTTTTAAAAAATTGTTCGATCAATATTTTTACTTGATCATGAAAATATGTTGGGTTATCTTGGTTTTCCCAAAATTGAGGATACACAATACCCATGGTTTCAAGTATTTTATATTGAGGGAATCTTTCACAAATCTTTGAGGAAAGAGATTTTGCAATTTCCTTCAAATTATCACTAACAGATTTAACAATGTTGTTAAAATATTCTTCGTTAACAACTACTTCTCTGCTAGAGTGATTGGCTATCTTACAATGGTACATTGGTATCTCATACCCATGTACACAGATACATAAGTGCTCACTTGCATTAAACTATAAATAATTATTAAGATTATTCAAATCAATAATTTTTTTCCACATGAAATAATTTGGCCCTTCTTGTGTTAGATCTAGATATAGATGATCGAGGGCCAAGCATGTATGTTTATGTAGATTGACATATTCATTAATATACATAGTTCTATCTTGGGATTTCTTCACAAGATTATTCATCACATCCAGCATGGGGAGAAGACTAGCTAAAGTCAAGAGTGTCTCTATATTGCTTAACCTATGTAAGAGGTCGGGAGCTTTGTCTACTGTGTTGTGATGCTCGTACATCACTCCAATCAAGGATTGATATTCTGAAAGAACTTGTTGTGTTGGTCCATGTAGGGAGATCCATTTGGTATCAATATCCTTGAGAATCTTATTTCCTGGTGTTATTCCCTCAACAAAATTTTAAAATTCTATGAAACATTTGGGACTTCGGTAGAAGTATGCATGGATCTCACGGACTAGATTTTCAACTTTTGATACTATAGGAAACTTTCTTACAATTTTGAATGCTAAATTCATTCTATGGGTCATGCAGTGAATTCCAAGCATGTATGGTACACAAGTAGTTTGTAACTTTATGCAAACATCGGCCTTTGACCTTGCATCACTACAACTCCATTAGCTCTTACACACACCAACTTTTTGGCAATTGTCAACTCATCCATGCCTACAATTTCATTCAAAGATTTCTTGACTAGTTCAAATAGATTTTGTGATGTTGAATTGTCCTTCATTTTATGAATAGAGAGAAGATGAGCTTTTCGAACATGTCATTCTACAGTAGACAAATGCATACAAACCCAAGAAGTATTGTCTTCCACAGTAACTTCATCTAAAGATAATGCAATGAAATTTAACTCTTTTACTTTCTCCTTTAAATCTTCATTTTCAACTACAGCAAGACAGTTTTTCCATTCCCATCTAGTGTTTATTGACCAATGTGAGAAGGGATAGTGAGGAACACCAAAATAAGATAATAAACCAAAATATTCTAGGTAGTCTGTCATAGGACACCCTCTAGACAAAATATGAAAAACAACACTCATCTGAATAGTTTTTGACATATTTTCTACTTCCATTGCTTTTCCAAATTGAGCCTCAAGTGTACCTTTACATGTAGCAAGTTTCAACATTCTTTGGTCATGCTCTTCATAATTCATGGCATACCTAACATGAAGACATTCTTCCTTTGATTTCCATTGTACGACTGATTGTTCCTTTCCATCTATGATTTTTTATAAACTTTACCGATATGCTTTTCTATAGTGTCAGTCTTTAGCTACAACATCTTGTCTCTTCCACATTTCCAACTACAAATTGTACATTTGGCCAATGTTGCATTTTCAATATCATTTTCTTTCCCAATCCCCACTGGTACAATGAATGGGTACTTTGAAAAAAACCAAGTTGAAAATTCCTTGTCATTTCCCACTCATGCCCCATTTTTTATTTGCTTCTTCTTTTCTTGCTACCAACATCATCCTCATCCAAGTCAATTATCTCATTCTGGCTAACCATGCCCATGGTATCCCTTGGAACATCTTCTGCGATATTTTCATCCTAATTTGATACATTTCGATTTAACTCAATGAAAATCTCAACTTGACCTTCCGGTGGCGGTGATGTATTATGAATGCCTTCATTAATATTTGGTGGAAGAGTTGATGATGTAGCTCCATCTTGATATAATGGATGAGAAGCTTTGGCAATTCCAAAGTAAGACTATATGTTACCTCTATTTCTAATTTTTTTGAATTTTGATGGCCTCCCAATCTCTTCACCACCCTGAGGAGTGGTAGAAGCCTCACACTTGCTACTCAACATATTGATCTCTCACTTCAAATAAAAATTGGAAAAAAAATGTCTTCTTGTTTAAGGATAGAGAACATAGATCCCATTCCCTACTCAATATCATATTTAACTTTAAGACTAAAGCAAGAATGGAAAATAGATAAATAAAACTTATTATTATAACTAATAACGCTATGAAGAAATGATTACTCACCTTTAAGTCTATGTTTACAACTTTCACTGACTTCTGAATTGAGAAGTAGATCCTCAGAACTCAACAAAATGTGTAAGAATAAATGACAGTTTTGATTGTATTTATATCAATCCATATTTGACGAATTCCACAGGTTTTTTAAATGGTATATTAAAAATTTGGCGAATCTCGTGTGCTTATACAAAGATGCGTTGTAATGTACAATGAAAAATGTGTCCTCAAATGCAATTATTTTTTAATGTTATTGGTGAAATAGGTCCTCATAAGCAAATATTTTATAAATTTTAATTGGAAAAAGGGGTCTTCACAAAAAACTATTTGTAAATTTTAATAGGTGAAATGGGTCTTGATATAATATTGTTTTAATAGTATTCATAAATATGTAGGTGTAGACATCGAAAATATACTAATTGACATCGTTCATCTAATCCTGACTCGCTAACATCGTTTCTTCCTAAATCATCCCTCAGTCTAACTGTTTAATCAAATTCTCCTTATCTGATTAAATTCATCAATACTCGTCTCTTAATTAAATAAATCATTTTGTCTAATTAGGTCATTTTCTCTTGTTAATTAAATCAATCCATCTGATCTAACACCATCCTTTTTAATTAAATAAATCAAAATCTTTATTTAATTAGCCTCTTATCATATTCCTCTCTTATCTAATTTAAATAAATCCATAAATCTAAGTCAAATAAGTCACATCATCTAATATCCTATTAAATTAATCAAACCTTGATTAAGTTAATCAAATCTCATGTCACATCCTCTAGATAATGCAAGTTGCATATGAAAATAGATTTAATTCATTTATTAAATCCCTATTTTCCCTCACATGGTATCTTTTGGAATATTCCCCTAATTTGAATTCAAAATCCAAGTGGGAATAAGTCCTTCCAACAAGACATTTAAGATCTCTTACATGTCCTTTGCCTTGAGCCAAGTGGCATTTATTGCATTTTCCCCTTCCCTCTTACATGTCATTTCAACAAATTTGAATTTCAAATATTGGCATTTATTGGCACAAACCCCAAATCTTGCACAACCATCATCCATTCATAGCTTGACAAGTGGCACCATATCATTGGATGAAAGTTAGTCCCACATTGCTCAAATTTGGACTTTCATCCATCTTGAAATCCTATAAATGAAGAGCTCCTCTCCTCATTTTATCATCCACATTCCAAGCAAAGTTACCATGCTAAAATACTTAGCAATTCTCATCCATCATTTGAGTTCTTAGTTAGGTTTTTTGCAGATTTGGCTTGGAGCTCTCACATTCATCATCAAAGTGGATCAACATTTCTCAACAATCATCAACTTGCATCTTAGGGATTGGGAAAGGGCCAATTTTCACATCAAATTGGCACCAATTCCCCCATGGGATTAAGAGTTTTCTTGCTTAATTAGGATTCAATCTTTTTTTTGTGATTTCATTGTATTTTTTATCATTTTCTTCCTAATTTGGGCTATGTTAATGAATCTCATGGGGAATCCTTGTTTATGCTTGCAATATCTAACTTAAGGTGTTTATTCTCTTTGTTTTGCAGGTACCTAGATTTGGGGTTCACATTTTGGCGCTAGAAGGAGGACTGCTTTCTTAAATTCTAACATTTTCTCAAAAATTCTGTACTTTTCTACACACACAGGAAACTCCAACGCGTGCTCCTCAGCGTCGCTATTTTTACCGCCGCGAGCTAGTTAGTGTCGTTGTTTTAGTGTCGCGGGCTCGCCAGTGTCACTATATAGCACCACGCGAACATAAACTCTGCCGCTGGACTTATCCCGCCAAGAATTTCAAATTTTAAATTGCACCACTAGACTCGCCGATCTGTCTCAATTTCAAAAAAATTCAAAACTCCAATGCTTTCGACAACTATGACGCTGGGTGAAAATAGCGACGCTATTGTGCTCTTTGTCCTGACACAGAGCGCCGCTGACTGGTAAAGCGGCGTTGTAAGAGCGATGCTGGAGAAAAAAATAGCAACGCCTTCACGAGTTGCGATGCTGGAAAACAGAAAAAGGGAGAACTTAATTTTTAGCATGTGCTTTTTGTTCATGATTTATTTATCTACTGTTTTATGGCTTTTAAACTTCTGTGTTTTTCCAGAATCTGATTGTTTTTCTATTTTGTAGGTTGCAAGCTAAAAGAAAAGGAAAAGGGAACATGGTGATGATATCTTATCTAATCAAAGTGTTTTTAAACACTTAAGTGTTTGTTTAATACTTCCTTGTTTGCCATCTTTTGCTCTCTTTAGAACACTAGCTTTCATTTGGGTTTAAAAAGGACTCTTTTGTTTAATGCTCACAAACGGATTTAAAAAGAACCTTAGGATCTACAACTTACTAGATTTTGTTTATGGGTTAAACAATTGAACAAATGTCTCACTTGTGATTTGGTGCTCTAAAATGAACTCACATATTGCTTTGAGGGCTTAAAAAGAACAAGTGTAGTTGTGTTTTTTGTGAGGGCTTACTTAGGCTAAAGGCATTGGAAAAGGACGTATGCACTTCTCTCGTGCTTTATAGCGATCTTGAGAATCAAAAGGTCTTTTCCATGACTTTGGGTTAAGACAAAGCAATCACCTCCACACTTCAATTGGGGCTTAAAATTGAACAAACTATTGTACGAGTGTGAGTGGGGACATTTTAGCATACATTCTCTTTCTTTGTTGCTATCAAATATTGATCGAGTTACGGATTTTGTTCTTCAATCACTTTTGTTTATCTTAGAGGGCCCGCCTTGTGGGAAAAAGTAATCACCCAAGGGAACGGCTCAACCGGTAACACTCTAAAGCCAAGAGTATTTCCAGCCGGGATATAAATGTGGATATTGGAAGAAACACCAATATCATGCAGTTGACTCTGACAAGATGGATCTGAAAGGGGACTCTTGCCACATTGGGTCAACTCCTACGAACGGAAAGTCCTTACTAAAACCCATGTGCTAGAATTTTCCAAAATCCTTTTATCTATTTGTTGGTGCAAGAATGGTCATTCTGAAGCCACCCCACACTTTTACAGTCTTCTAGTAGAGATGGAAAGCATGCCATGGGAGTTTCATGGGTGTTGATGCTTGGCTGCCCCGATTGACGTTAATAAGCCATGGAGGGGAGCCAGTGGGGTCAAGCATCTAACCATCCACTAGAGATAAGCGTAGCTGGACTTGTCCAAGTGGGAATCCAACAAATATTTTCTTTCACATCCATAGGATTGTAATTGTTCTTGGGTTACAAAATGCATTGCTTGATCGAAAACATCATAGAAACAAACACTTAACATCATCCAAATTTCAAACCCTTTTGAAGACAAATACCATTGACTCAATCCATATGTTATTGCTTTCCGTTGGGATTCACATCCTTAGAGGTTTCTAAGCATTGGATTAAAACTCAATTTGTCTTCTCAAGTAAACAATAGGAAACCCTTGCCTTAAGTTCATTAAACTTCCACATAACATATCTTGTGGAGTTTGAAGAAATTAAGACATTGGACATCTTAGTTTGAAAACCTAATTGAAGAAAGTTTTTTTGGTAAAATAAAGACATTAAGCAAAGCTAAACAAAAATAAACCTCATGTGTGTTGAAGACTCCAAATCCCAAAACACAAAATCATTGATTGGAAATCTAAATGTTCAAATCATTTCTTAGTCACAAAGGTCATTAGGAAGCATTTGCATGCTCTTCAATACCTAGGTCTAAGCAAACAAAGTGTGTCTTTTTAGGTTCTTTTTAGGATCAAAACATATCAACATCATTTTTCATCCATCCTTCAAAACATCAAAACAAAATCCATCTCATTATCACCTTTTTGAAAATCTTGAAATCGTCTTTGATACGAGGCTTTGTGGTCAAAATAAAAAATTTATCAAAATCATTGAGACAAAATCCTTGAGAACATTTATCAAAAAACATCTTTGGCTAGGTATGTGTAGATGCATCCTTTTGCATATACTTAGTCAAAATTATCAAAATCATATTGTCTAGCTTGGTGTATGTAGATGAATCCTTCTTCATATGCTTAGTGAAACAATCATCTTGTTTGAATAGGTGTGGGTAGATGCATCCTTCTCCTCATACATATTCAAATTATCATCCTTTGAACAAAGTTATCCCTTAGATCATCATCCAACATCTTAGGGTCTTTTTGTTTAGAATCCAAATCAAAATCCAAATCAAAAAATCAAGGACAAAATCTCAAAATCCAACATCCAAAATCCAAAAATCCACAAGTCCTAAAAAGCCTAGTGTCTCATTCAAGATTTATCAAAAGCCAAAACATCCATATCATCCATCCCTAAAACATCATTATCATATCATCACCTTTGATCCTCAAAACATCCTAAAAAAACTTTTCACTTTGGAACATAAGATAAAGATCGATCGAAGGAATCAAAAGATTCATCTCCCATATTCCCGAAGATTGATCCTTGTTTTATGGTTCAAACGAGATCTCAATACAAGAAGAGTATGGAAGCCCACAAAGAAACTCCCGCTTCAAGTGACCTTAGCCAAACGAACACGGAAATGAATCCAACTGAATCAAGCAATCCATTGATCCCCTCATCATCCCAAAATCCGTAAGAAGAAAATCAAGGGGAGGACCTCACCTTTGGAATGTCTCGCGAGGAAATGACAGAAATGCTCCAAAATCTAGAAAACCATAGAATCATCAACATCATGATGAGACTTAACCCTTCATTGTACATGCTTGAACTAGCAAAACAAGGGGCCAAGTTGCCTTCGGATTTTGATGTGAGTACTATAGTGGATACATCATTCCTCCGATCTCATCCACCATCCCCATTTCATCTACACCTCCATCTCAAAACATCACACAAAACATCCCACAAATCACAACATCATTTGCTCGAACGCAACACAATGTCAACAAGGGAAATGCATTCCTTAATGCTCTTCAATCACATCCCCTTGTTAACAATCAAAATTTGGACAAAAGCACCACCTTGGAACAAAACACAATCAACAACCCATTACACAAAAATGTTCCTCTCACTTTACATTATGACCCATCATCAACATTTTTTCATGGAGCACCACAAACACCTCTTCTCACAAATTCACAAGAAGAGGGAGATACATTCGGACTAGGGAGCTTATTCGACACCACGACATTCTCACAACAACTCACACCTCTCACATTTCCACCTCTTCCGCCATTGCCATTATCATCCACACCACTCCTTGGCTTAGGGCTCCCTCCCCTACCAAGTATCAATCAAACATACATCCCGACCATTAGTCAAAGCATTGCACTAAACACTCAAAATTTGTCGTTGATATCGCAACAACAAACGACAAACACACAAGCAATGGAAACATCATCGAACATCCCTCTCACATCACAAAGCATGGTCTCTCAAGGACCAATCACATCAACACCATTATCCAACACCCAAAATATCAACACAAAATCATCATCCACCACCATTCCAAATCCACCACCACCCCCACCACCACCAACATTCACCACATCAAACCAATTAGACGCAGCATTGCAAGTCGCTTTCCAAAGAGGATATCAACAAGTTCAAAAACAAAAAGCTGTGCAACAAGCTGCTCAAGCCGCACAAGCTGCCAAAGCTGCACAAGCTGTTAGGGTTAGAGATGGCAGATCTAACAATTAAATGCAGATTTAATTAACAAAACAGAGAAACTCAAACATTCACAGAATAAATCATAACACAGAATTTAACGTGGTTCACCCAATCTGGGCTACATCCACCAAACCGCAGCCATCCAATACTTTTATTATCTAGTGAAAAACCCTATTACAATCTTGCGAATAATCGCATTTTTCATCATCCTAAAAATACCCATCCGAACCCCTTTTTACCAAGCTTAGAAGCTTCCAGATTTTAGGGTTCTACAAAATTGGATTTTTCTTTTTTTCATTAATTTTTCCCTTTTTCGGTGATCACAGGATGCTATACTGTATACCATGGGCTATACAGTATAGCATGATCAGTCGCCACATACCAACAATCTCCCACTTGGAGAGCGTCGAGGGCTCCATACCAACACAATCTCCCACTTTGAGGTGATCCTAGGCGACCTTTGTTGCAATTCTGGCTCCCACTTTGGAAATAAGTACCTTGGACCGCTGCTCTGTTATGCTTGAATTCAACCTTGAGAGACCAGTGAAGGGCTCGGCTTCTCCTTGTCACTACAGCCATTAAACATATCGCTGGATTGACATCTGACATCGCGTCGACGGCTGTCCATCCTCCAACAGCGGCCGAGATGAAATGATATCTCAGCGTATGTGTTTTGTTTTAGAATGCAAAGCGGGAATTCTTTGCAAGATGTATATTTTCGGTACACGTACGTAAACATAAATAATTTCGACATGTTGTTTTCCCAACATCCATAGAAAAGTTGTAGCCATATCATCTCCTTTTGCAGCCTGTTGCAGCAACATACTACGCTTTCTGGCCGGTGGATAAAACAACCACCTTCATGGCGAGAAATCAACTCCTCTGTCCCACCAGCGTAAATACATAACCTATGGTGCCGTCTAGTATCTATATCCCACAACTTTAAATCACGAGGTCAACATAGCCTTTTAAATCGATTAGAGCCCCCAAAACATAAACAATTATTGGATGTACCTCTCAAATACTTGAGAATCCATTTCTTGCATTCAATGCTCAACTCGAGGGATGACTCAAATACCTGCTAAGAACTCCTACAATATGTACAATATCTGGTGTCATGCATACCATGGCGTACATTAAACTGCCTACAGCTGAAGCATATGGTACCTTGGACATTTTTTCTTCCTCCTCTTGTGTCTTTGGACACATATCCTTAGTCAATTTAACATAACTAGGCAAAGGTGTCTTTGTGACTTTGCATTCTCCATATGAAATCTCTGCTTGCTTACCTTTTCAACATAGTGCTTTGAGATAAAAACAATTTTCTATTTTTCCTATCTCTACAAATTTTTACACCAAGGATTTGTTTTGTTGCCCCCAAATCCTTCATAGCAAAAGACTTTGCTAGCTGTTGTTTCAAAACTCTTATGTGGTCCATGTTAGACCCAGCTACAAGCATATCATCAACATATAAACACAAAATAATGTAGCTATCATTATCCAACCTCTTAAAATAAACACAATGGTCAGAATTACACCTGCTGTAGCCTTGCTCAGCCATAAAATTGTCAAATTTCAAATACCATTGCCGAGGTGCTTGCTTCAAGCCATATAAACTTTTATTCAATTTGCACACTAGTTTCTCCTTACCTTTGACCTCATATCCATGTGGTACATTCCATATAAATTTCCTCTTCCAAATCACCATGGAGAAAGGTTGTTTTAACATTAAAGGTGTTCTAAATGCAAATCTTAGGTAGCCACAATACTTAAAACAATCTGAATAGAAGTCATTTTAACAAGCTGGAGAAAAATCTCATCAAAATCAATACCCTTTTTTGTGCAAATCCTTTTTACAACTAATCATTTAAATCTTTTCTTACCTCCATCCTCCTCTTTAGGCCTATAAAATCCACATTTTGTTTGGTAAAGCCTTTTTACCTGCAGGCAACTTACATAAATCCCAAGTCTGATTTTCCAGCAAGGAGTCAATTTCTTCTTTCATTCCATGCTCCCACTGAACCTTGGTATCCACCTGCATAGCTTCATCATAATATTCTAGTTCACCAGCATCAGTTAACAAAATAGTATACAAAGAGGGAGAGAATCTTTCTGGAGGTCTACTTATCCTTGAAGATCGTCTAACAGGAGTTTGTGGTATTTGTTGATGTTGTTGTTGCCCAGCATGAGGAACCACTGAAACATCATTGTTGGGAATATCATCCAACACTACATAATCATTTTCTTTCTTCTCATGCTGCAGCAACAGATCTTTGTACAACACTTTTTCATTGAATATGACATCCCTGCTTCTCACAATTTTTTGATTTTCAAAATCTCAAAGCCTATAACTAAATTCATCAATGCCATATCCAATAAATACACATTTCTTTGATTTTGCATCAAGCTTGGTTCTATTTTCAGAATCTACATGTGTAAATGCTTCACAACCGAAGGTTTTGAGAAAAGAATAACTCACCTTCTTACCTTTCCATGCTTCCTCTGGAATACCACAACCCAGAGGATTAGAAGGACCTCTGTTGATTAAATAAACAGCCGATTATTTTCTGATCTCGCCCACATTTTTAAAGGCAGCCCGGCATCACGATCTCATAGTGCGTGCATGCTCCATTATTGTTCTATTCATGTGTTCAGCCACTCCATTTTCCTGTGGAGTCTTTGGAACCATTTTCTGTCTACGAATACCATTAGAGGAACAATAATCTTCAAACTCTTTGCTGCAATACTCACCACCATTATCAGATCTAAGACATTTTATCCTTTTACTAGTCTCATTCTCAACCAAGCTTCTCCGTTTTTTAAAAGTTTCAAATACATCAGATTTATTTTGCCTTTGAAATAAATCCATACCTTTCTAGTTGCATCATCGTAAAGATGTAACACTATATCTGAGAAGAACCACTTAGAGAGAAGATACACGGGCTGGTCTATACATTAAGTATGCACAAGCTCAAATTTCTCATCTTTCTTTTACTTCCCATCCTTGAGAAAACTAACTCTCTTTTGTTTGCCATACACACAACTTTCACATAAATTCATATTAACACATTTTAGATTTGGTAAAACATTCTTTGAATGAAGTACTTTCATACCTTTTGCACTCTCCTTATGCCCAAGTCTATTATGCCAGTCTTTGATTCAGAGTCCACAACAATTGTATGATCTTCTACCTGCTGAACTACAGCAATTGTTCTTGAACATTGACCCTTTTCCATAACAATTAAAGTAGAAGGAACAGTATGACCTATACAAAGATATAAGGTGCCTACTTTCACACCTTTTGCTACCACTAAGGCACCCTTTGTAACTTTCCAATTTTTATCACTAAATGTAACAACACAACCTTTATCATCTAGTTGCCATGCTGAAATTAAATTTCTGCTTAACTTTGGTACATGCCTTACCTCTGCAGTAGTAGCAATGATTCCCATTTTGCAACAATCTTGATTCTTCCCTTTCCAACAATCGTGAGGGTTAAGTTGCTCCTAGAGCGGTAGCCCAAAATCCCCTTGGACGCCAATCCAAGAAATAGCTTCTGTGGGGGTAAGCATGAAATACGGCCCCTAAATCTAACACCGAATCATCAACATTATCAAGGGAAAGAATCAAAAGCATCCTCATTAGATTTATTACTTACCACATTTGCCTCTTACTTCCTTCGCTTCTGTCTCCTTCTTTATTTTTTCGAGACCAGCAATCTTTCTTAGGATGACCGGCTTACCATATTATTAGCAATCCCTCTTGTCTCTAGATTGGGACCTTTTGTCCTTTATTGATTTTCCTCGTGACTTCCCATGATTTCGAAATTGACTCCTCTCTCTTTGTTTTGCTTGCTTTTGCATTCAAAACAGCGATGTGGATGTTCCCTTTTGTGAGCTTTCCTCTCTGGGAATTTCCTGCGCTCAAAATAACTTCCAACAACATCATCAAACTTCAATGTATTGAACTAGAAAGCTGAGAATTGCTAGGCCATTACCAAAGCTATTCCAGCTTTCAGGCAGAACACGAGAATCAAAAGAGCCCTAGCACTTCTTCATCAAAGTTTACTTTTACGAGTTAATTGACTAGTGACCATATTAAACTCATTTAAATGATCGATGGCGACCCTTCTACCATTTCATATTAAATAAACACTTCATAAGAAATACCTTATTCGAAGTGGAAGGCTTTTCATATAACTTTTCCAGGGTTTCCATCAACTCTTGAGTTGTCTTTGCTTTTGTAATATTGAATGCCACTGTTTGTGCTAGGCACAAATGAATACTGCCAAGAGCCTTTCTATCCAAGATCTCCCAGTCCTCATTTGACATTGCTGCAGGTTTCTTGGTTTTCCCTTCCAATGGCCGCCATAAATCCTTCTAATAGAGATAGTCCTCCATCTGCATCTTCCATAACTAATAGTTCTGCCCATTAAACTTCTCAACCTTCTTACCCTCGTCTGCCATTTAGCCCCGCTCAGCAGAGTAGACTCCCCTCATGGTAAGAATCTTTCCCTCTGAGGCGATAATCGAAACACAACTCGCTCTGATACCACTTGTTAGGGTTAGAGATGGCAGATCTAACAATTAAATGCAGATTTAATTAACAAAATAGAGAAACTAAAACATTCACAGAATAAATCATAACACAGAATTTAACATGGTTCACCCAATCTGGGCTACATCCACCAAACCGCAGCCATCCAATACTTTTATTATCCAGTGAAAAACTCTATTACAATCTTGTGAATAATCGCATTTTTCATCATCCTAAAAATACCCATTCGAACCCCTTTTTACCAAGCTTAGAAGCTTCCAGATTTTAGGGTTCTACAAAATCGGATTTTTCTTTTTTTCATTGATTTTTCCCTTTTTCGGTGATCACGCGAAAAAGTAGGAAGAAAATTGCAAGGTCAGGGGGCCAGGATGTACAGTATACCATGGGCTATACAGTATAGCATGATCAGTCGCCACATACCAACACAAGCTACAATACAAGTGCAACAAGCTCAACAAGTTCAAGCTTTACTGCAACAACAACAACAAGAAGCCGCTCAAGCTACCCAAGCTGCCCAAGCATTACAGGCACAAAGGGTCACTCAAGCACAATTATTATTGCAGCAACAAACCGCACAAGCACAAGCAGCACAAGCACAAGCGCAAGCTCGAGCACAAGCTCAGTATCAAGCACAACAATCACAAGCACAAGCACAACTTCTTGCACAAGCAGCACAAATGTAAGCATATCAGCAAGCACTAAAGCAATACCAAGAGTAGCAAGAAGCAGCAGAGTTGGTAACCCAAAAACAAGTGTTGTGGGAACAACAACAAGCACAACAACAAGAGTTGTTAGAGTAGCAGCAAGTGCAACAACAAGCACAAATCCTAGCGCAACAACAACAAGATCAACAACAAGCATTGTTCATCCAAAAACAAGTAGAAGCCTACTTCACCTGCTACAACATACCGATACCATTGAACAATGCACCGACCAACCCATCCACCCAACCAACGATTCAAACACCTCAAAACACATTCATCCCACCCCCTAATCTGCAAAGCGATGTAACGACACAACTCAGGTTGCTATCACAACAAGTGTTTGACCTTCAATCAGGCCAAACAACCAAAATGCAAAGCAACTTGTGTCCCTATCCATTTGATAGGAGCTTAGAAATGAAACCATTCCCTAAGGGATTTGAGATCCCTAAGTTTGAAAAATATTGAGGGATGGGAAACCCTGAAGATCACATTAGGATATTCCAGGTTCATTGCATGGAGGTCGCATACGACGATACTTATCTAATGCGGCTATTTCCTAGAAGCTTGGCAGGCCCCGCTATAGAATGGTTCTCTCACTTACCTACAAGCATCAGAACATTCTAGGAAATCAGAGATGATTTATTTAGAAAATTTGCATGTAACATTGCAATGGATGTTAGTCTTGAAGAACTATACGCTCTAAAACAAGGAAAAAATGAATCTTTTGCTTCATTTCTTCAACGATGGTGATCCAAGGCCAATCGGAGCAAGTGGACCATGCCAGAAGAACAAGTCTACATAATCATCACCAACCTTGAAAGCCACTTGTCATTCCACCTCAAGGTTCAGGGAATCACCACCTATGATCAACTGATCTCCAAGGTGCTTAGCATCGAAAGAGCCCTTGCGACCCAACCCACTAAATCAACATCATATCACGAACCGTAAAACAACCGCCCATCGTCCAACTACAATGACAAACCTCATATGTGGGCAAGAAACAAGAACGTTACTAATGATGGTGTCGTAGATGCCAAGGTGGTCATTAGTGGTCCACGCCAAAATACACCCACACCACAAATCCAAAATCAACACCAAAACACTCATCACACAACATATCAACCCAACAACCCAACCATCAATAACCTCAATGACCAAAGAGGACCACCCCAGTGCAAAACTTATCCCAAATGAAAATACGCTATCTTGGGGGAACCATTGGAGGACAATGAAAAAGTTGATCGACGAAAAACTCATCAAGCCTCCTACATTCGAAAACTACCAAGAACCTGATGTCAAACCCCCTTGGTACAATGAAAATCAACTTTGCGAATTTCATAAGATCAAAGGTCACACCACGAACAACTGCATGAGACTCAAAAATATCATCCAAGATCTCATTGACAAGAAAATCATAAATGTGGAACAACCTACTGGAAATCAAGATCTAAAAATCTACACGAATTCGATGCCAAATCATGGCAATAAAGGGAACAAAAATGATAAAGGGAAGGGTAGTGTAAATCATATTTATGAATCAGTCGTTGCCTCTCTAAATGAAGACTCCATGGTTATCACTATCAAGGGCGCCCATGCCGAAGATTGTGGAGTCACCATAAGAGGCAGCAAAGTCACCATTGCAGGATCATCCCAACTTAATAGAGTCCCTTCATCTAGAGCCGTTCCACATAGCTATAATGTTGTCGAGCAACTCAAGCGAACACCAGCACACATCTCCATAATGGAGTTGTTGGAAATATCATCAGCCCATAAAAAGATCCTTGAGGAAGCATTAGCCTCTTCCACCGTCCCTGCAGATCTTTATGCAGACCAATTCCAAGCTATGGTCAAGAATATCATAACACCTAATCTCCTTACATTCTCTGACCAAGATTTCCCTGCCCAACCATCTCACAATTGTGCACTTCATTTGGAAGCCATTGTAAACAAAAGAAAAATCAAAAGGGTCCTGGTGGATGGGGGTGCAGGTTTGAACATCTGCTCTCTCAGCCTAATCAAACAGTTGAAAATATCAGAGGATACCATTGACAAAGGTAAAGGCATAACAATCAGAGCATATGACGACCAAGAAAGAGTGTCTCAGGGAACAATCAAATTCCCTATTCATGTAGGGAAAACATTCATGGAAACCATCTGTCAAGTCTTGGACCTCGACTTGCCATGCAACATCCTCCTGGGACGCCCATGGATCCATGCAATGAAAGCCGTAGCATCAGCCTTCCACCAATGTGTGAAATTTACATATAATGGACAAGAGGTCACCATTCATGGAGATCCCGAACCATTTTCATATTGAAAAAATATTGAGGCCAAATATTACAAAATATCCCAAGTGCCAAAGAATGATGAAGGCCCTTCCACATCATATATCGACCCCGCCACTCTCACATCCACTTCTGCGACAGAGACACCTGCCATTCCTGCCATTCCCACCATCTCTGATATCAAGCTCATCATTCAAGAGGATGGTTGTGGAAGCTATAGGCTGCCTAACAATTCTTTTATGATAGGAGAGTTACCTCAGTCTCCTAGATCACGGGGATGCCCGCAAGACAACCAAGCTTCCACATCACGAACGTCTCCTGAAGACTATCCTGAATTCACAAGCTGGGGAGACCTTGGTCAAGAGGTTATTGAAGTAGATCCATCTCACATGTTGTACCGAGATGAAAGATCGACACCTGAACTACCAATGGATGAGACAAGCAAGGGCCTGCAAATGATGCTTGCAATGGGTTATGACAAAAACCAGAGACTGGGACAAAATGACAACGGCCTCATAATACCTATCATGTCGGAGACGTGACCCATAACAAATCTTGGTCTTGGATCTACCCCTTCGAGAATAACCATACGTGGCCAGGGTCGTCCAGTTAGAGCCGCTAATGTATCTCCTCAGCCAGTGCTAGTACAAGTACACTCACCAATAGTCACAGGTAGCAACACACATAACTTCATAACTGAGCCCTATATTAGTAGCGATGACGAAGATACCTTATCCAATCTACCTAGGCTATTCGAAGATACCACCCTGTGTATGATTAGCACCCTCTCCTTCGAAACCGATCATCCAAATCATGAGACCCACCTAGTCTACCCCCAACTGATCGACTATGACCAACGAGGACCACCAGTTCTCGATACATTCAAAAATGATGAGGCACTCTCAGAATTCATGGGATTGAGAGATAACATTCTAGATAGAGACCATAAGGTAGGGTTTATAATGGAATTAGACACACATGCATATTACAGGGAAACAATTGAATCCTTCAGTTGCAAAAGTGAGAAACTAAGAATCATATCCAAGTCCTTGAGTGAAAACCACATTGTGGCACTCTCTGACAAGAAAATAGTAAAAAGAAAGGACGTATCCAACGGTGAAAACCTCTCTGAGGCGCCTGAGGATGAAGGATTCAATCTTCCCTTAAGAGCCATTCATCAAGAGAAGTCAACAGTCTTGGCCGAAAAGTGCAATCTGGTCAACATAGGAACAAAGGAGGCCCCGCATATCACATTCTATGCGGAATCACTATTATCAGAAGAACAAGAACTCCTAGCAGCATTCCTAAAGGAAAGACAAATAAACTTTGCATGGAGTTATGTTGACATGCCAGGGCTAGATCCAAAAACTATGGTTCATCATCTAGCAGTATATCCAGAAGCAAAACCAGTGAAACAAAAGCTTCAAAAAATGCATCCTCAAATCGCTCTCTTGGTCAAAATGGAACTCAAAAAGTTGTTAGATGTAGGATTTATCCGACCAATCAATTATCCAGAATGGGTGTCAAATTTGGTACCTGTGTCAAAACCTGACGGAGCCATCAAAATCTGTATGAATTTCATAGACTTAAACAAGGCATGTCCTAAAGATGATTTTCCACTTCCCAACATTGACATGATAGTGGATATGATGGCAGGGCATGAGATGCTATCATTAATGGATGGATTTTTAGGATATAACCAAATCATGATAGCAAAGGAAGACCAACACAAGATGACTTTCACTTGTCCATGAGGGACCTACTGTTGGAACATGATGCCATTTGGTCTAAAGAATGCAAGAGCAACCTATCAACGGGCCATGACACTAATATTCCATGACATGATTCACAAAACAGTCGAAGACTATGTCGATGATATTCTAGCAAAATCAAGAAAGAGACAAGATCATATAACAACCCTAAGTGTTATCTTTGACAGATTGGAGGAATACAAAGTCAGATTAAACACTAAGAAGTGCGTCTTCGACGTACAATCAGGTAAGCTGTTAGGATACATAGTCTCCATGAGGGGTATCGAGGTGGATCTAGAAAAAGTAAAAGCAATCCTTGAGATGGAAGCACCGAAAACATTAAAGCAACTGAGAGGCCTCCAAGGCCAACTTTAATCCATCCGACGATTTATAGCACAACTAGCAGACAAGCAGAACCCATATTCTCACTTACTCCACAAGGGGTAGCATAAAAATGGGATGCAAAATGTGAAGAAGCATTCAAAAAAATCAAGGAATACTTACTAACACTGCTAGTGTTAATGACACCTATCCCAAGAAAGCCATTGATCTTATATGTGTCAGCAACAGCAGCAGCCCTTGGAGCTCTCTTAGCTCAGCATGATGAAAATGGAATAGAGAGGGCTATCTACTATATCAGTAGGACAATGCTCGGTCATGAGCTAAATTACTCCTTCATCGAGAAAGCTTGCCTCGCAGTAGTGTTTGCGTCCCAAAAATTTAGACACTACATGCTGGCACACAAGATAAAGCTCATTGCGAAAATCAATCCCCTCAAGTATCTCCTATCTAAGGCAATGCTCATAGGAAGAATGGAAAAGTGGGTAATGATATTATCAGAGTATGACATCAAGTATGTAGAGAGGAAAGCTATCAAGGGACAAGTCATTGCGGATCAACTAGCCGAAGCACCTATGTATTCTGAGAATCCTCTTGTATCCGAATTTCCAGACGAATCCATTTTTAACCTCAACATAGTGGACCACTAGAAACTATACTTTGATGGTTCATACACACAACACGGGTCAGGAGCTGGTATCTTCTTCATCACCCCACAAGGGGATTGCATACCAAAATCATACAAATTGGCATTTCCTTGCACCAACAACATAGTGGAATACAAGGCCTAGACTATAGGTCTCAAGATAGTTGTGCAATGGAACATCATAGCCCTCAAAGTCTATGGAGACTCTCAGTTGATCATAAATCAGGTCAATAATGAATATCAGACTAAGGATGACAAGCTAACTCCATACAAGAAACTGGTGGAGACTTTAAAGGAATCCTTCATTGACATAACATTTGAGCAGATTCCAAGAACCAACAATAGAGCCGCTGACGCCATGGCCACAATTGGGTCCCTATTAGACATCCCTCACAACGTGCCGAAATATGAATTTTTGATCGAGCAGCTTCTCGTCCCCACATTCGAGGTACCAGAATTGGAATATGTGTGTGAAATCATTGGTCCTAGTGATCTTTGGTATCATGACATCTACACATATCTTCGCATAGGAGTCATACCCGCTGACCTACCATCGAGCCTAAAATGAACCTTCAACAAAAAAGCATCTAGATTCATCATCCTAGGTGATACCTTATATCGTAGAAGCATAGAGGGTACCTTACTGCAATGTCTAAATTTTGAGGAGGCATTAACCGCTCTAACTGAGGTTCATAACGGTACATGTGGCTCACACTCGAGTGGGATGACCATCACCAAGAAACTGCTGAGGTTGGGGTATTACTAGCCCACAATGGAAAGAGAAGCACATGATCATGCTAAAAGGTGTTTACAATGTCAGCAACATGGGGACCTCATCCATGCTCCAGCTCAAGAGCTTCATCCTATCGTCACACCATGGCCTTTCTCATAGTGGGGACTTGACCTCATTGGCAAGATCACACCCACCTCATCTAATGGCCATAAATTTATCATAACTACAACTAAGTACTTCACAAAGTGGGTGGAAGCCATACCCATGACCTATATCACTGGAAAGCAGATCTCAAAATTTATCCTGAACTATCTCATTTGTCATTACGGTGTCCCACAAGCCATTATCTCAGATAATGGGACACCATTCAAGAACTAGGAGGTTCATGACTAGTGCAAGAAATTCAAAATCCAGCATCGCTTCTCCACCCCGTACTATCCCCAAGGCAATGTCCAAGCAAAAGCCACGAACAAAACCATTCTCAAAATCCTTAAGAAAACAGTCAATGACATAGGTCATGATTGGCACTTGCAGCTTAATCCTGCCCTTTGGACTTATTGAACTAGCATCCGCACACCCACCGACGCCACCCCATTCTCCTTGGTCTATGGATCAGAAGTCGTACTCCCAATTGAGATCGAGCTCCCATCCCTTAGAATATCATTACAAAACCTCATCACTGATGAGGACTACCGGGTGTCAAGAATGAACGAGCTGGAGTTACTGGATGAGAGATGCATAGATGCTTTGAATCATCTTCAAGTCTATCAAAATAAACTCAAACAAAGCTATAACAAGAAAATCAGAAGCAGGACTTTCCAAATCAGAGAACTAGTCTTAAAAGAAAATCAGAAGAATGTCCCGAATCCTAGCAGCAAAGGCAAGTTCGAACCTAATTGGTTAGGACCTTTCATCATAACGGCAAGTTACACATCAAGGGCATATCAGCTATCAACACCCGAAGGGGAACCTCTGGGGGAGCCCATGAATAGCTCCCATCTCAAAAAAATTTATGCCTAATTCTTTCAAAGTATAGAACCAAAAAATCAAAAAAAAAATTAGAAAAAGTCCTAAAAAAATGGTTACTTCGGTGAAAACCTGGCAAACAGGCATCTTGGTAACAACAAAAAAATCAAAAAAAGGATCAAAAAAATCATCCTCTAGTGAAAACCACTTCGGTGGCACTTTGGGCAAGTACCTCGGTGAAAACCTGGAAAACAAGCGCCTTGTGTAAATAAGCACTTTTCATCCACCGGGACCTTTACGGCTTGTTCGTCATCATCTATCGCATTCAGGTCTCCATCCATCACACATCCACTCGCATTCGCACCATAGCTTGGTCTTGCGTTCGTATCATGATCCCTCCTAGTACTACTCGGCCCATCCTCAAGGTCAGTTTGTCCTACCTTTATGGAGTAGTCTATTGCATCATGTTGGGGGCATGTTCTCATCGGATCAAATTCATGTCTAGTCTTAAAGTCCTCAAAATCAGAAAATCCAAAAACATCAGAAAATCAGATAATTCAAAAATAGTCAAAACATATCAAAATCCAAAAACAAGGTCGTCTTGTCGAACTACATTGTCTCTGAGCTTGAACGTAGGAAAGGTTGATCTTTGATCATCCCCTGAGACATTTAGGTCAGTCCTATAGGAGCCCGTCATAATAAGCTGACATTTCATCATGTATATCTTCATCTGCAAATTGGTCGAGTCGTCAGTCGAACTACGTGGTCTCTGCGTGTATAACATAGGCAAGACTAATCTGTTCATTAGCCCTTGAGGCCCCTAAGATAGGTCTTTAGGTTAGTCTCTTGGTCAAAATCTCAGAAAATCCCAAAAACATTTGAAAATTCAAAAATCAAAACATTCGTAAAATCTCGAAAAATACCAAAAACAGCCTCAAAACATTGCAAAAACATCAAAAACATCCAAATATTTGAAAAAATCCATCAGCCTCATCTCACTTGCACCCGCAATAAACACCACTCATAATAAACTGATCGTCATCCTCAACCTTTGGTAAAACAGTTGGAAACAAGTCTAGCAGATTAAAAGTAGAACTCAAAAGCGTCAAGTCTTAAGTCTAGGTCAATAGGTAAGCAAATTAGTCACCTCTTCATATCAGTAACACCATCATCTGAATTTGTTTCATATCAATCATCCCTTATAAATGAAATGACATGCCGCCATCCACTAACATGTCCTAGGATGAATCCTTCCTACAATGGGCATTATCTTTTGGCAATAAGTTTCGGTTATCATCTTAGAAAACACATCATTTTCCTGTTAGCAGTATTGAAGAGCATTAGTTTGTTTGTTTACTTGGTCTTTATCTTTTGACTTATCTTATTCATGCTCATTCCAAGGACGTCTCGATGATATCCCAAAACAACGGATTTAGAGAAATAGGAATGGGGCAATGGTCATTATCTTTTGTCTGCTGTGCTTGTTGGATGTTCTTGTAATATAACCTCGGCAAATACTTGCTTTGTTAGGCATATATGGAAGAGGTCTAGGGCAACTTGTTGACTATTGCATAGAAAGGTTTACCTTTCTGTATTTTCATCTGAGATGTCTGAAACTTCTGAAGTACATCCTAGCAAGGTTTCTGTATGTCAGGTGTGAACAAGAATACTCCTATCTGATTGTCGAGTCAACATCCATCACACTAGGTACCATGCCATCCTGGTTGTATATACCTTGATGCATCGTACCATGTGTGTTATCAAACATAAGAAAATTTGGCCCTTTGAAAATCCCAATTCCTCAGCAAGTTATCATCATCATCATCATCATCATCATCTGCATTTGCATTTGTGTCATCTTACGTCTTGTTGAAATGACTTCTCTTCTCACTAACCACGCTAACAAGGTACTATGACAGTTGCTCATCATCATCACCACCAATCCTGCATCCACACATCATTAGTACATTGCATTACACATCATATAGGAAACATCGCATTCTCATCATCACATAAACAGGTGCATCCATATCATCGCATTTCACCCATTACATTGCATCTCATGACATTACATTGATCATTGCATAAGCATTCATTTACATTTCATAAACCATCACATAGCATGAACATTATAATCATAAATAATAGGAATATAAGCATTCAATTTATTATGCATCAACATATCATCACATTAACATATTACTGCATCACATCATATCACATTCATCCATAAATCATCTCATATATAAACATTTTCTACACATCATTGCATATAGCATAAATCAAATCATTTCACATATCACAGTTGCATAAAATAAATCATCATATAGTTAACATCATTGCACATCATATCATAGGTCATAAACAAATGCATAAACGTCATTCAAAATAAATGCATCCATCACATATAGAAAGAAGAATCATACATAAAGGAGTACACATGGCATCACATCAAAATCAACTCATATATATCATATCACTGTCATAGTACAAGAATAACAATCGAATCACTGTACAACTGTGTCAATCAGTACAAAAATTCCCATCAGGGCTATCAAAAATGAGCCCATAAGGTACCAAAGGTATGCATCATAATATCTCAATCATGGTCGATCTCCGTGGATGCTACCCTCACCCCTGTCACCGTGACCCTTTGGTGGTCTCTGGTTGGCTTGCTCTGAGTAGTCAAGAACCCAGTCTGCTCTAGGTACGTGGTCGTGGTAGGCCCGACAGTAGTACTCTATCTCTTGGATAGCCTCTTTGTAGGATCGGACCGGCACTGTACCCTATGAGGACGAGGCGGCTGTCATGCTCTCTATCTGCTGCCTCTGGCCCAGCTCTGTAGCTTCCTGCAACTCTGCGACCTGTCGCTGTTATACAGCCTGGTCTCTCTCTGCTCTGAGCTGCTCTCTCTTAGCTCGTGCCTGGTCCTGCTCAACTGTCACTGCCTGTACCTGTGCCTGTAGCTGCAAAATCAAGGCATCCCGTCCATCTACCTATCCTACTAGTTGTGCCCGTGGCTATACAAGAACCTGACCCTCACCCTTCGCTTGTGGTGGTGGGACTGGCGGATCCTACTGCTGGTCCTGTATGGGGACATCTCCCTGATATGGTGGAGCTAGGGGCATCAATGGTGGGTCCTCTCGAATCATGACCCTAGGACCCCGTCCTCGTCGTCTGCCCCTACCTCTGACCCTATGTGCATCTGGATCCTCACCCGGAATAGTCAACCGGAGAGGAGGCCTGAACCAGTCTCTGTAGGCCTGTGTCATCCCTGGATCTACCAAGCTCTCATCATAAGCCCAAGGCTGGGCCACTAGCTGTCGAAAACTATCAACTACCTCCGCGGTAGGAATACCAAGGCCCCATGATGTCTCTGTCTGGCTCTGAGAAAAGACGGCCACGTAACCATCATGTGGCTGATCCTATGGCTCCCCAAACTAACGCTGTACACACCCGGGCAAGTACTGCTCTATCATAGTATGCTCCCAGCCCTGTATATATCTGTCCTAGAAGAGTTGGTCTGCATCATTAGCCCACCCAGACTGACCAAGGTATGGTATCCATGTGAATACAAGCATCTTGTCTATGACCCACCTCTAGTGGGGGATCCTGTGCTCTCCAGTGTGTGTAAATGACACACCCCCTCTGTATCATGCCACTAGGGCATCCTCTGCCCCCATCGAAACTAGAACGACCTGTGGACGTAGCACATAAATGTGCTCCCATGCCCAAACATGAAGCAAGGTCACCCCAACTCCCAGTGCTCTACCATCCACATATGCATACTCATGGAGATCCCTGTAAAGTGAAGCCAGTAGGATGGGCCCCCACACGAATCGAACTGGCCTGTCTCAGACCATCCTCTCCCAGCAGTATCCCCATCCAGGACTGAAATACCACCCTCGTCTGTCTGGTGCAACTAAACCTGAGATAATCGCCGCAATCGCCCAATGGAAGGGAGGTGCTATGACTTTGTACCTCTCCAGCTCAATCTACCCCTCACAGTAAATGATATCTCGTATGGCAAGGACTTGGGTACAACAATCATGTCCATCCTCCATGTCATGAATCACCCAGCAGCCATAAATGGGAAAATGTAGTATCCGCCAGATGTCCTCTAGGGTGACGGTCGCCTCACTAGTGGGAAGATGAAACGAAGACGTCTCACTGTGCCATCGCTCTGCCAGCGCTGATCGAATCCCAAGGTGTGTGTGCATGGGTGCTACGTACGTAATGTGCCATAGTCCTGTGACTCCCAGTCGGTCCCGATCCCTATCGCTCAGGTCCCGTAGGATGCTCACCAAATCCCGTGACTGGTGCTCCCTAGGTCCGTCCTGCATCACGCAAGGTCAACATGTTAAAAATTTTGAAAAAATTCCTGACCTAACGCTCCAAACTTGCATCCAGTGGCGCAGTTTGTGAAGGCGTCGTAGTTTGAATTTTCTCAAACTCTGATGCTGGACCTAGAATTTCATTGAATCGAGCCACCGCGGTGCAGTTTAACCCCCAGCGTCGCAGTTTTCATGAAAAGGGCGCTGTCGTGGCGCACTTTTCCAAAACTGGCCCGCGAGTTCGAACCGAGCCCGAGCCCAACGGTGGAATTTTTAAATTCCAAATTGCATCGTTGCGGCACTAAACAGCACCGCTGGGGCACAAAATTCCCAAAAGCGGCATGCTTAAACACTGAGTGGCGCTAAAATAGCGCTACTGGAGGCAAGCTCTCCCTAAAACATGTCATAAATGCACTAAAGTGAAAAAATGAAGCTAAGTTAAGGGTCACATACCGGGGCACCGATGCCTGGTGGCCGCTGGGAGGTCCGAACTCGGTCAGAAATGTGCAGGGGAAGCTGTCGATGCGCCATATTGTCAGGAGGTCAGAGCTCAAATCTCGAGGTTCGCTGGCAGAGGTGTGTGAAAATGAATTGAAAGTGACCCCTCGAGCCCCTTTTTAGCCTAAAAAGTAGGGTTTTTTAGCCCTAATTGGCTGTCCTGCTAGGGTTTTGGACCCCCGAACCTATTTTGTCCGTTTGAGGCTTGTTTTTCATCATTTTATTGCGTTTAGACACGTTTTTAGCTTCCCAGACCCCCTTTGGACCTATCAGGCACCTTGTCACCTTTATTCGCGAGATCACCCAAAAAATGGAAATTTTCGTCCGATCTCTCGAGGGGGCATTATAATGGCATGTTCTCTCTCACCATGTAGTAGTGGGGCGAGTTTTTAAATATAAAAAAAAATTGGCTTTGATCGAGATCGATTATTCTTTGAACCAACACAATGAGTGCACTGCTTCAAAGAGGGGCAAAATGTAGACATCAAAAATATACTGATTGACATCGTTCATCTGATCCTGACTCGCTAACATCGTTTCTTCCTAAATCATCCCTCAGTCTAACCGTTTAATCAAATTCTCCTTATCTGATTAAATTTATCAATACTCGTCTCTTAATTAAATAAATCATTTTGTCTAATTAGGTCATTTTCTCTTGTTAATTAAATCAATCCATCTGATCTAATTATCCCTATTTAATTAAATAATCAATTTATTTGATTAAATCTCTAAATTCTATCTGTTAAATTAAATAAATTAAAACCTTATCTGATCTAACACCATCCCTTTTAATTAAATAAATCAAAATCTTTATTTAATTAGCCTTTTATCATATTCCTATCTTATCTGATTTAAATAAATCCATAAATCTAAGTCAAATAAGTCACATCATCTAATCTCCTATTAAATTAATCAAACCTTGATTAATTTAATCAAATCTCATGTCACATCCTCTAGATAATGCAAGTTGCACATGAAAATAGATTTAATTCATTTATTAAATCCCTATTTTCCCTCACATGGCATCTTTTGGAATATTCCCCTAATTTGAATTCAAAATCCAAGTGGGAATAAGTCCTTCCAACAAGGCATTTAAGATCTCTTACATGTCCTTTGCCTTGAGCCAAGTGGCATTTATTGCATTTTCCCCTTCCCTCTTACATGTCATTTTAACAAATTTGAATTTCAAATATTGGCATTTATTGGCACAAACCCCAAATCTTGCACAACCATCATCCATTCATAGATTGACAAGTGGCACCATATCATTGGATGAAAGTTAGTCCCACATTGCTCAAATTTGGACTTTCATCCATCTTGAAATCCTATAAATGAAGAGCTCCTTTCCTCATTTTTCCATCCACATTCCAAGCAAATTTACCATGCTAAAATACTTAGCAATTCTCATCCATCATTTGAGTTCTTAGTTAGGCTTTTTTGCAGATTTGGTTTGGAGCTCTCACATTCATCATCAAAGTGGATCAACATTTCTCAACAATCATCAACTTGCATCTTAGGGATTGGGAAAGGGCCAATTTTCACATCAAATTGGCACCAATTCCCCCATGGGATTAAGAGTTTGCTTGCTTAATTAGGATTCAATCTTGTTTTTGTGATTTCATTGTATTTTTTATCTTTTTCTTCCTAATTTGGAATATGTTAATGAATCTCATGGGGAATCCTTGTTTATGCTTGCAATATCTAACTTAGGGTGTTTATTCTCTTTGTTTTGCAGGTACCTAGATTTGGGGTTCATAGTAGGTGTTTTATTACATTCTTATGGGATTCTAGGCAAAAATATTAGTCAGTCCATTTGAAATGTGTAGTTTGTTATGGAAAATTAGTTGCTTAAATATGCCTCATAAAAATACTCATTGGTGAATGGACATGCATTGGACCTATAGTTCATAAAATTTGGGTGATTTGGACACCCTATTGGTTTGCGCAAATTCACCAATTTTGACTTGGCCGATTTCTAGAATTTTCCAATTGGTGAAGATTTGCCACTAAAGTTTTCCCTTTCTTGGAGAGAAGCATCATTATTAAAAGTGTACAACATGCTCTTGTTATAGTTAATGTATTATCATAAAACCTTAGGATAATAATCAAGGATAGTCTTCCAATGTTTTTATTCCATAATTTAAGTATCCCCAAACATTATGGTATCATCAATAAACTTTTGGTGAGAGGGGACAAAGAAGAGGAAGCTTTAACCCCAATTAAGGTTTTAGAATCAATCAAATTCTTAAAATCACTACAAAAAGCTTCTACAATAATTATAAACAAATAAGGGGACAAGGCATCCCCATGTCTTAAACCTCTATCACAAGAAAAGAAACCTTAGGAATACCATTCACCAAAAAAAAACAAATAGGAGTTGTCACACAAGCCTTGAGAAGATGTAGAATTCTCTCTTGAAACCAAACTTTGAAAGGACAAACAAGAGGAAATGCCAAGACACTCTATCCTAGGCATTAGATATATCAAGCTTAAGATCCATACCTAGATTTTTACTATTCTCCAAAGTAGTAAGAACATCATCAAGAATTTTCCTCCTTGTAATAAAAGCTTTATTGGTAGATATCAATCTAATAGGTTTGATTTGATTGACAATCAACTTAGAGAAAATCTTATAAATCATATTGCAAAGGCTAATAAGTCTATAATCCATCATAGTGGTAGCCTCTTCCTTTTTAGGGAATAATAAAATAAATTTTGAGTTCAATTGTATCAAAACCTTACCCATCCTAAAGAAATATATTATAGCCAAAATAAGATCTTGAGAAACAAATCTCCCAAAATTCTTAGAAAAAAGAAATGGGAAATCCATACGACCTCACGACTTAAAGATATTCAAAGGAAAAGAAATCAACTTAACTTCCTCCATTGACAACTTTTCCCATTTCAAAATTGTCCATTTCTTCATGACCATGAGGAATAACTTCATGAACTTTCATAAGCCTCCCAAAAACCAACTAATTATTCCTTCAATGAATTTTTCTTGTAAGGCTACAATATCAATAAAAACTAATCCCCAACTTCAAAACTTATTTCACTATGGTGTTGGTTTTCCTACTACTTCATTTAGTTTTGTGTCATAGCTAGATTCTCTTTGAGTCATGAAAGTACTTGTTGATAAAGCGTGTGATCCTCCATGACACAAATTCTTGGTGACACCTTTAATGATGATATTGATATAATTCCATAAATGGAGACAATTTTTATGAAATATAAAAGGAAGTGTTATACCACCATTTTTCTAGTGGTATCCAATCTACCCATTGAGTCTATTTATTTGGAGGGAAAGAATGTAGATATCCTTCCAAACACTTATTATCAACCTCAATTTTCCCATCAGATTGAGGATGGTATGAAGAAATATGAGCCAATTGAGTACCCAAATATGAGAATAAATATATCTAAAAGTTACTAGTAAATATAGGATCACAATCACTAACAATAACCTTAGGTATACCATGTAGCCTTTTTTAACTCTCCAAAACTAATTTTTTCACTATACTACTTGTAAAATGACATGATAATGCAATAAAATATGTATATTTAGTAAGGTGATCCACTACTTCCATGATGACATTCTTACCATTAGATATTAGAAACCCTATGATGAAGTCCATGGAGATCTCTTCCTAATGTTGGCTAGGAATAATTAAGGGTTGTAAGAGACTAGGCATCTTAATTGTCTCCTCCTTATTTCTTTGACAACCCAAATATTCAACCACAAATTTTTGAACATCCCCTTTTATCCCTTCCCAAAAGAAGTCTTTCTTGACTCAATGATATATCTTCAAAAATCAAGAATGGCCCCCTGTAGCATAGAAAAATGTATTTCTTGCTTGATATGGGAATAATTATGATAAATTGGACTTAATATCACCTTAATCTAGTGTCTTGAGGTGTTTTACACATCCACACTAGGTCTTGGGACCATTTTAAGCTAAATTAACTAAACATTTCCCTAATTCAATGTTGTAAAATGTATTTAATTATATTCTCAAGGCTTGTAAAATAAACTTAATCTTAATCTAGTGTTGTAATGTGTCTTGCACATTCACATTGGATGTTGTGCCTTTCTAGGCTAAGTGGACCTCATTTTAATGTTGTAAAGTGTATTTAATCACACTTTCACATTGAGCTTTGTGTCCCTAGCCCTAATTACCCTTTATATCATAATTAATAGGCCGCTATGACCCCATGTTATGCATCCCAAGTCTTATTTTGATCAAATACCCAATAAAATCAACATATAAACCCGATTTCTTCACTCCCTAACATCCTAGCTAGCAAAAGAGCCCTTGTGGGACTAAGTCACCCATCTGGGTGAATGAATCCCATCCAGTTGGGACTAAGTCACCCAGCTTGGTGACTTAGTCTCATTTGGGCTATTTTTGAGGTTTGAGTGGGAAAAATAGGATTTTAAGTTTTATTTTCTCTCATGTCAGCCTTGGAGATCAAATTAACAAGAATTTTAGGTGGATTGCCTATATAAACAAGATTTTAAACCTTAATTCATAAGTCATTCATAATTCATTCATCATCTCTCCAAGTCAAGCAAGCTAGGGTTTTAGCATTCTAAGTCATCAAGACCACTTCTAAGTCATTCAAGGGTAGATTCTTCATCCATTGTTGCAAAAAAAATAGGATCTATCATCATGGAAAGTTTCTAATCCCTTTATTTCATGTTCATGCTTCATCTTTTTTCTTCATTTGGTTTAATTACCTAAAAGGGGTTTGACCAAGGAAAATCCCTATTCCCTAACATTCAACATTTCTCTCTCTCTCCTTATGTGTTTGCAAATTTGAGGACTTGAATATGATTGAAGAATAGGTTAAAAATTTGTTGAAGACATCTCCTTATTGGCTAGGTCAAAATATCCACAAAAAGTCACTTGTAGGCCTGAATTTAGCAGTTTTAGATCCAAAATCCTAGAGGAACAAAAAGTGCAGACCGAGAGCTTCTATTTCCACTTTTAGGTTTTCAAAAAATTTAAAGTAGACTAAGTCACCATCAATGGTGACTTAGTCCCACTATACATTTTTATCATATATTTTTGTAGATTCAGATACCCATTTGGCTGAAATGGGCTCAGAAACAATTCTCTAGATCTGGGACTAAGTTGCCCAGAATAGCATATGAGTCCTAGTAGGTCAAATTTTCATAATCAACATCCTTCCTAGTCTCCATTCCAGCCTCTACACATTTCCAGGTGCACACTTCATGTTTCATAGCTTTATGTTTAGTTTAGTTTCCATTTCTAGGTCATTTAACATATGTTTGCATATTACACAATGTTTTCAAACACTTTACATTTCTTTAGTTTTCGTTCATTAGTCAAATATCTTTTATCATTTTTCAACATTTAGTTCATTCTCCTTTGATATATTTCAATCATATTTGCATTATTCTTGAGTGATCCATCAAGGTTTTTGGGATTCCTCTCTCCTTTTAGGTGCAAAAGCCCTAGAAGTGTAAGAGATTCCCCTGTCCTACAAAAATATATGGTTTATTTTGGTGATCCTACTTTTTGAATACCTTCTTGTCTAATTTGGAGTCCATCATCATCCTATAATTCACATTGCATTGCATTTTGCATTATTTAAATTGCATTCTAGGGTTTCAAATTTTGCATTAGTGAAAGTGCATATAGGTTGCATTTTTGCATCTTAAATCATTGAAATTTTCTGAAATTTTTCATTTGTATCTTAGGTTTGCATCATATAGAACAAACAACATAAAAATTAATCAAAAAAATCTAAAAATTCTGAAAAAAATACCCACTAGGACTCATTCGCCACCTTGGGAAACTTAGTCCCTTTCTACCCCTGAAACTGCCTTTCACAACAGTGAAAACCATGTGTTTAAGCTTTTTTTTTCTGCCATTAACTATTTGTATCAATTGAATGAGTTTCTCTAACATGCATTTAACATGCATTTCATTATATCTAGCTTATATTAGCTCATTTCATGCATTGCTCCAATTCAATTTTGCATCTACAACATATTTATTTTCAGATCATTGCATTATGTAACTAGAAAATTATCTTGCTTGAAAAATTAAAATTGTATTTCATTTTATATCCTTACATTTCATTTCAAGTTTACATAAATTACTTTTTCCAAATTTTAGTTTCAATCTTCTCTAAGTTTGGAAAGAAAAATTTAGTAAATAAACATGATAGTCATTCATTCAATTCATTCCCAAGTTATGAGAGTCTCTTAGTGCAAGAGAGTGAAAATGATAATACTTTCCTTAAACCTACACCTCCTCCTATCTCTCCTATTTGTGTGGATGATGTGATAGAAAAGCATACAAACATAGATAACCACAATGATCATATTTGTTCTTCTCAAGATACCTCTTCTTTTAATGACAAAGGTATCTTGGAAAAAGAAGATACAATCATTGATAATCATGAGGATCTTGTTTTTCCTTCTCCTCATCCCCTTTGGGAAGATACTTTAGCACAAGAAAATGAAATTATAGACACATTCCTAAACATCACCTTACCTAATTTCCATTCTCCTATGGCTTGTAAGAGTGATTTCGAGGAAGATGAGATTATACATGATAAGGTTGTGTTAGTGTTAGATGATCAAATATTTTAGGTCTATCACAACCCTCTTTATGATCCTTCCCCTACCTATCCTATTTTGGAATACATTAGGGAACAAAGGAATGAAGTTGTAAATGATCATGATAATCATACATGTTCTTCTCCTAGTATCTCCCCTAGTTGTAAGGAAGATGCTTTGATGTTAGAAAATACAACCAATGAGATTCATGAGAATCTTAGTTGCCCCTCTTCACCTAAGGAGATCCTTATTGAGCAAGATAATTCAACCATTGATCATTCCCCTACTTGCGATGAAGTCATTTTAGAAGAACTAATCCATAAATGTCAAGAACATTTTATTCATAGTTCTCCTAACTATCCTCCTAGGGAGAATATCATGGTGCTAGAAAATGGAAAAAATAGTAATGTGTCTTCCTTAGATAATGATAAAAAGGTGATTATAGATTTCCCTTTATTAGAGATACATCCAACCAAGACCACTGAGGTTATGAATGCATAAGTGTCCATTAGATCACCCTTGACTATTGGACCTCCTACATATCCTATGGAACATCCTAATAATCCTCTAATCCTTTACCCACAATCACACAAACAACAAACTCACAACAATCTTGAACTTATCCTTTACCTATTTAAGAATAATGTGTCGCAACAACCGATTCATAATATCGTTGCTCATACATATAACACTAGAAATAATCTGCAACCACAACAACCTACCCCAACACCATTACCTTTTCCTAATCCCATCTTGCCTAGTGCTCCTCAATTAACTCCTAAGGAGTATAATATTTTTGAACAAATTAAGAATACTCCTGTAAAGATATCCCTATGGTATTTAATTCATAATTCACCTAACTATCACACTATGCTTCAAACAGCCTCACAACAAGTTCATGTCCCTTCAATGTGCTACCTAATGACATAGCATCCCTAATTCAAGGATTTAATGTTGACATTATTTTCCACCAAAGTGAACTCCCCCCTTTGGAAGTGCAAAAAAAATGTTGCTTTCATAATAATATCTCAATACAAAAGAATAGGGATACAACAAACCCTTGTTGACAATGGCTCCACCCTTAATGTGTGTAGTGTAAATATTTTGGATAGGCTACATGTGGATAAATCAAAAATTAAACCTAATTCCTTGTCTATCCATGGATTTGACAATGTAGGGAAACAACCACTTGGTGTGATCACTTTGCCTATTACAGTTGGGAAGGCTACATTGGAAACACCAATCCATGTTATGCCTAATGATCTTTCTGATAATCTTATTTTAGGTATACCATGGATTCATGCAATGAATGGCATTCCTTCTACTCTTCATCATAAAATGAAATGCATTTACAACAAAAAAGTGCACATACTTGAAGCTGACCCCAATCCAAATAGTTGTTTGAATATTGAGAAAAAAAATAGAGAATCATTTAAACACATTGCCACCAACTATGCAATTGGAACCCATCCAAAAAAAAGACACATAACATATTGAATAAGTCACGAAGCTATTAGACGATGATTGGGGTTCCTTTGATTTTGAACATACATTCATGGGTGAGTACAAGATCATAAACAAAGATTCACATAAGGGACGCAAAAAAGAAGTCATGTCAACACAAAACTTAGAAAACCCTTCGAACACATCCTCCTCAACCATTTTAGAACAAAATACAACATAGTATACAACAAACTTTGATGAACACAACAATGAGCAACCACCTGATCCAAAAGTGATGAAAAAGATTTATGGAAAAGGTTATGAGCTTATGAAACAATTTGGATATAGTGGAAAATGATGTGGTGCTAGAGAACAAGGTATTCATGTCCCCATCGATACTAACACATAAGAAGCGACTCATGGTCTTGGTTGTTGTACTTTGATAGAAATCGCCAAACCTTCATTCGACATCAACATTATCACACAAAATTTCTCCAAGCCCACTTTCACAATAGGGCATCCTGAATTGACTAACACTAGTGGTCTTAATCGTTCTCCTTTGTAAGCAATGAAAAAACAAAGACATCCTCACTTAATGTAAATTTCATCTCACAAAACACTAATGATTTGAGTTTGTTAGATTTTACACCATACCCTACTGTAAAGGAGAGAACAAAATCTTGACATCTTGTACATCTAAGCAAGAAAAATCTTTGCCGAAAACTACAGGAGCACCTTCTACTATTGATCAAGAGGGTATCTTGTCGAGACTCCTCCAAGATCGCTTGATATATCTCTCTCTCCAAGAACATGAAATAAATTCTATTACAAGAATTCATTCTACACCTATCATAGAGTTCACGGTCATTCTACTAATGAATGTAAGGCTTTGATTAGTAAAAAACATCTTAAGGAGTTTGGTGCTCTTCCTTATGTGGGGGCACCTAATTCCTCTACTTGATACTGATTTTCATTCTGGCCTACATCTTAACAATCATTTTGGCTCACCCTTGTCCTGCACTAAGTGGGGGCAAAGGGTTTGTTATCTTTTTCCTCATATTTCACCTGTAGTTTCCTCTTTTGGCTAGTTTTTAACCTTTCATGAACATATGAGAGCAAGCTTTGGATGTGGATGACATGCCTTAAGTTGTCTCACATGGTACATACTACCTTTTTCATGATGTAGCTTATTGGAAATATATGAATTGGCATAGGGATTTCTGAATAAGCTCTCATGTCTTCTTCTACTTTAAAATAATTTCTCACAACAATGGTGTTAGCAACTACTTTAAAGTGGGGGCATACATCGACACTCACCTTTCATGTGTGATTTTATTCTTCTTGATATTTTCTCTCTTGGAAACATTAGGTACAACATTGCCCAGGATGAGACATTGCACTTTTCCTCTCTTGGAAACAAGATGAGACCATTTGCACTTTTCCTCTCTTGGAAACATTAGGAATGATGTTCCCTAAGATGAGAGCTTGCACAAACTAGGAAAAATCCCTTTGAACATTCCTTAAACAATTTTGCATTGACAATGTCTATGAGTTTTAAGCATACAAAGTTTTACTTACCTCATGGAGCTTGAAGATCATTTTTGTGTGGCGCCTTATCAAAGTTATCAGCAGGTATAACTTTGGTATGGTTGAGTGGGAAGCCCATTCTGAGGAATGAATTTCCCCATAGCCACCTGCATGTGTGTGAGTGCATACCAACCATGAGTGTATGTTTCTCACCTTGCGGGCCTTCTCACCTGGTCCACAACCAAGAGTTCCATCGCCTCAAAGTGAGTGCATTTTTAGACAAACAACCTAGATATGATCCACATCATATTGAACAAATGGTTGAAGCTTGATCCACCTTTTTATTTTCGCTCTTCTCTTCCTTCTAGTTCTTTCCATTGCATTATTGCATATTTTTTTTGTTTCACATCATTCACCTTGTGTGTGTCCTTTTGTGCTTATTTTGGTATGACTTAGGATCTTGGATCCTGGGAGCTTGATTGCTACTTTGATTTTTGTCATCCTTTTTCATCAGCATTGGTACAATTGGACCCCTCTTGAATGTCTACTTTAGTGTGAGTTTGAAGCAAGTTCATCTTCTCACTAAAGTGGGGGCTAAATTTAGTGTATAAAAATGTATTTCTTGCTTGACATGGGAATAATTAATGATAAATTGGAGTTAATATCACCTTAATCTAGTTTTGTGAGGTGTTTTACACATCCACACTAGGTCTTGGGACCATTTTAAGCTAAATTAACTTAAATTTTCCCTAATTCAATGTTGTAAAATGTATTTAATTATATTCCCAAGGCTTGTAAAATAAACTTAATCTTAATCTAGTGTTGTAATGTGTCTTGCACATTCACATTGGATGTTGTGCCTTTCTAGGCTAAGTTGACCTCATTTTAATGTTGTGAAGTGTATTTAATCACACTTTTACATTTAACTTTGTGTCCTTATCCCTAATTATCCTTTATATCATCATTAATAGGCCCAGGCTATGACTCCATGTTGTGCATCCCAAGGCTTATTTTCACCAAAGACCTGATTAAATCAACATATAAACCTAATTTCTTCACTCCCCAACATCCCAACTAGCAAAAGAGCCCCTATGGGACTAAGTTTCCCATTTGGGTGAATGAGCCCCATCTAGGTGGGACTAAGTTTCCAAGCTTGGCGACTTAGTCCCATTTGGGCTATTTTTGAGGTTTGAGCAGAAAAATTGGATTTTAAGTTTTATTTTCTTCCATGTCGGCCTTGGGGATCAAATTAATGAGCATTTTAGGTGGATTGCCTATATAAAAAGCTTTTAAACCCTAATCCATAACTCATTCATCATTCATCATCTCTCTCAAGTTAAGCAAGCTAGGGTTTTATCATTCTAAGTCATCAAGACTACTTCTAAGGCATTCAAGGGAAAATTACTCATCCATTGTTGTAGAAAATCAAGATCTATCATCATGGAAAGTTTATAATCCCTTCATTTCATGTTTATTCTTCATCTTATTTCTTCATTTGGTTTAATTACCTAAAAGGGGTTTGACCAAGGAAAACCCCTATTCCCTAACATTCAACATTTCTCTCTCTCTCATTGTGTGTTTGTAGATTTGAGGACTTGAAGATGATTGAAGAATAGGTTCCAAATTTTTTGAAGAGATCTCCTTGTTGGCTAGGTAAAAATATCCACAAAAAGTCACTTATAGACCTGAATTTAGTAGTTTCAGATTTGGACACTTGGAGGAACAAAAAGTGCAAACCGAGAGCTTTCATTTCCACTTTCAGGTTTTCAAAAAATCCAAGTGGACTATGTCGCCAACAATGGTGACTTAGTCCCATTGTACATGTTTATGAGATATTTCTATTTATTCAAATACCCATTTGGCTGAAATGAGCTCCAGAACAGTTTTTTAGTTCTTGGACTAAGTCACCTAGAATGGAATATGAGTCCTAGTAGGTCAAAATTTTAGAATCAGTGGCATTTCAACACATTTCTAGGTGCACACTTCCTATTTCAAAACTTTCTATTTAGTTTTTTTTTCATTTCTAGGTCATTTAACATATGTTTGGCAACATACTACACTATGTTTTCAAACACTCTACATTTATTTATTTTTCATTCATTAGTCAATATCTTTAATCAGTTTTCAGTATTTAGGTCATTCTCCTTTCATATATTTCAATCATATTTTCATTAGTCTTGAGTGAGCCATCAAGGTTTTTGGGATTCCTCTCTCCTTTTAGGTGCAAAACCCTAGAAGTGTAAGAGAGTCCCCTATCCCAAAAATATATGGTTCACCCCCAAATAGAGACTAACAAAGTTCTATTAGAATATTTTGTTTGAGAGAGGAATTCTTGAAAAGATATAATTACTCTTTATACCACAAATCATCTCCCTTCCAAAAAAATTATCCGAACTACTAGTATCACTCTATAATTCTTGAATTGAAGTACTTGTAACAACATTTTTCCACTCTTCGTTGGCTTCTACTACCCAATATTTTTGTAATATTTAAATGGCACACAATAAAGCTTCATCCTTCTCATCCTTCCTAGATAGTACATATGCCACAACATTTTAATTCCATTTCTTATATACAATCTCAAAGTCATATCCCAAAATCTTAGTGACCTATTTTTGTTGCTCTTCAAAAGATAATCTTTGTTCCAAAAAATATTTTAGGCTATCATGATCTATCTTAACCTTGAAGTGTATACCCATTAGATAATTCCTCCATTATTTTATTGCATGAATAATAGCTAGCATTTCATTCCCATAAATAGGTTTGAGTCGATTCTTACCCTATAATTGATGATTCTCAAAGCAATGGGTTGGCCCTCCTGCATGAGAATTTCTCCTATACCATTTCTTGAAGTATAAAATTTCAAAATAAAATCCTTGTTGAAGTATGGAGTAGCAAGAACTAGAGTAGTAGATGTATCCTCCTTCATTCTTTTATTTTATCCATTAGCAAATTCATTCCAATAAAAATAATACTTATTTAATAAGGTTGTGATGGGTGCTACTATACAACTATAATTATTTACAAATATTCTATAGTATCCAATCAATCCCAAGAAACCCCTAAATTTATTAATAGTTTTGGGAATACACCATTACATGATAGCCTTAATTTTGTTAGGATCCACCTTTACTCCTTCATGTGAAAATATTTCCCAATTACTCCACCTCTTTGAGATTAAAAGAACAAGTGGATGGCTTAGCATAGAGTTGGTAATCTTTGACAACTTGTAATGCTTAATCTATATGTTGTAAATGTTTCTCCGTATCTTTTTATGAATCAATATATCATCAAAGATCACTAATTTAAACTTCCTTGATTTTTTATTAAATATGGAGTTCATCAAACTTTGAAATGTAGATGGTGCATTGGCAAGACCAGATGTCATCACCAAAAACTTATAATGACCCTCATGAGTCCTAAATGTTGTATTTGAAATATCTTATTCCTTAATTCAAATTTGGTGATAACTTGATCTAATATCTAACTTTGTAAAATACATAGTTGCATTCAATTCATCTAGAAAATCATCAATGACTAGAATAGGAAATGTATCTTTGATGGTGTACATATTGAGCACTTTAGAGTCTGGGCACATGCACCAAGTTTCATCATTCTTAGGCACCATCACTACAGGCAAGGAGTAAGCACTTTGGCTATGCCTCATAATTCCTACCTCTAATATCTCCTCAATTATATTTTCAATCTCAATTTATTGTATATATGGGTACCTATAAGGCCTAATGTTGGGTGGTTGGTTCCTTGGAAATAGTTGTGTAGCATAATCATGATCCCACTTATGAGGAATTTCTTTAGGAATATCTATGAAAACCACTAAGTGATTATCAATAATATCTTGAATTTATATGGATGGTCAGGAGCATTAAATTGATAGGCTTCTAATAAACATAATTGGACCACAAATCCATTAGCTCCTTTCTTAAGAAATTTTTTAATTTTATGAGAGCTTAGCATTTGTGGGGACTTTTCCTTCAACCTTCTTAGCTCTATTTTCTTTCCTTTTGATTAAAATATCATAATTTTTTCTTGGAAGTACATCTCAATTGTTCCCAATTTAGTAATCCATTGTACTCCTAAAAAATATCTATTGCACCCATGGAGATAACATACATTGGACAATGAAGGTGATAATATTTCATAGATAATTTAATGTTGTGGCATTTTCTAGAACAACTAATAGTGCAACTATCTACAATCAAGAACTAAAACTCTAGAGTTGGATATATAAAAAAAAATTAGATGAGTAGACAACATTTTGTTCATGAAATTATGAGCATTACCCGAGTCAATCAATATTGTTACTTTTTAAAACTATAAATGAAAAATGTAGAAGACATGATGGAGTAAAGAAGCAAACGATGCAGAGGATGGAGAAAATTTTGTAATGTACAAAATTGGCACACATATAGGAAATATGTAATTAATTTATAGTTGCTAATCTACATATTTCTACATATTCAGTTATATGTAAAAGTATCTATGATACATGCTTACTAGCACTATAAATCTGGTATTTTGTAATTTTGATGATAAATTTAATATAATTAATTAGGCTCGGGCCTTTTACTAATAAAAAAAAACATTGTTACTTTTTGCTTCTTTAATAAACTCACTACCTTGAGAGTTTGTGGGACGCTAAAACCTGAGAATGCATGACCAAAAAATATTAGTTGGGAATCATGTTATTCCTCATCTAACTCCCTATCACCCTCTAATATTGGTTCCTACTCTTATTCCTCACTCAAGCCTTCAATATAGAATAATTCCTTTTCACTGCATTTGTTTCCTCGACTATATTTATTGTCACAATTGAAACACAACTCTTTTTCTCTCCTCATTTTTTTATGGATTCAACCTAGTAAGTTAAGGTAATGAATCTGTAGGAGAGGTCCTTTCTCTTACATTTACAATTTCATGTCACCTATTGGCCAAAAACTTCTCCTCAACTTTTTTTGACATAAGTATCGCTTGTGACAAGGATTGTAGTTGGAACTAATGTACCTCATATTTTTTTGGTTCTTTAAACCTCATAAAAATAATTCCTACAAATTTTTATTTTATATTCTCCACTCTTAGAGAAATGGATTGAAATTGTTGAGTATAGTCCTTGATTGTATCTATTTCTTTAATTTAGTGAGTTGGCAGAAGTAGCTATCCATAAAGTTATCTCCATAATGGGTAGCAAGTTTCTCTTGAAAAATTGACCATGTGACCACACAGCCCTTCTTTCTCTCCTCATCACATATCCAACGATACAAAATAATATGATTTGGTTCCAAGTATAATGTGCCATAGCCACCTTCTATTGACTTGGAACATGATGAAGATCAAGTAACTACATTTGTAAAATCTAATTAGTTGGAACCTTACCATCAAACTTTCTCATATCCAAATCGGGTACAAATTTCCTAGGCATATGATTATTAAAGGGATGTTCCTTCTTGAAATATGAGTCAAGCCCAAAAAAATAATGTCCAACAAAAGCAGTATCTTCCACCTTACTAGGTGAATCTTCTCCCTTATACTTCATCCCCTAAATAATTGTGTTCAACTTCTTACAATCTTCATTTATTTCATTCCTAATTGATGAAATTTCACCCTTGACCTTATTGATTTCATCATTGGGATTAATATCCTCAATTTCTATAGCATCCTTATCTAAATATTTCCCAAGTGTGGTAGCATTATTTTTACCTCTTGTTGCAAGCCCCATCACGATGGTAGAAAATAATTTTGTAATAAATCACACAAAAAAAGCCAAAATAATCTAAATTTTTTATTATAACTTACCAGGCCAAGGTTGCACTTTCCCAAAAAAAATCCAAAAAATTAAGTGGTTTCCAATATTGAGAGAATTTATTGGAAACCCTAATTCTACTCAATGCTTCTAAAATTTGGACTATAGGAACCTTTATTAGTTATTAAAAAAACCCACCAAAAACGAGGAAAAAATTTACTAGCATGTGAGAGATATTCACTTTCCAAATATAGTGGGAAAAATCCCTAATTTTGCAATAAATATCTCAATTCTACTCTAATTCCTCTAAAATATAGTCTTTAACTAGTTTGATACATTCTTCAAAAACCCTTTAAAAATTAGAAAAAAAAATCACCAAAATATGAGAGATGCACTTCCTAAAATGACTTCCAAAATTGAAAAAATTTCTTGCCTTCACAATGTCAAAATCATGTTTTGATAACACTTGTAATGGAATAGCATTCACAATAGAAGATATAATATGAAATATTATGTAAATACTTGATAATAGTTGAGAAAAAAGCCACTTTGAGGGAGTAAACCTCCAAATATCTCAAATGAGAGCACAAATCGTGCAATCTGATGAATGTAAATAAGGCTCACTACCTCCTATGTATACCCTACTTATGCCTAGGATATCACCCATAACGACTTAGATAACCACATATAAGCTTTAGGCTAACCTAACTAGCTAAATGACAATATAATATTTGTAAAGCCCCAAGCTAACATGCCCAAGACAAAACCTAACAATTTTTTTTAAAGAACAACATGGTGATTGATATGATAACAACATGTCGCACTTTCACAACAACATGCATAAAAGTGTTATGGGAAACAAAATAACACAATGAAAATGACAACAATACAACATCACCATTGTATAAGAAAGGTGGGAATAGCATAAGACATAACAATCATGGGATAAATCCACCAAAATAAACATATGAGAAAGGGGACACCTATATGATGATTGGTTACAAACCCACAATTACGTTCCCTTGTAACACCACACCTAGATAGGATGAGGGAATCAACCTCCAACCCACAACTAGATACACTTTACAACACTAAACACAAGGGTGAATCTTCATAAGAGGTTTCCTAACCAAGAGGCACAAACCCTACACTACTTGAATGATGACGAGTCACTTCTAGGAAACAACACTTCCCAAGACAAGGATATGCCATAAAATCTTGATGTGAAACACTCATTGATGAAATGACATGGGAAGACTCACAAGGTCAAGGGGGAAAACTTTGATATACCAAGTTTCCTTGATAAAATAATGGAAGACATAGTTGAATGATGAAATGACAAAACAAATCACCTAAGGAAACCAAACCTAAATAGGACACTCGCACCTAGGTGTTGGAGCCTCATTCTAGCATTGGAGTCTAAACCTAGTGTTGGAGTCCTAACCAAAAGTTGTAGTCCTACTTGGGCACTAGTTTCTTGGCGAGTGAGAAAACCCAAGCTAGGGTTTGGTCTCTAATACATACCAAATACCCTTAAACTATCTAAGACTGTAACCAAAAAATGATAGACTCAAAAAGTGACAAAACAACTCAATGCCTAATAGATAATTCTATCTCTTGGGTACCAAACACAGTAGGAATATGAAGGAAAATGTTTATATCGTATTGTGACCTCCTCAACACTCCTACCTCTTTAAATACACAAGAAAACACACAAGGAAAGAGACACATCATTTCCCATATTCTTTAGGAACACACAAGTGACCCCTAAATGGTCCCTAAACATGCCAATTCCATAACCAAAGGAACCTACAAACCAACTAGTCACTAAAGGCATACAACTGATGCAGGAACATCTCTGGTTGTAAAGTGATCCTATGTCAACCAAAAATGGTTATTTTCTTGCATTATATTTAGTATCAGTTTTAGTATTTCATTCCACATTTTACCACATCGTTGTTTCTCAGCTCATGGAGTAGGATATAGAATCTATCACATATCTATATTTTACGTCATTTGCATTTGTCTACCAGAAGTTATCACTCTCAAAATTTCACTGTGATTACTAGTCATAGCATTGGGGTCGACCTAGTCAAAATTCCTTAGTGCAGACCTATTCCAGATCGTGTAGAGCTTATTGGGACATCATACAAGCATCTTGGGTTCATTGGGACCTATCTTGGAGATTCACAAGTTAATTCATTTCACATGGAGTTATCTTTCCATATCTTGAGTTCAACCTTCACATATGTTCATTCATCAAGTTCTTAACCATGGTGGCCGACGTAGAACTTTGTTGTAGATTGAGAGGAATATTTATAAGCATTTGTAATCATTTGGAGATTCATTCATTCATAGTTCTAAGTTAGAGATAGATAGATTCATTACATTTTTTCGTCAACCCTTTGGGGGCATGTAACAAGTCATTTTCCCAATTGTATTGTTGAATACCCTTGTGGCAGGCCTGTGAGCCCTAGATATTCACCCATGAGACATGTATTGCATGTAATATTATCAATTCAATAAAGTTTCATGTCCGCATATTAGTTTCTTGTGATATTTCCACTATGTTGACTCTAAGCTGCACAATTTGGAATGTTCTTTCTAAACCCTCCTATCATGATTGCACCAAGTGGTATCAAAGCAAGTTTGCAAGTCTTGAAGGCATTCCTTGAGGTGAAAATATTGTAAACTTGAGGTGGACTGCATGTGCTTTCAACCGATCATTGATTGTGAGGCAGTTAGAACCCTTGTAGCCAAATCGCTGAATTGAGGTAGTTGCACCGAATTTGAGGGGAGAAAAGCCACCAAGGAGAGTGCCTGCTATGGTGAATGTTGTTGGAAGAATGGACAAAATCTTGGAAATGATGTGCGAGATGCAAGTTAGGTTAGATGTTGTTGAGGAAGATCGAAGGTGAGGCCTAAACCCTAGACATGAGGATGAAAGTGATGGTGAAGAAAAACATACTATGAATTGAATTGAAGAATCCCTAGGCGAAGAAGAAGAATTGGATCAAGTTAAGATGTTGAAAGAAATCTCAAATATTGGAAAAATACCTAGAGTTGAAATTCAAAATTATGCAGGAAATTAGAATCCTAAAGAATTTATTGATTAGATAAATGAAATTGAGGAATACTTTGAATATGAAGAAATTGAAGTTCTAAAAAGAGTCATATTTACAAAAAAAAGTTGAAAGTTCATGCTACTTTATGGTGGAAAGAATTCCAATTGGATAGAAATAGAAGAGGAAAAGAAAGAATCATCAAATGGGATAGAATGGTGATAAAATTGAAGAATCAATTCATACCAGTAGATTATGAACTTGAATTGTTGGAGAGATTGCAGAACTTGAGACAAAAGGAGAGATCTGTGAAGGAGTATACTAAAGAATTCTACAAGATGATAATCAAAACTGGTCATAGTGAAGCAAGTAAAAAAAAAGTTGCAAGATATATCAATGGATTGGGAACAAATATTGGGGAATAATTGATTCTAGTGAAGATGACATCAATTGAAGAAGCTTATCAATTTGCATTGAAAGTGGAAGAGAAGCTAATCAAAAATTTTGAATAGAGGCAGAGAAGTGCAAGAGGAAGATTATAGAGGAATGGACCCCAATCCGAAGAGACAAGACCCTATGTTGATCAAAAAAAATATGTAACACCTTACAAGAGTGGAGAAAAGGATGCTAATTCATAGCACAAAGGCAGAGAAGATAAAAATTTATACTACAATGAGAGAGGAGGTCATAATTCGTACCAAAATGAAGGATACCAGAGAGATGAAGGAAGATCTGAGAGAATACCATTCAGAGTAACATGTTTCAAGTGTGGAGGTGAAGGAAATAGAGCCTTTGTGTGTCATCAAGGAAGTAAAAGAAAGAAACTTGAGCTTACCAGAAGAACAGCTTATGTGGATGAGGAACCTATTAGATCCCCTAGTTTAGTTTGGAAAACTAACAAAGGTGAATCATTGAAGATGAGGAGAGCTTTGATGCATGAAGAAGTGACTGAGGAATCACCACAAAGGAAGAGTCTATTTAGAACTAGATGTAAGTTCAAAGGAAAGGTATGTAAAGTTATCATTGATAGTGGTAGCATTGATAATCTAGTTTTAGAGGAGATGGTAACCAAGTTGAAATTTGAGAGATTGAACCATCCAAACCCTTAAAGGATAGCATGGATTCAAGATGACCATAAGATATTGGTGAATGAGCATTTTTTGGTAAAATTTCATCTTAGATCATATAGGGATGAAGTATTGTGTGATATTATTCCTATGGATGTATTCCATTTACTATTAGGAAGACCATGACAATATGATAAGAAAGCAATTCATGATGGAATACGGAATAATTATACTGTGACATCAAATGGAAAGAGAATAAGTCGATACCTTTAGAGGAAGAGGAGAAGATTGAGTTTTGTGGCACTGCTAGATTATGTTTGGTAGATGGAAGGAAATTTCTTTATGGATTAAAGTATGACAACATGTGTTTTACCATTAATTCCAAATAATAGCAATAGTCTAGAGGTAGAGGATACTACCACAAAGAATGGAGAGGTATTAGAACTACTTGTAGAATATAAAGACATCATATCAAAGAATGTACCAGATGGACTACTACCATTCTAGAGTATCAATCATCATATAGACTTGATATCGGGAGCAAGTTTACCTAACAAGGTAGCACATAGAATGACATTGGCAAAGAATGTAGAGTTGAATTGGTAGATACAAGAGTTGTTGAGGAAAGGTTTGATCAGAGAAAGTTTGAGCCCATGTGTAGTACCTAGATTGTACTTGCACTAAAGAAATATGGAGAGTGGAGAATATGTATAGATTCAAGAGCAATCAATAGGATCACTGTCAAGTATAGATTTCCTTTGCTAAAGATGGATGACATTATGGACTGTTTGAGTGGACCAAAGTATTTTACAAAGATTGATCTCAAGAGTGGATACTATCATATCAAAATTAGAGAGGGAGATGAATGGAAGACTACTTTTTAAAAAAATGAAGGATTGTATGAGTGGTTAGTAATTCCTTTTGGATTTACCAATACACCAAGAAATTTCATGAGATTGATGAATGAGGTATTGAAGAAATTAGTTGTTAAGTTTTTCTTATGTAGGAGCACCCAATGGTGTAGGGAAATTTTGCATCACCCAAAAAAAATGTTTTCTTTATTTTTTTTAGTTTTTTTGAGTCCCATGATGGCACTTAAGGGGTGTAAGACAGTCAGGTGTCAAAAATAGCAAATATCGGGAACTTACTATTTTTAGTAAGTTAGCCTAAATGGGCTCGTGTGGACCTAAAAATTTACCCCAAGGAGCATAACTGAAAAAAAAAAATTGGTTGCGAAAGAATCACCTCAATACCCTACACAATTTGGGATAAATCAATTTTTTTGTCTTGAGAAATTTCTCCAATGCAGGTTCAAATTAAAAAATAAAACTTTAAAGGCCTTGAAACAACTCAAAAAGTGCTCGAACTGACCTATGGTGGTTCATGCATTATAGAGCTCATCAAGAGATTTCCAACGATAAGAAAGAATAGCAAATTGGACATCTGAATCAAAAGTTATGGCCCTGTGAAGTTGGTCCTCTAAAAAGTCAATTTCATTAAAAATTTCTTCCTAGGCTAGAAATCAAACAATGAGACTTTTGGTGCCAAAATAAAAGGGGAAATTTGAAATTTCTAGAACATTCTAGGGTATTTATTGGGGAAAATAAAAGGGTTAAGTGGGGGTTATAGAAGGTGGCCCCAATAGTGCAAATTGTGGCTCTGAATAGTAGATTTTCTTTTCAGAGTTGATTTTGTTGTAATGAATCAAGCCCATGTGAGACTATAGCATGTAAGCTTTGAATCTGTAATTTCATTTTTTGAAAATAATTAAAAGTGAGTCATTTTTTGTCTTGCATCTTCTGTGTTGGTATCTATTATTGTGTCTATGTGGTTTCAGGCAGTGTGGCCCTCATCATTGTCACTATTTACTTGGATGATATTTTTATTTTTAGTAAGACTAGAGAAGAACATTTGTGGCACATCTGACAAGTATTGCAAAGGTTGATAGAAGAGAAGTTGTTGATTAATATCAAGAAGTGTAGTTTCATGAAGAAAAATTTAGTGTACTTGGGATTTGTTCTTTTTGCTGAAGGATTGAAGATGGACCCTACGAAATTAAGAGAAATTATTGATTTTCCTACATCGATGAACATTGGAGAGGTGATATCATTACATGGATTAGCTAGTTTCTACTGGAATTTTATCATAAGCCTTAGTAGTGTTTGAATCCTAATAGCAATATCACATCTTTAGTATTGTGTGTAACCCCATGACAAAGAAAATGAGAGGAGACAAGAAGGACTTTAAGTGGATGTCTGGAGCACAAAGAAGTTTTGAATTGTTGAAGAAAAAAGTGATAGAACAACCAATGTTAGCATTACCATATTTTGACAAAGTATTTCAAGTTGATTGTGATGCAAGTGGAAATAATTGGAGCAGTTTTGAGTCAAGAAGGAAGACCTTTAGCTTATTTTAGTGAGAATTTGAATGATTCCAGGAGAAGATATTCATTCTATGATCAAGAATTCTATGCCATAATTCAAGCTTTGAAGAAGTGGAGACATTATTTGTCTCCTAAGGAGTTTGTATTGTATATAGATCATCAAGATTTTTAGTAGTTGAATAGTCAAGGTAAGTTGAATCAGAGACATGAGATGGGTTGAGTTCTTGTAGAGTTATATACTTGTGTTGAAGCATAGGAGTGGCAAGTCAAATAAAGTTGTAGATGCATTGAGCAGAAGAAGAAATTTTCTGGTAGAGACGAGAGTGGAAGTATTGGGATTTGAAGAGTTGAAGCATATGTATGAAGATGATACATGTTTTGGTGAAGCATGGAGAGCATGTAAGGAACCAATAGTGATAGATTAGGGCCAATTGTTGGACTATTTCATTCAAGAAGATATGTTGTTCAAAGTAAATTAGTTGTGTATTCTGAGGAGTTCAATGAGGTAGAATTTGATAAAGGAGAAACATAGTGGAGGATTAGGAAGAAATTTTGGAGTGAATAAGGTAGTAGCTTTGGTGAGTGAACACTATTTTTGGCCACAAATATATAAGGATGTAAGGAAGTATGTTCAAAGTTGCAAAAAATTTCAAGTTGCAAAAGGAAGTAGTTAGAATACTAGATTGTATAAACCTTTGATAGTACTAGAGAGACCTTGGGAATATATAAGTATGGATTTCATACTAGGATTTCCAATAACACAAAGAGGATATGATTCAATTATGGTAACAGTGGACAGATTTTCTAAAATGGCACATTTCATTCCTTGTAAGAAGACTAATTATGTTGTGCATGTTGATTTATTTTTCAAGGAGATTGTGAGATTGCATGGATTACCTAAGATTATTATTTCGGATAGAGACATCAAGTTCATTGGATACTTTCTGAGAACATTGTGGAAGAAGATGAAGACAAATTTGAAGTTCAATTCAACATATCACCCACAAACTGAAGGAAAAACATAGGTAGTAAATAGAGGTTTGGGTAACTTATTGAGATGTTTGGTTGGAGATAAGTTAGGAAGTTGGGATATCATTTTACCAAGGAAAAATGTGCATACAATAATTTAGTGAACTGGAGTATAGGAAAGAAATAATTTGAAATTGTTACTGAAACACATCCTAGAGGAGTTGCAGAGTTAAGAGACATCAATATGGAGAATAAGATGAGTGCAAAGGTAGAGGAGTTTTATAGATTTCATGGAGACATTGTATAATTAGGTCTAGAAGAATTTGGAAGGCATGAACAATAAGTATAAGGAGAAGGCAGATGAGCACCAAAGACATAAGGAATTTGTTGTTGGAGATGAGGTGATGGTATATCTAAGGAACGAGAGATTTCCAGTGGGTAAATACAATAATTTGAAGATGAGGAAGTTTGGACCATGTAAGATTCTAAGGAAGTTTGATTCTAGAAATGCATATGAAGTGGAGTTACCAAAGAAATTGGGTATATCACTTATTTTCAATGCTACAAAATATATGAATACCATGAAATATAGTCAAGTGGCAACAACAATGAAGTGGATTTGAAGGAGCAATTACCACATCCAAAACTAGAGGATATTGAGAAGATTTTGGATACCAGAATTAGAAGGAGCACTAGGAACAAGCAGTACAAACAATACCTTGTGAAGTGGAAAGGTAGACTAGTGGAGGATTCATCATGGATTTCTCAGGATGAGGTGGACCATTTTGGTCTTCCTGTTAGCCCTAAAAAGTGAGGGACTCACTTTTCTTCCAACCTTGGGTGTCTGATGCAGGAGCATCCCTGGTTGTAAAGCAATCTTATGTCAACCAAAAATTGTTCTTTTCTTGCATTGCATTCAGTAGAATTTTTAGTATTTTATTTTTCATTTTACTGCATCATCGTTTCTTAGCTCGTGGAGTAGTATAGATCATCTACACATCAACATCTATCACATATCTAGATTTCACATCATTTGCATTTATCTACCAAAATTTTTTGGTCTCATAATTTCACTGTGATTACTATTGAGAGCATTAGGACTGACTTGTTACAAATTCCTTAGTGTGGACCGATTCTAAATGTGGAGCTTTTAATGGGACATCATACAAGCATCTTGGGTTCATTGGGACCTATCTTGTAGATTCACAAGTTAATTCATTTTGCATGGAGTTATCTTTCCATATCTTGAGCTTGACCTTCACATATGATAATTCATCAAGTTATTAACCATGGTGTCTGATGCATACCTTTTTTGGAGCTTGAGAGGCATATTTATAAGCATTTTTAATCATTTGGATATTCATTCATTCATAGTTCTAAGTTAGAGATAGATAGATTCATTAAATTTTTGCATCAACCCTTCAGAGGCATGTAATAAGGCCTTTGGCCAGTTCTATTGTCAAATTCCCTTATGGCAGGTATGCGAGGCCTGGATATTCACCCATGAGGCATTTATTTCATGTAATATTATTAATTCAATAAAGTTACATGTTCACATATCAGTTTCTTGTGATATTTTTGCAATCTTGACTCTAAGTTGCATGGTTTGGACTATTCTTTCTAAACCCTCCTACCGTGACTGTACCAACAACATAACATCAAACAATTTTCTAAACACCAAGGTATATTTTAAAACCAAATAAATATTCCTAAGTTCATTTTAGATCTAAAACCAAATGTTCTCTATGCTCATTTTATCTAATCATTATAATAGAATGGAAAAACATACAAACAGTTGTGTGCTCAACTCCCATGCCAAAACATATAAGGGCATAAAATACCAAGTCATTCCATCCACTTAAGGAGGTCCATTAACATATTAAAATTACAAGAGGACTCAAATGTCCTTCAACATCAATTATAATTGAAATGTAGGAAAATGGGGGAGATGGATTGGAGACCTAAAAAATGGATGTGAAATGAGGGACCTATTCCAAAAGCAAAAGGGGGTTCCCACCTAACAAAAAAATCACCTTTTCCATATTCATTAGGAAGAGGGATAGTGCCACAAATGATTAGAATTGACTTGCAACCCTCAAGGTGAGTCAACCCTAGGTTTGGACACTATGCTACCTTAAATTCCTTAAGATAAAAATGATTGAAATTTTTTGAGAGAAGAATAAAAGTCCATTAAAAATCAAACTTATGAGATCTAACACTTGAAACATGAAGTATTATGATAACACTAACAAAAACAGCCATTAATTTGCAGATATGAGAATGTTAGCATGGTGTTTACCTTGCTCCAAAAGTAGGTTTTAGGCTCTAGTAAAGGACATACTCACCCAAAGGTGAATGGGTCTCTATATAGGGGTCTAAAAATTCTTTTTGTAGTCCTCAAATCCTAGATCTAAGCTTCTGATTCCACTAGGTTTGACTGCCACAAAGCCAAAAATAAAACCTGTAGGTGAGTTTTTCATGTCTTGAAAAAATTTATGACAACTTTGAAAACTTTACGAAATTGCACTTTTGATCCAATTTCAATCTTTCTTCACCTATAAATTTGCACATAGAAAGAGAGGAGAAAAATGTTTGTTTTTGGTGGATAAGGTTTCTCCTTGGTAAAACCCTATTTTGGTAATTAAACCTTGATAATGAAAAAATGATAAAAATGGAGGAATTTATGAATGAACAAAGCTTGTTACACCTCACCAAACCCTTTAATGGCTTCCCTTAGAGGACTGAATTCTAGCATATCACTCCAAGGATTGGATCTTGCATGAAATGGTGGTGTAGGAGCACCTAGTGAAGTTATGCCTCCAATAGGAAATCATGTAAAATTTAAATCTTCAATCATGTAATGCATGTAAAAGGTAATTTTTAGACCAATTCAAATGTATTTGAGTCTCTCTTAGGTTTCTAGGAGGTCAAGAGATTCAAGGTGCAAAAAGTTGTCTTTTGTTGCAAAAATGCAAAAAAAATGCAAAATTGTAGGAAGATGAAGAGTCATATTTGTAGAAAGAGCTAATGGGTCATTTGAAGTTGAAGAGGTATTTATGAAAACTATTGGAAACATCTTTAAAAAGCATGGTAAAGGTGATAAAAGGAGGGAATTTTTTATTTTGAAATAAATTTTGGGAATAAAAGAACTATGTCTGCAAATGCAGAGTTTTCTTTGTTGTTTTCCAGCTGTGTATGGCTTGTACAAGTACCACCAAGATTTTATTTTTGTTGTTTTTAGTTGAATAGTGTGTAATTCTTCTAATAAAGTTGATTTGAGAGAATCTTGTTGAATATAAAGTGTGTTTGAGTGTTCTTTCTTTAAACAGTTTTGAAACCCCAATTTAAGAGTTTTGAGAGTCTAGGTGAGGTTTAATAATCATTCCACTGATGGAGGCTTGGTAAATCAGTGGAATGGGTTAGAATAGGTTATATTTTAATATTTTTATGATTTCAGATATAGGGGAAGTAAGGATATAAAGTTTTGGTTGCTTCCCTCACAGAATTTTTTGAATTTTTCCATGAAAATTGGTGGCTCCAAGTTGGAATCTATTGTAAATGCATTCAATAAGGATAGAATTCAATTCTTATAGCTTTTTCAGACCTATTTTAAGATTTCTAAAGTAGTGGCAAGGTGTTTTGAGGTTTGGAAAGCTGGGAACAAATAAACCCCTGTTTTAGTAAGTCTAAAATGGCATAGAGTGAGGGTTTGATATTTTGGTGCATCAAGGGGTATTCCAAGCACTAAAGATTGATGATTTGGTAGTTTTATAACCTTTTAAAGTTATGTTTGTGGTTGCTTTGGGTTGTGGAGTTGATTTTTTGATACTTGCTTTGCAAATTAGTCCTATTTGGGGCTTAAGAGCTACAGTACATTCATTTTTATTTTTATTCTTTCCAAAACAACATGCCCTGAGTTTTAAGTATGTGTTAAAAGGCCCAAATGGGTCATAGAAACTATATCTATTTTTGGGAATCTCCAACCCTTCAAAAGATATGCCCAACTTTTGGTTTGTGGAATACTACAAGAAATTTGGCCTTTGGGTGCAAGCTATTGGAAAACTGGTAAAACAGAGTTATAAGGGAGTGTTTTTGGTTTTTTCTCATCAAAATCAAGATGTTTAAGGTTTTTTATAATTTCATTAAGTGTTTTGGGTCATATTTCCAATTTTGGTGCCTTTAAGCCTTGTGGAATCAAGTCTTCAAAGACGTGAATTTTGGTGATTGTTCAGTGACCTTTTCAAAGTTTGTGTTTAGGGTCTTTACAACCCTTGAAGTCTATAGATGTTCTGCATCAATTGGTATCAAAGCTAGTTGATCTGGTGGTTTGTTAAGTTGTTGGTTGCAAGTGCTTGATCTATCTTAAAGCTTTAAGAGAGAAAGAGTTGTCAGAAGTTGTGTTGGTTACAAACAAGGAAGAAGTTTGTGTTCACTATCCTCCAATAGAGATTAAGCTGGGGAGAAGGTGCAGAGAGAGTGTGGGTAGGTGCATCTTCTAGGATATTTTGTTGGGTAAGATGGATGGTATTCCAAGGTTGTGTGGTGAAGCAGTGAGGGAGATGTATATCTGTCTGAAAAGTACTTGAAGAGTTTGCAATCATTACAAAGTTGAAGATGAAAGTTAGTTTGAAGAATAATCCAATGATTAGAAAAGATGAAGAGATGATGAGAAGCAGGTTAAGAGAAGGTCAAGAATGAATTGATTGAAGAGGGGAAAGATTGCTTAGAAAAGCATGGTGAAAGCATAATAACAATAGTCCTATGTCCTTTGATTGGAAAAAAGGTGAGAGGGCAGTTAAATACTATCAAGGAAGTGGTTTAGAGATCTAAGAATACTGAGAGAAAGAAAAGGAAAAATACAAAGAAAAATGAAGATAGAAATGAAGGTAAAAGATGGAAGGAATCTAGGTGATAGGAAAAGGCAAGTGAATGATTTCAAATGTGCAGCAAGATCAAGGTAGGAAGTAGTCCAAGGAAGTAAGTTGGATGCAACTCAGTCCTCAAAGGGACTTGAGGTCTTTTCAGGCTAGTTGTTTGGTGTAGGAGCACCTAGTGAAGTTATGCCTCCAATAGGCAATCATGTAAAATTTGAATCTTCAATCATGTAATGCATGTAAAAGGTCATGTTTAGACCAATTCAAATGTATTTGAGTCTCTCTTAGGTTTCTAGGAGGTCAAGAGAGTCAAGGTGCAAAAAGTTGTCTTTTGTTGCAAAAATGCAAAAAAAATGTAAAATTGTAGGAAGATGAAGAGTCATATTTGTAAAAAGAGCTAATGGGTCAGTTGAAGTTGAAGAGGAAGTTATGAAAACTGTTGGAAACATCTTTAAAAATCATGGTAAAGGCGAGAAAAGGAGGGAATTTTGTATTTTGAAACAAATTTTGGGAATAAAAATACTTTGTCTATAAATAAAAAATTTTCTTTATTGTTTTCTAGTTGTGTACAACCTGTACAAGTACCACCAGGCTTTGATTTTGTTTTTCTTAGTTGAATAGTGTGTAATCCTTCAAATAGAGTTGATTTGAGAGAATCTTTTTGAATATAAAGTGTGTTTGAGTCTTCTTTCTTTAAATAGTTTTGAAACCCCAATTTAAGGGTTTTGAGAGTCTAGGTGAGGTTCAGTGGAATGGGTTAGAATAGGTTATATTTTAATATGTTTATGATTGCAGATATAGGGGAAGTAAGGATACAAAGTTTTGGTTGTTTCCCTCACAGAATTTTCTAAATTTTGTCATGAAAATTGGTGGCTCCAAGTTGGAATATGTTGTAAATGCATTCAAGAAGGTTAGAAGTCAGCTCTTATAGCTTGTGTAGACCTATTTTAAGATGTCTGAAGCAGTGGGAAGGTGTTTTGAGGTTTGGAAAGTGGAGAACCAATAAACCCCTGTTTTAGTAAGTCTAAAATGGCATAGAATGAGGGTTTGATAGAAATTGGTACATAAAGGATTCTTCCAAGCACTAAAGATTGATGATTTGGTAGTTTTATAACCTGTTAAAGATCTTTCTATGGTTACTTTGGGTTGATTTGTTGATACTTTCTTTGTAAATTAGTCTTATTTGAGGCTTGAGAGTTGTGGTACAATAATTTTTATTGCTATTCTTTCCAAAACAAGATACCTTTAGTTTTAATTATGTGTTATAAGGCCCAAATGGGTCCTAGAAACTATATCTAACTTTGGTAATCTCCACCTCCTTCAAAAGATATGTCTGGTTTTTGGTATGTGGACCACTACATGAAATTTGGCCTTTGGGTGCAAGCTATTGGGAAACTAGTAAAATAGAGTTATAAGGGAGTTTTTTTGGTTTTTTCTTGTCAAAATCAAGATTTTTAATGCGTTTTATAAGTTCAATAAGTGTTTTGGGTCATAGTTCAAATTTTGGTGCCTTTAAGCCTTGTGGAATCAAGTCTTCAAAGAAGTGAATTTTGGTGATTGTTCAATGACCTTTTCAAAGTTTGTGTTTAGAGTCTTTAGAACCCTTGAATTCTATAGATTCTTTTCATAAAATGACTTGATTTGATGCTTTATTTGACACTTGATTTGATTCTTGAATGCTTGCTTGAAACTTGAAACCTACATCACAATGTTAGCTCAAAAACATGTGTGAACACACATAAATCTTGACATCATGATAAGATCTTGAATGTTCATAAATCTACTCTCCAATGCTCTTGACAATAATCTTGGCTCTTGTAATGCTTGCATAAAGTGTGTTAGATTTGAATTGATAAAAAGACCTTGTATTTATAGGTGTTTCCTTAATCACCCGACAATTAAACATCACAAGCCAACCTTTGCAATTTGAATTTAGATCATTAAAATTATGCCAAGTACATATTAAAAAATAGATCCTGAGACTCAAGGGGGACCCATTCTCCCTTGGGAAAATGGGTCCTAGGCCCTAAATCTAGGACACACATTTTCCAAGATGTATAATTAAGTGTAGGAATTAATTAAATGTGGGTTTCCCTTTTGGAAAATGGAATTAATTAGGCTTGTGAATGCATAATTTGGCCAATTAAAGGCTTAATTAATTCCAATTAATAAAGGTGATACAAACATAGTGTGAAAATGTACAAGTGTCTATTTTTTGACACTACAACATATAAAAAAATGGAAGAAAGCATGATAAAGCATGATAAACCTTTGTCGATTTGAAGTCATCTTCAACTCCAACTGTGATATTTTGATCCAAAATGGTGGTTTACACACCACCCAACCTCATGGAATTAATATATCCACTCCCACCATGCTAGGAGATAGTCGCATGGACTACAAGCACACACTCACACCAAACACATTAGGACAAGGCTTACACATACACCATACATAGAGTATACACTCATCATGAACGTCACACAAAATAACACAACCAAAATCAAAAGATGGATCAAATACAAGTCCTCATTGGGCACGATCACCAATGGCATAGATTCTCATTGCAAAAACTCATTGATGGTATAAAACAAGGATCATCATTGGCAAAACTCACCAACAACATCACAAACACACTATACACTAGGATAAGACACTACAAAGGATGAAAGTAGTGTCATCACAAATATCGCCGATATGGCTAAGTAGAGTTGGTGTATTCAACTAACTTCATGAGGAATATAACCTCTATTTTTTGTTCCCCTAGGGTGTGCATGCCTTCTACACTAATCTTGAGCCTATATGAGCATTGCAAACATCATTGGGCAACATTATCTTGATTAATTTTATTACCCAAGTGTCATTAGTTATCACTAATTAAGGAGAATCCCTAGTGAGATATCCAATGGGCCATTGGGTCAAGAAAATTTTGGGAGCCACTCCACTATAACTCTCTATTACCTTCATCCTAGGCTCATCACAACTCACGAAAAAAGAGTGTGACACAAAAAAAATGCATACAAACATGATATAAAAAATTTCTCAAAAATTTGAAAACATAATCTTAAATAATCCTTATGAAAATCCATTAAGGAGACTTTGATTCCCCCAAAATAAATCATTCAATTTCACTTTTTAAATTCAAATTTTACATTTTATTTTGAATGCCAAAAAATCGATAATTTACATGCAAAATCCATTAATGGATCTTTGAATTTTTCATTTTCAAAAAAAAAAAGAAAAAGGTGAAAAGTTTCCTTTGGCTCAAAACACACACACTAACCATTTTATAAAATAAAATTTGTTTTCCATGCATTTTTTTTTTTTTGGCATTATGATGACACAAATTGGGAAAAAATTGAAAATTTTACAAAACAATTATTTCCTACTCAAAATGGAAAATTCAAAATACATTGGGGAGATCTTATGTTCCCCTAATGATACTCATTACATCAAATAACAAAAATAATAGAAAAGGAGGGAAAAATCAACACTTACCTCTTTTTTATTTTCAAAACCAAATGACACACAACTCAAAAAGCACAATGAGAGGTGAAGAATCCATGCACACATGCAATCCCCTTACCATTCATATCCAATCCAAATCAATTTCCATCCAAATTCATTCTCGATTGCACCCATAATTCAAATTTCAAAATTTGACAAGGAGAGGGTTTTGAGAGCTTAGTTTTTCCCAAAACAAAAGAATGAAAAAAATGCGAAGTCTATTTCCTTTTTAACTTATTTTTCTCTATTCCCTATTTTCCTTATTTGTTTATCTCTTCATTCTTTGTATTTGTAACTTTTCAATCTTTTAATTCAACAATTAAATTGAATGTATACACATTTAAAACCCAAGGAATCTTTTGCAAAAATAAAATAAATAAATAACTTAAATTTATTTTTCTATTCTACTTTTCCCCTTTCCCAAAACATGGAAATATTTCAATAACCAACATAAGAAATCATATGAATTCCTAACATTTGATTTACAAAAAATACAAAATTTAAACCATTAATTAAATAAGACATTTACTGGTAACTCACAACATAGACAAAATCTAGAATTTCCTCTGATTTGGATTTAGGTTCTCATGGGATCAAACATGACACATACCATACTTGATTCAACTAAAATAAAGGAAGAAAATATGGACGCCCAATGTGACATCTCCAAAATAACCACCATTAGGGAAATAACTCAAACTTTTATAGCCAGGTGGAGAAATAACCATGTACCTATAACCACTCAACACACATCAAGGGTACCTTCTCAATGTATATATAATTGAAGCACAATATAATCATAAATACCAAATGGGGTACAATATCATAAAACATAAAAGTAACATTAAAACATTCATTTATATAAATCATTCATTTTGAATATCAATAATCAAGTTCACATTTAGTCACTACATATTTAATGCACATCTCTATGAACTAAAGCATATCAATAAGCTAGGCATATAAACATACAAAATTCCAATAACTGACACGTGTTGAGGAACATTATATCAAAAAACATGGTGGTTCACACCATTCAAAGCAAGAATAACAACCACAACAAAATCACAAGGAAAATAGTGAAGTTGAAACACTAATCTCACATCTGAAAGTTGCAAATGGGGGGGGCATTACAATAATAATAATATGACTTAATTAAGAGTTAATATAGCCACAAGCTACTTATTCATAATCCTATTTACTCTAATAACTAGGTCGTAGCATATTCTAGCTTATAATGTGAATAATAATGCTAGTATATTCACTACCTTGAGTGCCAAAATTTTTATTTTTAATCATTAATTCTTATAAGATTTATTTTTACTAGAAACATAAAAATTAGAAAATTATATTCCCTTTGCTAAAGGAAGTATAACAAAAAGTATTAATATTACTATTATGTTTGTAATGTCATTGGTTCTATATTTTTCATTCACATTTTTGTGTAAAATGTTATATATAGCAAAGAGTGTGCAAGGTGTCTTAAAGTATCATTCAAAGAACTCATTGCACACAATTTTGTGTAGTTCTAGTACCAATATATATTAATATGAACTAAAATTTGGTTGTTGAATTTAATAGTTACAATTAGACTTAAATTTTAAATTTATGTTTCACATGTTATTTATTAACAATAAAAAAGTTTTGAAGGGCACCTAAAACCCTGTACAAAAAGGAACAATGACAATAGAGATAAAGCAATGGACTGCCCACCCAAAAAACCAAAAAAAGGTTGATTACCAAAACATCAGCAAGACCAACAACAAAAAAACAAAAACAACAAAGGAAAACACACAACCATTAGATAAGTTCTTTGAGCATCCTTTCCACTTGCATGTATTTAGATGCCAGCCTCTCATGCATATCCATGATGTCTTCCACATCCTGCCTAGGGATCGTCTTTCATTTCTTAGTTTTAATCTAAGTAAACACACTCGGTCCAACTCCAAGGTCTGTGGTTTGCATCTCCATGTCAGCACCCTCCCCCTTTTCCTTTCTCACATGCTCATCAAACAATCCTCTACCCATCCAATCTTTAGCCTTCTGGTTGAGAAAAACTATACCTTCAGCCAAAGCCTCCAACTTCTCCCTGCTAATATTAATAATTGTGTCCATATCCTTATGGAGCTTCCTATTATGCTTTTCCAACAATGTCAATCTTGACCCATAGTCATTTTTTAGATTAGCTAGTTCATCCACCACACTCCTGACACTAGAATTTAATGACTTGGCCAAACCAAAGATGGAGTACTTTTCCTTAAGACTGTGCAAGGTGGAAATATTGAATCAAGAAATAGTGTCATGCTTATTTTGGAGGTCTTGCACCTCCTAAACTAGCCACATCAGTAAATTAAAAGAAAAATTTTCCCCTTCTTTCACCATACCTAATGCTTGTGAGAAGTCCATAGTCCCCCAAAATGAATCCCTGCCATAATGCCCAGTAGGAGGATCCTCATCTTGAGGCACCTTGGGGATAAACTTGGCCTTTCCCCTATCCTTAGACACCAACACAGTAGATTCATCCACATTAACAACAAAATTGGCCTTACCAACAGGAGGGGACCCACCATCACCATCATAAGCCAGATTTGAATTCCCTAGATTCACCATCCCACCATCTTGAAAATTCTCCACCACATCTTGATGTTTATTCCCCATCTCCTTAGGGCAGCCCTTGGCTTTCTTACCACTACAAAGCCCCTCCTCTACATCCTCCACAAAAGCCTCCTTAATTTTTCACTTAACACGCAGAAGGGAAGGTTTGGATTTAGAAGTAGAGGTTTTCTTCCCTCCAGTCGAGGGGGTATAATCTAGGTCTGTATTATATCCATCAAACCATCCCTCTGATTCCTCTTCAATTTTTCATTCCCTCACTCTTTAGAATCTCCTCAATCTGACATTTTCCACTCCCTTTCCTTTTCTTTTTTTGAAATAGGGGACCGGGGAGTATCAACAATGCAATTGGCTTTAATAAAATCAACTATGAGCAACATTAACCCTTCATGCAGAAAAGGGTTTCTAGGGTTTTCCTGAAATTTGAAATTCCTTCCTCTAAAGACATCAATAGGTAAAATGGGAAGGAAATGAGATTACCATGCCAGAAGTGATTCAAAAAAATGAAATGGTGACCATACATCATCATGTATCTTTCATCTGGGGTAAAGTACTACATCAACGCCATCACCACATCCTGCCAGATAGGTTTAATCTTGGACCTATCATACCCACCACAATCCAACCTAACCATTTTAGCCCGCTCTTTGTCCCTGAGAAAAAATTTCCTGGCCGACTATGAGAGGTTCTTTCCCTTGTAGAATTTCCTTCCTTCTGTTAGCATACCAGTCACTTCCATAGTGAAATCTTCATTAATTGTAGTATCCCTTCCAAACATGTTGAGAACATGGCCATGCGAGGCATCAACAAAATATTAGGAAATGTTGGCCTTAAAACCATGTAGCCTTTCCATAAAAGGGGTCACCCCACCCTTCTACAAGATAGCCCAAATGTTAGCATTAGCCTTGAGGTCATCACATGAAAGGGGTTTTGTTTTGCATCTATCCCCACCCATCATTGATAGCTTTGCACTAGCAGAGGAAAACCGCATAGAAGAATAGAGAAACAATAAGGCAAATGGGAGATGAACATCCAAAAAGCATGTGTGTCTCCCAAGAATGGTACCAAGAGCAATAATGAATAGGAGGATAATGTAGCTCAGATTTGAATGCCCACAAAAACCCATAAACATCACCTATTCAAAGTGTTTAATCAGCCAGAGGACATCATAATACCTACGCATTCCAATAGCCAAGGAGGCGTCCATCACCAACGTGCTAAGATATGTCATTATGGATTAGATTGATTAATTCAATAGGTAGGACATCATTCACCTCCCAAGACCTTGTTGACGTCACCCCAATATTCACCACACAATTCACCTCTCTAAATGCATGAGAGATATAGATTTCATCAAATTCCCAAATCTATGCAAGGGCATCCAATATGAAATTTTGAATAGTCCATGAGGGGAGGCTTTCCTTAGACAATTAACAATATTTAGGGAGTCCCCTTCAATCCAGAGCTTAGAAATCCCCTTGTCTCTAGCCATCTTAATGTTATGATAGGTTGCAGTACCTTCAACAAAGTGGTTTATCTAGATTCTCAAAGGGAGCACCACCGCTGAAACTAACCTACCATTGTGATCTCTTAACACTCCCCCACAACTAGAAGGACCTAGATTGCCTTTATCCAAATCATCAAAGTTGATTTTATGCCAACCAGAAGGAGGAGAAAACCAAACAATCCCTTCCCTAGCCACATTAGCCTTCTTCAGGGGTTTAGCAATGTCACAAGAAAGTTTCCAATTGATAGACACTACCGCATCATAATCAGAGACCCTCACACTTACTAGAATATCAATTTTTTCAACCATTAGCAAAAAATTATCCCTAATAGATGACACAATTTTGAAAAAATGGGAGAGAGGGGAAAGGGAGGCATCCTTGAAAATTATGTTGTTCCTCTCCTTCCATAAACCCTAGATAATGAGGGAGCACAAGAGACCAAAGCAACCTCAAAGAAGGATTAGAGGAAGGAGTATACAATTGGAGCCAAAAGTTCCCAAACCAAAGAAGGGAAAACTCACTCTACTCTCCAAAGGTTGAGAAAGAGAGACTAGACTTCCCTAGCATAGCTACACCTAATGAACAAGTGAGAGTTGTCCTCTACATCCATCTTACATAGGTAGCATCTATTAGGCATGGAGAAACCTCTTTTCCATAGATTGTTAATGGTTAATATCTTCTCTTGCATTGTTAACCATAAAAAGATATTGATTTTGGGAATCAACTTTGAAGACCAGACCAAGCCCCACGATGGCCTAGGATCCAAAAACTTATTGAGAGACTTAAACGTAGATGCCACTAAAATTTTCCCATGCAGAAGCCTTCTCCAAATCACATTGTCTCTCTAGAGTGAAACATGAATATAAATTTTAGACACCTCATTAAACAGATCCACTAGCTCAAGGAAAACCTCATGGAACCTTCTCCACCCCCCATCCACAATATAATCAACAAAAAAAATCCCAAATTCTCTAATACACAAGTCCCTCCAGGGAGCCGCGCACACAAAATCTCGCAGTGGCCCATGCCTGAACAACCAATCATCCCAAAAAGGATATCTCTAGCATTCCCAACCAACCATTGGATGCTAGCAGAAATAACACCTCTAGATCTGATCAATGAATTCCAAAAGAAAGAACCCAAGGGAGGAGAGAAATCATCTTTGAGAAACTCCCAAAATTTATCCACATGAGCAAGATATTTGGAAGCTAGAATCTTAGACCAATCCTTCTCACCATGGAGGAAGTCCAAAGCTACTTCACCATAAGAGCCAAATTGAAGGGTTTAATCCTATGTAGGCCCAAACCACCTTGGTCTTTTAAATGAAAAACCTCCTCCCACAAAACCAAACTCAATCACTTCTTATCCTCCACACCAAAGCAAAGAAATATTTTTTGAATACTCTCAAATTTTTCCCAAATCTTTCGAGGCATCTAAAAAAAGCCTAAGCGGATAAACCAAAAGATTCTACAATGTGGATTCAATCAGCACCAATTTTCTAGCCTGGTTGAGCAAAGCACCTTTCCAACCAACGAGCTTAGCATTGTATTTATCAATCAAACCATTCCAGAAGAAGTCAGGGTTGGATTGACTCCTAGAGGTAGACCAAGATAGGTGGAAGGAATATAGCCCACACTGAAGAATACCAATAATTCTTTGCATCCTTCTTTCCATAGTGTTGAGGAAGAAGATTGTACTCTTGGGAAGATTCACAAGCTGTCCCAAAGCTGCCTCATAATTATGGAGAATCGGTTTAATAGTCTTGGCTTCCACAATAAATGCCTCACCCATAATCAAAGTATCATCAACAAACTATTGATGTGAACAAGGGGTGAAGAAGAAGGTCTTAGTCCCTTGAGAGATCTTGAAGAGAGCTTCAGCTGCAGTGACCTACCTAGAGATTCAGCCAAGATAATGAAAAGGGTGAAATTGGATCACCCTATCTAACCCTCCTGGAGATCTTAAATAAATCTGAAGGCGAGCCATTAACCAACACAGAAAAGGACACCACAAAATGAGGCTCTAAATCAGTTGAACAAAATGTTTCACATGTTAAACAAGGTTGTAAATATTATATATACAAAAATTTGAAATAATTTTATCACCATGATTCAATGACAACAACATCCATTAATGGGAGCTTGAAGAAAAATATTTACTAAAAGGAATTCCTTATTCTAGGGCTTGATGATATGTGATGATCCTTAAAAGTGAGTAAATAATAGATTAATAGAAGCTAACCATCAATCTTATAATAAAATATGTTTGATATCTTGTTTGAGCAAGCATATATGGAGAATTTTATTTTGCTGGCAATGAATTACTAGAAAGGAGATAAACAAACGAAACTAAAAGAGATATATAGAGAAAACTAATTTTATAGCCAAAACTAACTTTATGAATAGATCTTATATGTTATATTTCATCTAAGTGTATTTGGTTATGGGGTATACTTCACAAGTACATCAACTAAGCATTAACATTTCATCACAACATTAATACATAAATTTTGTATATAGAATTAGTTTAATGTTTTAAATCATTCAACTCATTTTTCAATTGTTCATTATATGTAACACCATTCTAATAGAAAATAATTTATCAATAGATATGCAAAAAATAAAAATGCATACATAGAGCTACACGTTTTTCCTACTAATTCTAAAACATTACCAATAAGATACCCCCATCAGATCTATTCTCCTATAAAAATATATACAACTATATATATTCATACTTGTAATTTTATATATTATGAAATAAAAATATTTAAGAAACTAATTTTTTTACAAGAAAACAAACAAACAAAAAATCCATAGAGTTACATCATTGCAACAAAGAATACTCTATAGTTTGTGAGAATTACCTTATTTATATGTATGTAGGAATAAATAATTGCATATTAACTTGTATAGAAGTGTACATATTTATATGATCTATAAATTTAAAGAAATAACTATAAAATCTATAATAACTGTAATACAGCCATGCAATATGGTACTACATCCTTTATGAATAGAGCTTATATATTATAATTCATCTAAGTGCACTTGGTTGTGGGGTATACTTGACAAGTATAACAACTAAGCATTAGTAAGTTTTATTTATAGAATTAGTTTAACGTTTAAATCATTAAACTCATTTTTTAATTGTCCATTATGTAAGAGCTAAAGATTAGCTCAATACTCAAGACCACCTACAAAAAAAATGAAAACCTTCTACAAGAGAGTATTCAATAATATGATCTTTCTTAATATTAAGACCTATCAAAATGATGATGAGGTATGAAGTATGTTACATATGTCGACAATGACCTTCCTTATATAAGAAAGGTGGGGAATAGGATTGAACATGATTGTGACATGTGTTTGTGGACACGGAAAAAGTAACCCTTCTATTTTTTCTCATGTTTAGGCCCTCCTAGTGATTTTAGCTTGATTTCTCCTTGATTTAATGTTGTAATGTGGCCAACACATTCACATTAGGTCTTGGATCCTTGAGAATCAATAATAATTCTAGGATGTCTTGTAAAAGTGTTGTGAAGTGTTGTAACCCACTTTCAAACTTTCTTAGGACCTTTTCATTATAATTTACTTAAATAACCTCTTTTTTATCACTTACCAAGTCTTATTTCAAAGTGTTGTAAAGAGTTGTAACAAACTTTCACTCTTTTCTAGGCTTGTCATCAATAATTTGACCCTTTCTTATGTTTAAATGAACCCTTAATGCACTTTTCGGTCCTAATTAAGTGTGTTTCAAAGAATAATTTTTTTAAACATCATTAAATACACTTTAATCCCTTACACCAAATAAAATTTCCCTGGTGGGACCAAGTCGGCACCTGGGGTGACTTAGTCCCACTGGGCACAAAAATAAAAATTATTTTAAATTTCTGGCGAGATATTATTCTCTTAACCTTAAGGTCAACCTGTGATGTGTTATTTTTAGGAAATTTTGTAAAATCAAGTATAAATTAATGGTTTTCCTCTCATTTTCGTCCCCATTCATCTAATACATTCATTCACACATTAGCATACAATCATTCATAATTCTCAAGTATTCTAGGCATTATCAGGCATCCATTGGAGCATCTAATTGCATATCTTTAGATTTCTACACCAAGGGATTGGTGAATTGTATCATTGCATGTTGTTCATTCATCATTCTCTTTCTATTCCATTTCATTTTCAATGGTTTGATTACCAAATTGGGGTTTGACCAAGGCAAGCCCCTATTCACTAACCCTTAACCCTTTTTCCCCTCTTTGCATGTGTGTTTTGCAGGTCTTGTATGTAGATTTTTCAAAGAGAAAGATGTTAAAAGGTGTTGTCATTTCATCAAATTCATTCAATTCAACAAATCCCTAAGTGAAGCTTGGAGATCCTTTTCAGCCCGATTTCTACATAATCAAAACCAGACACCTGTCAAGAAGAGAAGTCCAGACTAAAAGCTACAGATTCCTGCCCTAAATTTCCTGAGATTCCCAGGTGGACTAATTTTCCATATGTGGAAAATTAGTCCCACTTCCAGGCATAAAAAGTGATTTATGCATTCTAGATACCCATTTAGCTAAAACCTGTTTTGACAAAATCTCCTCAAAACAGGACTAAGTCGCCCAGCTTGGCGTAAGTGTCCCATTTGGACTTAATAGAAAATTTTGTAGGATTCCAGAGCCTCTATGCATCACATTCTAGTTTCTAGGTGCACCTCTCCAGTATCTTTCAATTATGTTATAGTTTACTTGCATTCTTAGGTCATTTTGCATATCACAATGTATTTTCAAACAACTTGCATTTCTTAGGTTTTACATTAATAATTCATTTCTTTAATAATTCATTTATTTTATTAGTTTATTGCATTTAGGCACATTTCATCCATACTTACATTAGTTTTGAGTGGGTACATTTCTCATTTTGTTCCATCTCTATTCTTTTAGGTGAAAACCCCTAAAAGTGCAAGAGAACCTTGGGTGCCAAAATCTTTGTCCACATTTTGGTGAACCTGACTTTAGAGCATTTTAATTTTGATTTCAAGTGCATTTACATCCTAGGAATAGTTTTCATAAACATTGCATTAGGTTTTGCATTGTTTACATTGCATCCTAGTGTTTTAAAACATTGCATTAGTGAAAAGCTCATATAGCTTACATTTTTGCATTACATTTCATTTAAAAATTAAAAAATTATGCATATTCATACTATACCTACATCTGAAAATCTAAAAATCATAAAGTTCCATTTTTATTTTTTTGAAAAATCTCAAAAAAATCACTATTGAGACTAATTCACCACATTGAGCGACTTAGTCCACTTGCACATTTTGCACTATAATTTCTGCCATTTTCATATCATCTTTTGTATTTCTATTTATATTATTGCATTTTTGTTATAGTTTCTAGATTTTTTGTTTTATTTAATTTCTTTCCCTTAGTTTCCTTTCATACATTTACATCATGGCTATGTGTTTTAATAAGTTTTGGATGTCATTAAAATTGTCAGTTGACATGTCAAACTGTGCCTTTGGAATTGATCCTAATGACATTGAGCTAACTCATGGTCCTTCAACTCCTCATGAATGTCCTCCTCATGATGTTGACATCATTGGAGAAGATGATGATAGCATGAATAAGTTCCTAAATGAATTTCTTGACAACCTCGAAGCCAATGCATCCTTCTATCCATCCATGAAACAAGACCTTCCAACAGTATCACCTCCTAATATGTTTGAGTATTTACATCTTGAGACAAATGAAGGACCTAATTTCCCTCCATCAGATGGACCTAGTTCTTCTAAACAAGCAACCCCTCAACCATTCTATGATAACAAAGTCACTAGTACTCCAATTAACCTTGAAGAAACCTATGGAAAATGTTTTCACCATCTTGAGCAAACAAGGATGTGACACAACAACTGAACATGGCATTCATCAACTTTTAGAACAAAATCCAAAAGATGATAACACAATTAGGGTTAGGATATCAAGATCCTCCTCATGACAGCAAGCCTCTTAGAGAATATTAGAGACTTCGTGATGATGGCACGGTGATCTTTGATTCTCCTCCTGATATGAATGTCCTCCTTCCTTGAGAACAACCCTTACCTGATAACAATACCAAGAATGAATGGATCACGTTGGGTCCTCCTCCTCCTTCTATTTGAGAAAAGGGTGAATCTAGAAAATGCAAGAGGCCTTACAAGTTACAAAAACTAAAGTTTCCTCTCCATCCACCACCTGAATGTGAAAGGAAATTGCAAATAATTTTAAACAAAGGAATCATACTATTACAACCTATGAATAGGTTGGAAATATATCCTAAAGATTCCAACGTTCCACATTGTGCATATCATCACATTCTTGGACATAAAAGTGATGAGTGTCGTACATTGAAAGAAATACTGAACAAGTATCATTTTTATGGTGATAATTGCTATCCAATAATCCCATAAAACACCCTCCAACTCCTTGTCATGTCATAGTTGTAAAACATTCCCTTCTCACTATTACATGACCTTTCCCATAACCTACCTCAACTCATTCTTTCCTTGCACTCAGTGGGGGTCAGAAATTGCTAGCCTTGTCCTAGTAATGCATTTTTCATTGTCCCTTAGTAGTGTTATTCACCTTCTGCTTATATCGACTGAGATTGGGAGGCAGATAACTTTCTTGACAGTTGACTCACATTTTCCTTACTAGTGTTTTTCTGTCAAGTGTGTTTGTATGTGTGTACCGTGTTCCCCCCAAGATTTGATGTTTGATGTTCTCTCTCTTTATGATTGTAGACACTAGAAATATCCTGATTGATATCATGCACCCGATTTTGATTCACTAACTTTGATTCTTCCTTGATCATTTCTTTACTAACCAATTAATTTGATAATCTTTATTTAATTAATTCATCAAAATTCCTCCTTTGATTAAATAAATCAACTTTATTTAATTAAATCCTAATGTTTCCTTTTTGATTAAATAAATCAACTTTATTTAATTAAATCCTAATGTTTCCTCTTTGATTAAATAAATCAACTTTATTTAATTAAATCCTAATGTTTCCTCTTTGATTAAATAAATCAACTTTATTTAATTAAGTCCTAATGTTCTCTCTTTTATTAAATAAATCAGCTTTATTTAATTAAGTCTTAATGTTCTCTCTTTGATTAAATAAATCAACTTTATTTATTTAAATCCTAATGTTCCTCATTTAATTGAATAAATCAAATTTATTTATTTAAATTACTAATGTTCTTTATCCTCTCATTTGATTTAAATAAATCCAAATATTTAAATTAAATGTTACAATCAACTACTTAGTTCAATCTAAGTTAATTAATTAACTCCTAACACTAATCCTCCAGTCCTCTAGCTTTTGCAAGGTGCACATGTAAATCAATTTATTTGATTTACTAATTTCTTCTATTTCCATTCAAATATGGCATATTCTTGGAATATTCTACTTATTTGAATTCTCCCTCCCAAAGGACTTTTGTCCTCCAACTTGGCATTAAAGGCTCTTACATGTCCTCTCCTTGAGCCAACTTGGCATTAATTCCTCTTACATCCCCTCTTGCACAAGTCACCTCTTCAAATTCAAATTTCACCTACATGCATTTAACATGCACATTATTCATTGTGCTCCACTCTCCTTTATTAGCATGTTGACAAGTGGCACAATGCCATTGGTCCCTTCTTTAATCCCACATTCATCCTATTATTCATTCTTCAAACATTCTTCATTATAAATAGAGGCCTTCTCTATTGATTTGGGATCCACAATCTTAGGAATTTTGAATCCACAAGTTTATGCAAGTTTATTATCCACATTTTCATCCACACTTTCATCCAAGTTAGCATAGAATTAATTATCCATAGCTAGGTTATTGGAATTTTGCATCAAGGATCACACATCCATCATCAACCTTATCAAGGAATTGGGAAAGGGCTTCTTTCCACAACAAAGAAGCACCAATTCCCCCATGGGATGTTGGTTTGAGCATTTAGAATAGGATTTCATTATTAGTTTACTTCATATTTTTATTTTATTTCATGTTCTTATGCTTGAATGAATTTCATGGGGAATGCTTGTTTACCCTTGTTTATTGACTAATGCTTGATTGTTTGTTCATGTTTGAGCAAGTCAAGGCAAAGCATTCCACAGTGACATTCTTCTATTTGTACATTCATTCTTCTCTATGTCGTACATCACTTTCGCCTTTTTCTTTTGTCTTTTATTGTGTTTTCCTTTTAGGGATGACGCAAGGCATTGAGACCAAAATGTCTTTTTCATGTTGATCCAAAAGGCCCCTTTTCTTTTTCTTTGCCTTTTTCTTTTTCTTTTGTTTTACTTTTGGGGATGATGCAAGGCATTGAGACCAAAAAGTCTCTCTCATGTTGACCCAAAAGCTTTTCCATTTTCCTTTTCCTTTTCTTTTTAATTTTGCTTGTGTTCTCCTTCTGGGGATGATGCAAAGCATTGAGACACCCTATGTCTCTTCCATGTTGACCCAAAAGGATATTTCTTTTTCTTTGTTTTCTCTCTCTTTGTGTCATTCTTCTAGTTTTATGTATTTGGGGGATGATGACAGTTTTGAGCTCTTTACACAACATTGCAACAAAGAACATATTGACCCCAAATCCATAGATCCCTTATGTGTTTGGAGTTTTCATTTTTGGGGGCAACCCCTTCCCTTTCTTTTTCCTTTCTCTCACATGATGCAACCTTGAAAATTTATGACTTGGCATAGGGGCTTTCCAAGTTGGATCTCATGCCTTCTTTCTTTTTTTTTCATTTTTCATTCACTACTTTAAATTAATTACTCACAATATGGTGTGTAGCAATTCCTTTAAAGTGGGGGCATACATTGGCATTATTCATTTTGCATTTTTCCTTTTCTTGGTTCTTAGTGCAGCCTTGTTACTTCATATGATGCATTTGTCGCTTTGTGGATGACATTGGGTGTAGTGTCCTACATTTTTCCTTTTCTATTCTTTGACTAGTCCTCTCTTGGAGACATTAGACACAATGCTTCCTAAATTAAAGACCTCTCATGAACTAAGCAAGACTCCTTTGAACATCTTTCGCATGTTGCATTTTTCATTTGTTATATGGCCACCTTGTATAACACGACTTGCATGCCTGTGGTGCCATCATGTTTGCTCATGAGCTCCAAGCATACAAAATTTTACTTGTCTGATGAAGCTTGAAAAGTCATTTTATTTTGTGGCACCTTATCAAAGTTATTAGGAGGTATAACTTTGGTATGGTTGATCGGGAAGCCCATTCTGAGGCATGACTTTCCCCATAGCCACTTACATGTGTGTGAGTACATTCCATCCATGAGTGTATGTTTCTCACCTTTTGGGCCTTCTCACCTAGTGGAAAGCCATGAGTTTCATCACCTCAAAGTGAGTATACATTTCTCTTTCTATACAAATAGCCTAGATTTGATCCACAATGGGATGGACAAATGATCGAAGCTTGATCCGACTCTCTTTTTCCTTTTCTTCCTCTTCATTTACATCATTCTCATGTGTGTTTCTGGTGCTCATGTTTAGTTTGCCATGGGATCTTGATCCTGGGGGCTTGATCATCCCTCTTGATCGTTGTTGTCTCATATTGCTAAGCATTAGTTCACTGAAACCCCTCTTGATTGCATTTTCAGCTACTTTAGTGTGAGTTTGAAGCAGGTTCATCCTCTCACTAAAGTGGGGGCTAACTGTGAACACAAAAAAAGTAACCCTTCTAATTTTTCTCATGTTTAGGCCCTCCTAGTGATTTTGGCTTGATTTTTCCTTGATTTAATGTTGTAATGTGACCAACACATTCACATTAGGTCTTGGGTCCTTGAGAATCAATAAGAATTCTAGGATGTCTTGTAAAAGTGTTGTGAAGTGTTGCAGCCCACTTTCACACTTTTCTAGGACCTTTTCATTAGAACTCACTTAAATAACCTCTTTTTATCACTTACCAAGTCTTATTTCAAAGTGTTATAAAGAGTTGTAACAAAACTTTCACACTTTTCTAGGCTCGTCATCAATAATTTAACCCTTTCTTATGTTTAAATGACCCCTTAATGCACTTTTTGGCCCTACTTAAGTGTGTTTCAGAGAATAATTTTGTTAAACATCATTAAATACACTTTAATCTCTGACACCCAGTAAAATTTCCCTAGTGGGACCAAGTCGCCACCTGGGGCGACTTAGTCCCACTAGGCACAAAAATAAAAATTATTTTAAATTTATGGTGGGATATTATTCTCTTAACCTTAAGGTCGGCCTATGATGTGTTAATTTCAAGAAATTTTGTAAAATCAAGTATAAATAAAGGGGTTTCCTCTCATTTTCACCCCCATTCATCTAATACATTCATTCACGCATTAGCATACAATCATTTATAATTCTCAAGTATTCTAGGCATTATCAAGCATCCATTGGAGAATTTACTTGCATATCTTTAGATTTCTACTCCAAGGGATTGGTGAGTTGTAGCATTACACATTGTTTTTCATTCATCATTCTCTTTTTATTTCATTTTATTTTCAAGGGTTTGATTACCAAATTGGGGTTTGACCAAGGAAAACCCCTATTCACTAACCCTTAAGCCTTTTCCCCCTCTTTGCATGTGTGTGTTTGCAGGTCTTGTATGCAGATTTTTCAAAGAGAAAGGTGTTAAAAGGTGTTGTCATTTCATCAAATTCATTCAAGTCAACAAAGCCCTAAGTGAAGCTTGGAGATCCTTTTTAGTCCAATTTCTATAGAATTAGAACTAGACACCTGTCAAGAAGAGAAGTGCAAACCGAAAGCTACAAATTCCTATCCCAAATTTCTTGAGATTCCCAGGTAGACTAAGTCACCATCTGTGGTGAATTAGTCCCACTGCCAGGTCTAAAAAGTGATTTTTGCATTTCTGGATACCCATTTGGCTGAAACTTGTTTCGACAAAATCTCTCAAAAATAAGACTAAGTCGCCCAGCTTGGCATAAGTGTCCCAATTGCCTCTTAATAGTAAAATATGTAGGATTCTAGAGGCTCTCTACATCATATTCTAGTTTCCAAGTGCACCTCTCCAATCTCTTTCATTTTTGTTATAGTTTACTTGCATTCTTAGGTCATTTTTCATATCACAATGTGTTTTCAGACAACTTGCATTTCTTAGGTTTTACATTAATAATTCATTTACTTTATTATTTTATTGCATTTATACATTGCATTTAGGCACATTTCATCCATATTTACATTATTTTTGAGTGGGGACATTGCCCATTTTGGCCCATCTATGTCCTTTTAGGTGAAAAACCCTAGAAGTGCAAGAGAACCTTGGGTGCCAAAATATTTGTCCATAGTGTCTTAATCTTATGACATATGACAACTAACAACCTAACTACCTAGGAATCAAGCAATAAAATTAGATAAGATAAATTATAGAAAATCCAAATAATACTTCTAGAAAGAATCTTATATCCTAAGTAAAATTAACATGTGAATAAGTCCCCTAAGTCCCTAGCAAGATAAATTATTAGGTACAAGATTTTATATTCACATCAACAATGCCCCTTAAGTGAAACTTAGGGTGAATATTATTATGCAAATGATGTAAAAAGACATGTGAAGATGGGTCTTGGCTACAAGGCCATTTTAGGTACCCATGTACAAATGCAAAATAAATCTCTCACAAATGGAAAAAGGGAGAAAACCCAATGAGACAAAACTCCTCTCCAAAAGAGAGAAAATAAGCAATCAAGTGATGAAGGATGGAGGACTCCATGATATCCCCAAGTACACCATCCATCACATAGATACATTACAATCAATATCCCCCCATAAGAGGGAAAGTGAGAGACTTTGTAGCCTCCCCACAATGTATAATCACCTAGAAAAATGGTAAGTTCTTGAAGACAAAACATGATCCAATATCAACAAACAACTTTTCTCCCTTTTGTAAGAAACAAAATCAAGTAAAAATGTAGGAATGCTTCCCCTTTTGGATGGGAATTTAAGAAAGGAGTCATGAAGATGTATGATGATCTCTCTGAAAGTTGCTCATGTGTCTCCTTGTCCATTGAAGATGAAGATTCCACTATCAAATTAGGTACATGCCCAATCAAAGAAGGTGAAAAATTGAGACTATGAAAAAATGGATATTGAACAAGATCCAAAGACAAAGATGGTTTGACAATAGTTGTGCAATGATTACCATCAAAGAGGAGAGATATCCCCTCAAATGTGTCCTACAAATTTGAAATGTGAGACTCCACAAACAAGGATACAATGTTTGATAAATAGGAATCCCAATTAGGAAGATAATGAGATACTTGGTGCAATGAATCACTGGAAGTTCTCAATGAATCATCAACACAAGATGTATGGTTCTACTGAATAGGAATGTGGGAGCCTCAATCAATGGCTATGCACAAGCCTAAACTATTGAAGGTGAAGGTACAACAATTGTCTCTGATGGAGAAGAAGAAACATCTGAATAACCCTCATCATCCTCATCTGAAGATTTAAAGTATTCCAAATCTATAAACTCCTGCATAGTATCATGATCATAGGGTATCCTATCTAAAGAATGAAGAGGCACATGACATTTTGAAACATGATTATCTGGAAATTGTGGAGTATCAGGATCTCCATATATCTCCCAAATTTTAGTCCAAAGAGTATGAGGACAATCAAAATGATCAATAACTTTCAAAATTCCATCATCAACATGCATTGCAGTAACTTCTAAGGCATCATACCTTTTGCAACTCTAGGAAAAAAAATTCATACCTTTATCTAGAGGGGGAACAAAACCATACAAATGTGGAAAAAATTAAAGTGAGTAGAGATGGTTTATGATGCCATCTCTCCATTGTTTATAGTTTCCCCTTTCCAACATAATCAGAGAAGGATGAAATGAAAACCCCATAATGAGCTATGATAGATCTCCACAATTATAAAGACATTTACCTTCAATAATAATTAGAAACTCCCAATTTTGAAAATACAACTAAACATGAATTCCCCCTATAAATAAAACTTCTCTAGGAGTCAGGATGACCAATTTATGGACCAAAAAGAAAATATGCAAAAAATTAAATATATCACACTTGAGGATGAATCTGAAAAAGTACATCACCCAAATGAAAGAGCTCTTGAATACCTTCCAAATGTAATTTGAATCACCGAAATCGAAGAAACTGGCAGAAAGGTTTGAGCTTGGAGGTCCAAAGGGGAGATCTAACTTCAGTTGCCAATAAAATGTAATTGCAACAAAATTTGGAGAAAAAGGCATATACCAATGCGAAGTACACAAAACCATCTTTCTGTCAATATCTTGTTTATAAAATTTTGATATCATGACCAAAAGTTATGCAAAATTGAAAAAAAAACCTACTTTAGGCACTTGGGGGCCAGATCAGGTATGGTCAAGGCTAATCGGGTACAAAATTTAAGTCTAAATGGGCACAAAAAAATCCCTCAAGGGCTAGCTCTTGGGCATCCATGTGACCTAGGGCTCACTAGGGGAAAAAAGGTTTGTTGCCTAGGCAAGCGGTGGGGTGGCTGGGCGGTGGTGGTGGGCAAGCTGTGCCACCCACTGGCTGCTCCTCGGAAGCACTTAGATGTAGGGGTAAATTTTTTAAAGCATTCCACTTAATAAAGGAGTGAAATGCTAAGTTTGGGGGCCAACCAAGATTCATGGGCCAACAAGAAACTTAACACGACTGTGAGATCTGCATACAAAGCCAATAAACCAATGGCTAAACCCTCCAGCAGAAATATTAATGCCCTTGATAGTTAACTCAAAGTTCGGTGGATAAAAAAGGGGTTGATAGTAATTTTAAGCGGCCAATGAGGAAATAGAAGCCGACAAACAAAGCACATGAGCGGTAGAGAATAGTTGGCAGGAGGACTTTGGCAGGTCGATGAAAAACAAGACACAGGCCAGACTTTTCCAAAGATTAATGGAATAATGAATGCCTTGTACAATTTGAATCTTTGATCGATAAAGGCTTGGAATGGTCAGCTAAACGCGGTCCAACAACCTGATATGGCCTGCAAAACAAATAAATGCCTTTGTATGTGAAATATGTAGTCCACATAAAGGATTAATGTTGCCACCAAACATAAATTTTAAAAATAATGCCCCCAAAACTATTAAAACTATTTTGCTCAATAAAAGATAATTTTAACCCAAAATATTTTAATAAACCAGAAAATAATTTTGACCCGATACAATAAAAAATGTGGAAAATTATTGATTAAATAATATTCTATGTGATTATAAGAAATTTCAAAAATAGTTGGATTCTGAGGATGAGCGATGGTGACTATGGCGAAGGCTTTGCAGTCTGCAGCTTGTGAGGCTGCGATTGCATGTTCTTGTCTCCTAGTGCATGTGTTTTCCCAATGTAGATCGGTGGTGGGTTTTGGATTTGTGTGTGGGGGGGATTTTCACTGTGTAGGAGGGTGGTATTTTGTTTCCTTGTTCTCATTTTCTCATTGTTTGATTGCGGTCTCCTTTGGCTAGTGTGTGGGTTGGTGGAATTATGGCAGAGCAACAGGTTTCTAATAGTTTGGTGGTGGTTGGAGGTGGTGTGTCTCACAATGGATCTTTATTTGGTATGAAATCTTAATAGTCTGAGTCATTTTATGTGGGGGAGGGCCCTAAATTGAAGAAAGTGAATGATTGCTTTCCTGAAAGCTAGGATCAACTAGTTTTGGTCATTTCTCCTGAATTGGTTGTAAGCGATGTTTCTTATTAGAGTAGGCATGCTCTAATCTACAAATTTCTTAGGATTCATATACCTCTTTCGGCTTTGGAAGCTTGGATCATGCGTTTGTGGTAGGTTGAGGGAGACATGGAGCTTATGGTGGCTACAAACAATTAATTTTTGGTTGTTTTTTTCCAATATGGTTGATAGGAATCAGATTTTTGAGGGAGGACCCTACTTTTATAATCATGTTGGATTGTTTATAAAACCCTGGCATATGGGTTTTAATTCAACTGGAGAATTACCATCAAGGGTTTCTATTTGGGTCTGTCTACAACGGCTTACCTTGGAGTTTTAAAGAGAATATATTTTACAATGGATTGTTGCTCTTCTTGGAAAGCCTACTATAGTTTCTCAACAAACCCTTGAAGAATAGGTTATTTCTTTTGCTCATATTTGTGTGGATATGGATTTGAATAATCCCTTATCGGATTCTCTAGAAATTTTTCTTGGTTCTTTTTCTTGGGTTCAACAACTCGATTATGAATCCCTTCCTTTTCATTGTTGGATTTGTCATGAGTATGGAAATCTTTAGAGGAAATGTCCTAGGGTTAATAAATATCCTCATTCTAATAATTCCCCTTCATCTTCGGTACTAAAAGTGGTTAAAGAGGACAAAGGGAAATCTTTCATGATGGAGGTTGAACTAGATAAGGAAGGCTTTGTGCTAGTTAAGCCTCAGGATAAGGGTCATAGCCAAAAGATATCTTTAAAGTATAGGTAGACTGAAGAGGGATTTAATCAGTTTGAGGTGTTAGACACTTTAACCTTGGAGGAAGGAATCCTAGCAGATGTGCCATATGGTGCTACTAGTATGGGTTGTGATGTGGCACAGGGAAGGGAGTCGATGGTCATGATCTTCATTTCTTGCAGGGTGTGCAAGATCATTTGGTGTCTCCCAATGGTCCTATGCAGGATGATGATGATATTGTTTTGGCATATTTGGAAAAGGAGGCGCTAGATTTTGGCAAGAGCAAGGGGTCTTCTCCAACCTTGGGGGTGCAACAACGCACCCTTATAAAGGGACTATTTGAGATCTCTTCTAAAAGTGGTCATATGAAGGATCTTGAGAAGATTAAACTTACTGGAGATTTGTTGGTGGAATCTAGGTCTGTTAAACCCATTGATGCTCCATTTTCCCAATATCCTCCATGATTATTCTCTCCTAGAATGTAAAGGGGTTGAATAGCACCTCCCATCAAAAGGCTATTCATGATTTGGTTGGATTTCATTCTCTAGACATTATTTTTTTTAGGAGACTAAAATTTTAGTTGATTTCATGCTTCAGTGTGCTTCCCTGTATTTGGTGTTTTGGTTACTGTCAATGCATTGGTTCTTAGGGGAGCTCTAGGGGTTTGGCTCTTTTTTGGCACCCAAGAAAGGCTATTCCACTTTGGTGGATTTTTATTCATTCTACTATCTCCATGGTTGCCTCCACTTTGGAAATAGGTGAGACTATTTTGGTTACTAATATTTATGCTCCAACTGATATTCATGGAAAAATTCGGTTTTGGGTTCATATAAGGTATGTCATATCATGTACTCCATATCTTCCTTGGGTCTTAGCTGGTGATTTCAATTTTGTGTTGATTTTAGAGGAGAAAAGAGGTGGGTTTCCTAGGCTAGGGCCTGGTTCTGATATTTTTTGGGAGAATGTGGATTCTCTGGCTTTAATTAATGTTAAGCCTTCCAATGGGGTTTTCACTTGGAGTAATAGATAGAGTGGAGAGGAAGTGATTTCTGAAAGGCTGGATAGATTTATCGTCTCCTATTTTTGGGTCGGGGGTAGCTTGGTTACTTGTTATGAGATTCTTAATTGAAGGGGTTCTAATCATTGGCTAATTAAATTTTTAGTAACCTCTTTTATAGTTCCCAAGAATCCTCTTTTTAAGTTTCAGCTTATGTGGCTTCGAGATTCTTCCCTACATGATTGAATTGCCTAGTGGTGGAATGATAGAGGCCCTTGATTATGGTACAACTATGTACTCCTTTGTTAAGAAGCTTCAATATGTCAAATATCACCTTAAGATATGGAATAGGTTGTGTTTTGGAAACTTAAAGGCTATGAAGAGGAATGCTCAGGCATTCCTAGATGTGATTACTCACCAAATTTGGGATTATGGTTTCTCGAATGCTTTAGGAAGAGTTGAATCGCAGGCTGCGAGAGTAGTGGAGGAGTGGGAGCTTCGAGAGGAGATTTTCTGGAAACAAAAGGCTCGAATTGATTGGCTCCATGAAGGGGACAAGAATACTAATTTTTTCCATCATTTTGTGTAGGCACATCGTAATAGGAGTTATATTTCCTCTCTGGTTAATTTAGAAGGGCTTCACATAACTTATTTGCAAGCTTTGTCTCATGAGGCTATACAATTTTATTTTGCTCTCTTTTATGAAGATTCACCTCATGTAGAAGACGAGGATAATTTGATCCTTGCTTGCATTCCCTCCCTAATCACTAATGAGATGAAAGATTTCCTCATACATTCTATTTCTATTTCTAAATTGGAAGAGGTTGTTTTTGGGATGAATAAGGGAAAAGCTCCAAGTCTGAATGGATTTCCTATTGATTTTTTTCAAGAATTTTGGGATATTATAAGTCTGGATTTGTTAGAGGTTGCCCAGGAATCTCTTCATAGTAAAAAAAATTTTTTGAGCCTTGAATTCTACTTTCCTTGTTCTCGTTCCTAAAAAGGAAGGTGTTGACCAGCTCGAATTCTTTAGACCTATTGCATAATGTCGTGTACAAGATTATTACTAAATTGATTGCAAAGAGGCTCAAAGTTTCTCTTCCTTTTGTGATCTCTAAGGAGCAAGGGGGTTTCGTGGCTGGTAGAAAAATACTAGATGGGGTAGTGGTGGCCTCTAAAGTCATTCACTCTATGGAAAATTCTAAGGAGAAATCTATGTTCATCAAGTTGGATGTGGCCAAAGCTTATGATAGAGTTAAGTGACATTTTTTGTGGAGAATTATCTTAGGCTTTGGTTTTAGTCCAGAATGGGTCATTTGGACTATGAGTTGTGTTACCTCCTCATCTTTTTCTATTATTATGAATGGGGAACCTTCTGAGCTTTTTGGGGCCTCCAAGTGCCTTCATCAAGGAGATCCTCTCTCCCCTTATCTGTTTATTATTATGGTTGAGGGTTTGGGAAGATTTCTTAAGTTTCAAGTTTCCCATGGAATGATTCAAGGTTGGTGTTGGGGAAATGAGCTACCACAACTTTCTCATATTTAGTTTGTTGATGACACTACTCTTATGGGAAGGGCTCATCTTCAAGAAGTTATTTCTTTTAGGCAGGCTTTGGATATTTACCTTGCTGCTTCAGGTCAAAAATTCAATGAGCACAAGTCATATATCTTATTTTTTAATACTTCTATGGCTATTCAATGATGGATTGCAAATATTTTGAGGTTTCAAATTGGGTGGGTCTCTTCCCTTTTTCTATCTAGATATTCCTCTACTGTTGGTAGGAAACCCAAGTCTTCATGGCAGAATTTTCTTGATAAGTTCCATAGTAAGGTCACTCATTGGACTCTTCGTTGGTTATCTACTGCCACTAGAGTGAATCTTTTGAAGTCTGTTATCCAAGCTCTCCCTATTTACAAGTTTTTTGTTCAGGTTGCTCCTTTGTATTTCCTTAAGGAATTTGATAACCTCTCACGACAATTTCTTTGGAGTGGTAACTTGCAGACAACTAAGTTGAGTATTGATAAGTGGGAAACTATGTGTAGACCACAAAAAGAGGGGGCCTAGGCTTACGATCTTCTATTTTGAATGGGAAATCTCTCCCTGCCAAGTTATATTGGCACTGGTGTACCAGTCAGCATCAGCTTTGGGCATGTATTCTCACCCATAAGTATCTTAAAGATGTTAATACTTTTGATGTTCCTTGCTTCCCTATAGAGGGAAGGGGATCTATGATCTGGCATACTCTGAAAATGGGGGTTTAGTTGGTTAAGAATGGGCTATTTTTGATCTATCATATGGGTTATTAGGCTCTTTTTTGGTGGGATTCCTGGGATGGTTATCTTGTTATCCTTTCTGCTTATCCTCACCTCCAATCCCCGTGTGATCATTTTACTATTGCGGGTTGGAATACGATTGAGTATTATAAGATTTGTTTAGAATTTTGGGTTGGCTGCTAGTTTTAGATGGAAGCACTCTTTTGAATGGCCAACAGGAGGGTCAAAGAGGATAGGAAAGAGTTGGCTCAGATTATTTCCTTGTGTGAATGTGATACCTTAGTGGGGCATGATGTCTTGGCTTGGAGTAGTAGTGATTTGTCTGGTAAGTACTCTGTCTAAGTGAGTTATGGGGAGCTGGTTAGGTAGATGTTTGGGGACACAGAGGTTCCTTGGTGGAAACATGTCTGGAACAAATTTTCTTGACCCAAGTGCAATTTTTTTGTGGTTGGTGGTTCAAAATCTGTAGCTTACTTGGGATAACTTGTGAAAGCATGGGTTTCAGGGTCCCTCAATGTGTGTTTTATGTTGTAATAGTGAGGAGAGTGTCTCTCATCTCTTCTTCTAATTTTCCTTCTCTAGGGAGATATGACACTTCTGGTGGGGTGTGTGGAACTAAGCTTGCTGGCATGCTTCCTCTTTGGCTAAGTTTTTTGCTTGGTGGGGCAAGGTCCCTATTAAGACTTCTTTTCTTCAAGTTACTTGGCCTCTTAGACCAACCTTTATTATCTAGCATATTTGGTTGGAGAGGAATCACAAGATTTTTCAAGAAGTGAAGTTGGTTGTCCAACATTTGTGGTGGAAAAAACATCATTCTTTAGGATAAACTATTTTAGCTAAGTGTGACTTGGCTGAGGGTGTGGATCTAGGAGATGTTGCTTGTTGCAATCATCTTAATCTTCCTCTTCAGAGTGGTATTGTGAAGAATGTTGGTAAAATCATGAGAAATAGATGTATACATCCTCTTCAGAAGATAAATAGGGAGGGGCATTGGTGTCCTCCTCTGTAGGGAGTGTTGAAAATTAGCATAGATGGTTCTTCTCAGGGAATCCTGGTCATGTTGGTATTGGTGGAGTTGGGTGGAATAGTTTTGAGACTATTCAGTTTATCTTTTTTGTTTATAAGGGTATACATACTAACAATTTGATGGAGGATCTTGCCATTTTATATGTTGTGGAGTGCAGTTGCACTCTTGGGTGGAGGAGGATCATTTGTGAATTTGATTCGCAGGTGGTGGTGACTTTGTTGGATAGGCAGCAATTAGAAGATGTCAATTGGCATTTAGCTTTGATTATTAAACAAATTATGAATCTGTGTGCTTCCTTGGAATCTATTACTTTATGTCACATTCATAGAGAATGGAATAGAGTAGCAAATTGTTTGGCCAAATGGGCCTTTAATCATCTACAGAATTGGAACATTGTGGATAGGGGTCAATTACCCCTAGATTTGTCACAAAAGTTGGACCACTTAGTGGAGATTGACAGGGGTTTGTAATGCCCTTGCTTTTTACTTCTTTTGTTTTAGTTTGAAAAAAAATTTACCCCTCTTTCAGTCAAATATTCTATGCGGAATATTCATACCTTGTACCTAGGTGGGTCATATGGCATGTCCGTGTAAAATATTGCCTCGAAAATAACTGATGTTGAAATAGGGTGTATTATATATCAATATTTATCTCTCGAACCTTTTGAAGATGATGAAAAGGTATGATCGAGCTGAAAGTGCACCAAAAGCTCTGTAACCTCCAGATCTTGCAAATCTTCAAACCCTCATAACTTTGACAAAAAAAGTTAGATTTAGGTGAAACAAAATTTTATCATGACTTTCTCAACTACCCTGAACTCAAATATGAGCTTAGATTTCCTCCAACATGAGCCAAAAGTGACTTGCAACTCACATATAGAGACACCCTTAAATCTGGTATTTTTTTCAAGTTTTTATGATTCATAGGTTCACCGTATGGTGCAAGGGAAGAGCATACTCAAACTTATTAAAAATAAACTAGATCTCTCACTAGAAATAGCTCAATCCTCAGATCTAAGAAGGGTTTTGCAAGACTTGGATTTGATACCATGTAAGAGCTAAAGATTAGCTCAATACCCAAAACCACCTACAAAAATAATGAAAACCTTCTACAAGAGAGTATGCAAGAATATGAGCTTGCTTGATATTAAGACCTGTCAAAATGATGATGGGATATGAAGTATGTTACATATGTGTACAATGACCTTCCTTATATAGGAAAAGTGAGGAATATGATTGAACATGATTGTGACACGTGTCTTAATCCTATGACATGTGACAACTAACAACCTAACTACCTAGGAATCAAGCAATAAAGCTAGATAAGATAAGTTCTAGAAAAGCCAACTAAGACTTCTAGAAATAATCTTATATCCCAAGTATACTTAACATGTGAATAAGTCCCCTAAGTCCCTAGCAAGATAAATTACTAAGTACAAGAATTTATATTCACAACAACACATTATATGTAACACTATTCTAATAGCAAATCATTTATCAATTTAGATATGCAAAAAATAAAAATACATATGTAGAGCTACACATTTTTCCTACTAATTCTAAAACATTGTTAATAAGATACCCCCATCATATCTATTTTCCTATAAAAATATATACAACTATATATATTCGTACTTGTAATTTTCTATATTATGAAATCAAAATATTTCAAGAGAAACTAAAAATTTTTACAAGAAAACAAACAAAAAAACCCATAGAGTTGCATGTATAAATAATTGCATATTAACTTGTATAGAAGTATACATATTTATGTTTAATCTATAAATTTAAAGAAATAACTATACAATCTGTGTGTAGTGTTTTTGTATTAAAAAATGCAAGGAAATCTACTAAACCAAGCAAAATACAAAGAACAAAACAAACACTCAAGATAAGGGCTTGGATGAAGCTCAAACCTATAAATAAACCCATGAAACGAAGTCTTGGTCAAGCTTGATGGTAATATTTCCCCTTTGATCAATTGATTTGTGTGCTCTATGTTGATTTCGACAACATAACACCTTGGATTTGCTTGATTTTTGGTCACAAATAGCATGAAAGTGCTATGGTTGCAAGATCATAGTGTGTGAGCTTGAGTTAGGTGCATGTAATGTGTAATGAGTAATGAATGAAAAATGACTATGTGTTTTAGTCATTAGCAAGAGGGGAGAATGATGAATGATCAAGATTGAAAGGGAAAGGAGATCAAGGGTTGAGATGCCTTGAGGCATCTCAACTCATGAGGGGATGACAAGTGTCATCACATGAAGGGATGAGAGAAGGATGAAGTCACATACTTGAGCGTGATGTGGAGTGTAATTAGGGATGGGGTGGAAAAGGTCAAAAGGGGTTACTTGTTCCATCCTCCCAAATCATGGAAAGGATGTGACAAAAGGGAATTTAAAATTCCCTTTATAATCCCTATGAGGATGGGAGAGGAATTAAAAATTCCTCTAAAAGCTTGGAAAGAATAAATGGAATTTAATTCCATTAGGGGATGTGGGATGAATAAAATGGAATTAAAAATTTCATTAGGGTATGGGTAGTATTTATTAAGGGGTTGACCATGGGTTAGATTAGGAGCATTAATCAAGGATTAAGATGTGCAAGTGTGATGATTAGGCTAATGGAGGGAGATTAGGGGCAACTTGTAAATTATAGAGGATGTGATACTTCCTAATCATGGATTAGGAGCGTGCACATCCTTAATCAATCAAGGATTATGCAAGTTAATTGGAATTAGTGATGGGAACTATGGAGGATGTGACTAGGTGAGAGAAAATGGGGGGAGGGAATTAAATATTTAAATTTAATTCCTATAAGGTTTATGATTAAATTAAATAAATTAATCCATTTATTTAATTTAGAAAGGAAAGGTAAGGTAGTAAAGTATTTAATTAAATAATTAAATACCTTAGGGAACCCCAAGACAATGATGAATATTAATTAAATAATGATAATATTATTTAATTAATGCGAATGAGAAGATGAAGTGGACAAAATAAGGATAAATTTGACCAAATGTAAACGATCAAATTTAGGTGTCTACACAATCTATAAATAAATAATATTTACATCTCTATATAATTGTAGAAAACTATGAGTAAAAGTATATACAACTAGATAAACCTCTATAAATATGCAATCTATGAATAGTTAAAGTATGAATTTTAATTTTTTAAGATTTCTACATTACAAAATAAAATTAGTTGGGAAATTAAGAATTTTTTATTATGATTTTTCTAAACTATGTAAAATAGTATACAAGTACGAAGAGTATGAATAGAATATCACTTAAATATAAAACCATGTTAAATGTTTGTGTAAGTACTTTTATTTATTAGAAGACGTCAAGTGATGTGAAAGGAAGTATGGAAGCATGTGCACTTGAGAGTGCATGTAGATGGCATGGACCTATATTTATGGTAGCTTAGGTATCAAAAAGTGATGATGTTGATGTCTAATTGGATCATGAATTGACTTGTTGCTCATTCTAAAAAAAGGGTGTTTCGACCTATAATTAATTTAAAGAGTATGCATTTTATTTTTAAAAGTTATCGAATTTTAACAAGTTGTTTTGTATTGCAATTATAGGGACCTTTATTTTGTTCACTTTGAGTGGTCTAGGTACACATATACATGTGAACATGTATTGGTGTTTTAAGAAAAATTTATTAAGATTTTTATTTTCAACTAATAGCTCTTTTATTATACTTGACTAGGGAATTATGTATGTCAATGGTGCAGCTATTGAGGCATGATTATCTATTGAGTCATCTCTTCGGGTGTGTAGATGTCTTCACTAAGCCTTTGTGTAGAGACACTTTTGTATACTTTCGAGAAGACAATGATGAAGCATGATTATCTATTGAGTCATCTCTCTGAATGTGTAGATGTTTTCACCAAGCCTTTGTATAGAGATACTTTTGTGTACTTTCGAGAAGACAATGATGAAGCATGCTTATCTATTGAGTCATCTCTCCTTGTGTGTAGACGTCTTCACCAAGTCTTTGTGAAGAGATACTTTTATATACTTCCGAGAAGACATTGATGTTAATTATTATTCTCTTATAAATAGATAATTAATAAATTTATCTATTAGAAACCACCTATAATCTAATTATTATGCATCATAAAATAAAATTTACAAATTTTTTTTGAAAATTTAAACGTTATTCATCACAACCTCTATGTGTCTAGAGGATCCAATATATATTTTTATATAAAATATCTATACCACTAAATAAATAATAAAATAACTCTTTTGTTTTATTATTAAACGTTAGATCTATCCTTTATTAAAACTAATATTACACATATCGACAAAATATATAAATGAATATAAAATCACACCCCTAAAGCTCACATGAGACTAATGCTCTAAAATGTCAAAATCAAACACACTAATGTCAAAATATGTGTAGACTCTTCCCACATGGCACAAAAGTGTCAAAATCTATGAATACTCTTTTCACATGGCTGTAGTTCTCTAAATCAGGAACGTACTAATATTTAAGTCAGTGATATTTACTCCCATAACCAATTTAGTGTACGCGCAAGAGGGATTTCGTTTGGGAGTATAAATGCGTGTACAAGTGTTGGCCTTCCATGGGTGAACTAATGACAGAGAATGTACAGTAGTACGACATTGCTAGCTGTCAGTTAGATCAGATCTAAACTACATTAATACAACACATGATTGCAACTTTGTGGATTTACCTGCAGAAGAGGGAGGAGGAAGATGGGGAAAACACAGAGATACCGAGGTGTGAGACAGCGCCATTGGGGCTCCTGGGTTTCAGAGATTCGTCATCCAATCCTGTACATTCTACACTACTCATAAGATATCATCTTTCTCAAAGCTTCAATCTTTCAGTTTATCATTACCATTTTGACATATAATCTAGAATAGATTTCCAGAATCTATGAAGATTATTGTCAATGTTTCTGGATTAGATTGTGTCAGTATTTTTCGATCAATGTTTTTATCGCGTTCTGTGATCCGTCATCAGGATTGAGTAAGAATGAATGATAGAGTGTGATCTGAAACGTTGATGCAACACAATCTAATCCAGAAACATTGACAATAATATAATTTAGATCTCAAAATGTTTGTTTTCTTATGAATCTGATTTTGTTGGTGGTAATGTAGGAAGAAGAGGGTGTGGCTTGGAACATATGAAACTGCAGAAGAAGCAGCTCGGGCATACAATGAGGCTGCTGCAATTATGTGTGGGAATTATAATGTGAAGGCCAATTGTAATTCAGGGAAAATAACAGTTTTATCTGCAGCAATGATTGAGAAGCTCCACAGTTTCAATATGGCATCCTTGAATGAGAATGCCATCCAATATGGTACTGCCAACAACAACATGAGGGGAGATTCTTGCTATTCACTGATCTGTTTGAAAATAGACACTGAGAAATCTAATCAGTTGGGTATTTGGCAAAAGAAAACAGATGGGGTGAAGGGGGAAGCATCCAAATGGGTAATGAAAGTTAAAATGCCTGCAGTGAAAGTGGATGATGAGAAGGAGGAGGATGTTATTTCAGAGATGATTGAGGAACTTCTTCAACCCTGCAACAGCCCTCAAAACTATGGCATAGCATAACATAGGATTTCAATTAGGGCTGCAAACATCTAAGACTATAGGTATTCTTTATTTAATCTGGCAAGGTAAAAATGAACTGTAAATTACTGTACTGTGGGTAGATAGTTTCTTTCATTTTGTTGTAGTTGTAGGGGAGGCAGATATTCTGAGTTCTTTCTTTTATGGGTAACTGTAAGAGAAGCAGAGATTCTGAGATTGTAACCAATTCATTCAATTGTCTGGACATATATTACGTATGCAGTAATGGTAATGTGCATGATGTCACCATACATAGGCAGTGATCACTTACAGATAGCTTTTATAGTTCCACAATGTATCCACACAATTATTTATGTCAATACAAAATATTATTATTATTAGTTTCTACAGAACAGGGTACCTACTCTGTAAAAGGATCTATCAAGCAGCTATGGTTTTTTCTCTACCAAACCAATCAAATGATTGCCCTTTTATGTTTTGTTGCCATCCTCTAATGTCTGATAAGTTTTAGTACTGAAACTGTGACAATAAGATTTAGTTTTTGACTTCCATGGTTTCTCAATTGGAAGCGGTTATCTAATCATTGGGTGTAGCTGAATTCCTCTGTCAATGGCACGGCCTGGAATTGGATCGGTAGATCTGTACTATAAGTATTGATTATTTAATGTTAGTGCATCAAAATTAATTTAAAAGAATAACTTGAATGAAATTCAGCGTACATGGTGGTTAGTGAGTGTTTAATGGTTTTTCCTTTTCAATGGCAATTCAGCGAATGTGAACATATTAAAAGGTTGTAATTTAATTGGTTAGAGTATAATTCGTGAGGGTGATGGTATGTTCTATAATTACATCATTCATCAATTTTTTTAATTCTAGAGGTATGATATAAGGAATGACGTCAGGATTGTCTCCTAAATGACTTTGGCGTAACATATATCCCACTGTCCTTCACTCTTAACCAAAGACGTATTAACAAAAGCTCATATTGTTTATCTAATAACAAACTAAACTTATGAATGATATTAAATCTTATGAAAAAAAATGGCATTACCCATAATTATATGGGTCGATCTATTAGCACCTAGAAATTTATTTATTTTTAGTGCTCTTTGACCTTTCAGTTGGCAATAGAGGGTCATTTTTAAGCCCTAAACTTCTAGCATTAAAATCTCCCAATCGAGTCATCATTGTAATGGCGTGAATTTGCACCCCTCGCAAATTCCCCATTTACACCTCTTACCTTAGAAAAATCAAACTCGATGATTTTATTCCACCTCATTTGTTCGTTTCTCATCCATTTGGCAATTGTTTGAAGTGTCGGTGGGGAGATTTTTGTTGGGGACACTAGTGCAGTGTGCGAACGTCTACGCAGCGCGCTACCATCCTGACAACATTCCCGCCTCTAGAATTTGCAGAGGCATTATACTTCTCCATTGGCGATGAAGCGTAATGCCCCTACACCCTTGACTGACTTTGAACGACTCTCTTGGCTGCCTTTTCATCTTCAAAAGACTATCTTCATTCACTTCATCTTCTAGACACTAATTTGATCTTCTTCATACTTCTTGAACATTTTACACAACACTTCCACCAATTTTGAAGCTCCAAGTTGGCACTCTACTAGATTTTACTCCTCTTGTTGTTGCGGCAACGTTGGCATCCTCAAGCTTGCGAGCTCACATCTCCTTTCACATGTCTTGAGAGCATCTTGTTGGGAAGGTGATATCCATTCACTTAGCATCATTATTTGTTTACGTAGCATATTATTGTTAGCATTGTTTGGTATTCTTCCTTTTAGTGTTTTCCTTTATTGTACTTTCTCTATTGTGGCTATTTGGTTGTCCATGGAGGTGGGAACACTGAAACGGGGGTTTGACTGCGGCAAGCCCCAAAACAACCCCAACATTTTTCCCTGTTCTGCTATGTGTAGGTGTTTTGTTCATGTGGAGCTTGCAGGAGGCTGGACCTATCATAAGTTTTACTTCTATCACCCTCGCTCATTATTTCATGATTAATCAATTTATCCTTTAAGTTAAAGTATTCTTCTTGTTGTTTTAGTCTTCTAGTTGTATTGTGCTTTTTGTCATCATGTAAAACTGCATTTATCAAGTCGATTAGTAATTTCCCTATTAGTTTTTACTGTACTTTGTACTCTATCCATACGGACGCGAACACCCAATCGAGATGCCAGTGCGCCACAATGTCGTATGTCTTCTGCATTGGAGTCCTTTGGCAGAGAGCTGCCTAGGTTATAGTCTAGACTCAGGAATTTTCTCAACTAGTTTCCTAACCTTTCAGGTTGATAGAAGGAAAGTGACAGATTAGTTATCCTTCCTTTTCACCCTCTTTAAATATTAAACCTATCTTAACCAATCCCTTAGCGTGAGGTAGATCAAGGCAGCTGATTATTCTAGACCCTCCCGTGACCTGGGGTCTTGAGCAGTCGGTCCCCCTCCTCTACATCTTGGTGAATCTAACGTGAACTGTTATGGTTCCATTTCGTAGGGTTGAAGAAGTCTTCTCTCATGTTCTAGGTGTGTTGTAGGTGTGCACGTTATGGGGTGCTTAGCCTTGCAACCCAACTTACGACTCCTAGCAGCGTAGCTAGAAGAGTCCCTAAACGTTGTGAAGCAAAACCTTGAATAGGTCACTATCTAATTGTGAAACCCTTGGGGGCTTCTGAGAAAGTCCTTTCCAGCATACATAGAGATGGATTCCTTCAAGCATCTTCCCATCTTGTCTGTGTAGCCTGCGAGTGGGTCTCCTGCTATAACCTTTACCTCGCAGGATTTGTCAATGAATGCTAATAGAGAACCCTCTCCTTTGTACATTCCCACTCATATCAATTAGAATACCATAACTGGCATTCTCATTGACCCCGCATGTCAGGTTAATGTTATCACAAAAGAAATCATGTTAGTAAACTTCTTACACAAGGATGGGTACAATGAGTCTAAAAGCACTATATGTACACATGATGGGCTTTTTGTTTCTCCTATCGGTTCTATCACCCTGTCAGTGCTGGTTGGGCCCAGGACTACAAATGCCCTCTTTGATATTATCATGGGGTCCAACTTGTTTAGAGTGAAGCTAGACATTCCTTGGCTAGTTTCCATGAACGCAGTCCCCTTAGTGATCCATAAATGCTTAAAGTTATCTCATAAGGGTTGTGTGCATGTAGTCCACGACATTGGATACAAATCGATGGTGGCGCATGGTGGCTACTCACTTGATCACTTTTGGAATGCCCTGTCGGTCTGCTCCCTCCCAAGACGGATCTGTTGTATCGTACTTATGTGAAATGGAATGAATGGGGTATAACACCAATAGTGACCTACTCTCCTTCTCCCTATTCTATTTTAGTTAAAGCTTCCATGATAGTGCAACATAAGGCCACCTCTGCTGCTCAAAAAAAGGAGGATGAGAAGTTCGCTCAGGGTCCTTCCTCTGTAGTTCCACTTGCCTCTGCATCTCGTGCTACTACGACACCATCGACTTTTTCCCCAATGCATCTCTTGGGGAGTTTGATGGTGCTTTCTTGGTAGAAGGAAATATGTTAGGTGTTTGACCTTCCTATTTTACCCATGGTGTCTCAGACCATCTTGTATGGTAAGGGGAAGGGTCCCCATGGAATCTCCTCTATGTCTCGGCCTCCACGACCTCTTGTTGTTCCTACCCTTAGGGTAGCAAACAAGGAAGAGGCCCACCACTAAAGCACTTGAGTTTGCTCCTCTGCCCATTGTTACCTCTGCTCTTGCATCTCTTCCTCCTGTTCTTGTCCAAGAGTCACTCCCTCCATCGGAAACGGTTGTGATGGACACTCTGATGACTGAACAAGAGCCTCTTGCTCCTCCTCAAGTTGCAACCTCTAGCTCTCTGGGCCAAAGAAACTGCCTTGCGCGTGAGCATAAGTTCTGGAGGAAGGCTCTGGTCGATGAGCAGACTACCTTGTAGGAGGAAGGGGAGCTAGCAGCTCCGACTTTGGTGTCTTTTGTTGTGCCCTCCTCTTCCTCCCCTTCTACTTTAGTTCACGCAGCTTCGATCTTGCTTCTGGCTCCCCTATGAGCATGAATGATCCTCATCCTAAAAGGTTGCAAGTGTTCATTTCTCCTTTAGTTGAGCTTCCTCTGCTGATGTCCCTTCTGGACATCCTAACTTTTCCCAAGCTCGTGGATGTGTCGAATACCTTGGTGGTGTTCGTTGTAGTTTTCTCCTCTTCCTCCTCACCTTCTGCTTCATTTGTGGGGATATCACATCCTCTGATGAAGCACAAGTTGGAGGATGACCCTGCTTCTAATGGGGGTTGAAAGAAGGGATTGCCTTTTTTAGAAGCTAGCTCTGCGTTGGCCTACACCATCCTAGTGACGAATGCAGCCCCAATGTCCCCAGAGTTTGTCACTGCCCCTGAATCTTTTGGTGAGGTCAGTAGTGGATCTCAGGCACTTCCTTCATCACCTGCTTATTTGACACATGGCTCTCCCATCAAGTGCATGCTCAACTCTATAGACGATGTCTCAGCTCTATTGATGATTTTTGCAAAATCGTTGACGTTTTCCTCATAGGAGTTGAGTGAATAAGACCTCGAGGGGCCCTCTTCCTTGGCTCTTGTCGTAGGAGAGTCGAAAGGTGCTCCCTTGGTTATCCCACCCTTGCAGGCTCGTTCGCCTTCTCCTTATAATTATCTAGATTGGGAGAACGACAACCTCTTGGTTGAGGAGGACTAGGAAGGCACCTCTTCTTTATCTGTAGATTAGATTTGTGTGTGTGTTGTGTTTCCCATGTGCTTGTTTTATATGTTCCTAGAGTACCCTTGTCACCCTTACAGGTGCTTGGATATAGGAGTGTTTTGTGTCATAAATTTCTTATATTTATCACATCATTCTTCCTCTGGTGTGCTTTGATTTTTGACAATTGGGGATGATACAAAGTGTTGGGGGCATTTAGGCTTCCCTTCCATGTTGACCCAATTTTTAGCATAACTTTCTTCACATGGTCTAATATAGTAGGGGGTTGATGACAGTTCAATTATATATTATATATACACCTATCTATTTATATTTATGAGCAACTCTAACCCCGAAATATCATATCCCCTTGTCTCTTGTCCATTATGTCATTGTTTGTCCTTTTCTCCTTATCTTTTCTTTGCTTGCTTTGTGATGTTGTGGTGCTTATGTATTGTCCCTTGTGTGTGGGACAACATTACCATGGTTACATTTCGTCATGTTCCGTGGGCCACATCACTTTAATTCTTGCTTTACTCTCCTTAGGATGTCACGTGTCTTTGAGTTTAGCATGCACCATTCTAAGGGGGGGCTATCATACTGCTTCAATTTTCAGAAGGTGTATTCAGTGGCCAACAAGTCCCTCTTTGAAAATCTCTTATTTTTCAAAAATTGCATTCTACAACAAGGACCCCTAGCGGAATCTTTCTTTTATCACAAATTCATAAGATAGAATTTAAAAACTTTCCTTTGAGAAGGGAGTATTTTTTCTGATGAAGAAGTCTGAAAACTTGCCCTTGTGAGGGAGTATTCTTTTGAATTCCTTGATGAAAGAAATCTTTCAAAAGGATTCCTTGATTCTAGAATCATTGGAAAAAAATATTATTGCCTTTCAAACAGAGCGTCCCTTGAGCGGATCCCTTTTCTTTTGAAGGGTTCCCAAGGGACCCCTTTGAAAGCTTCTCCTTCAATTTTTGACTATCTATGTGACTATTTATCTATTTTTTTGCATGGATTTTTGTTATCTAATTTTTTTTCTCTACGAATTAACATGTTGCTTTGCAGGGGCACTTGTGAAGCTACTTTTCAATCAACCTTGCAGGACTGAGCACCTATAAGGGACCATAAGACTCTACAAAGCCTCTCATATCTGGCCTCCCTCAAGACCGAGCACTTGGCGATGCCTCCTTTGCAAGTCTAAGGACCTATAAAGTGCTTTCATCCTGCGGGATCTCTTTCTTCAGCTCCATAGGACTGAGCACCTATAGAGCCTTTTATTCACTTTTCCATAAGTCTACAGACCTACAACACATTTTGTTCAACTCTCATTGAGAGTGAGTACCTATAAATCCATCGCTTCTTCTTGTACTTTTGGGTGTGTCAGATTGTGGTCTACTTCCTCGATGGTTCAGGTATACTTTCTTTAAACTCTTTCGATCTACTTGACCTCGTATTTGGTAGCACATTTGTTCACTAAAGTGGGGGAAAAATGTAATAGTGTGAATTTTCACCCCTCACAAATTCCCCATTTACACCCCTTACCTTAAAAAAGTCAAACCCAATGATGCTATTCCACCTCATTCATTTGTTTCACATCCATTTGGTGGTTGTTTGTAATGTTGATAGGGGAATTTCTGTCGAGGACATTGGCGCAGCGTGCGAATGTCTACGTAGCATGATGCCATCTTGACAACATTCTTGCCTCTGTAATCTGCAAAGGTGTTACACTTCTCCATTAGCAATGAAGTGTAATGTCCCTGCGCCCTTGAACGACCTCGAACGACTCTCTTGGTTGCCTTTTCATCTTCAAAAGACTATCTTCTTCATTCACTTCATCTTCTAGACACTCATTCAATCTTCTTCATACTTCTTGAACATTTTACACAACACTTCCACCACATTTGAAGCTCCAAGTTGGCACTCTGCTGGTTTTTACTCCTCTCATTGTCATGGCAACGTTGGCATCCTCAAGCTTGTGAGCTCACATCTCCCTTCATGTGCCTTGAGAGCATCTTGTTGGGGAGGTGATATCCATTCACTTAGCATCATTGTTTGTTTATGTAGCATATTGTTGTTAGTATTGCTTGGTATTCTTCCTTTTAGTTCTTTCCTTTATTGTACTTTCTCTATTGTGGCTATTCTGGTTGTCCATGGAGGTGGGAACACTAGAATAGGGATTTGACTGCGGCAAGCCCCGAAACAACCTCAACATTTTCCCCCGTTCTGTTGTGTGTAGGTATTTTGTTTGTGTGGAGCTTGCGAGAGGTTGGACCTATCATAAGTTGCACTTCTATCACCCTCACTCATTATTTCATGCTTAATCAATTCATCCTTTAAGTTAAAGTATTCTTCTTGCTATTTTAGTCTTTTAGTTGTATTGTGCTTTTTGTCATCGTGTAAAACTACATTTATTAGGTCAATTAGTAAGTTCCCTATTATTTTTTACTGTACTTTGTACTCTCTATATGTACAGATGCCAATGCCCGATCAGGATGCCAACATTCTGTGCTATCATCTGTCTTTTGTGTTGGAGTCCTTTGGCAGAGAGCTACCTAGGTTATAGTCCACACTCGGGAATTTTCTCACTTGGTTTCCTAACCTTTCAGGTTGAAAAAAGGAAAGTGACATATTAGTTGTCCTTCCTTTTTACCCTCCTTAAATATCAAACCTATCTTAACCAATCCCTTAGCGTGTGGTAGATCAGGGCAGTTGATTATTCTAAACCTTCCCATGACTTGGGGTCCTGAGCAGTTGGTCCCCTTTCTCTACAATCATGAATATTAATTTTACAAAAAAAATATTTAATTTATCATGAGTGTGCAAACCTGATTTTGTGGTTCCCGGACAATTTTTGAGGAAAATTTTAATGTGTCGCCATTTTGGAGCAAGTTCGAAGGGTCCCATACAAAGTTTTAAATGGCTCAATTTTGACAATGACCTAGGTGTTATTTTATCCTCGGTAGCCTATATCTTTATTTTTGTGGCCATCAAAGGAGTGTCAAGGCCCGAACCATAAAAATTTTAAATACCCTATCAGAAGATCTAGTTTACAAAGGAGGTATAAAAATTCAATTTGCTATGTAATTTTCAGCAATCACACAATGATATATATGATTAATAATCTCTCTATACAAGTTTTCATGGCCTCTGAAGATCGTTTTCTCCTATAGCATCATTTTCATCATTTAGCCAATTGAGTAATTAAGTTGCCAGGATAAGGTCCATAGGATATTACTCTTAAATATCCTAGATATTTTGCTAATTTAGGCACTTGAAATGGTGAAAAGTATTAATTAAACTTTGATAAATTTTAATGCTAAGTATTGAACTTTAGAAGCCATGGGGCAACATTTTAATTTTCTTATAAATGTTTTAAAGGGTTAGAGGGTACTGTAGAAAATTAAATGTTTGTTCACATGAAATATTGGCTCTATAAGTGATTAAATCCCATTGGTTTGATTGAGCACTTACCCAATAGTCTCTCCACGTGGCAAGTTTAAGCACCTTCACTATTTGGAGGGACAAAAATTAATCTTATACAATATAAGAGAGGCATGTGATAGCCTCCACATCGGTTAGTGTTCTTGCTAACTAATAAAAATTAAAGGAGGTCATTTATGTGCCAAAACAAAGGTTTATGTGCATGAGCAACAATAAAACATTGTTTTCTTTATTGTATCTACACTACAACTTTATTTTTGGCACCATTTAACTTTTTCAAAACCTACTTTCTACCCTCTTCTAGGCCCGAAATTGGTTCCTCATGCATGGAGGATGGTTATTTAAAGTATTTTAAAGGTTTAAAACTATTATAACTGTTGTTCTTTGACTTCAAAATGTTCAAAAACATGTCTTGACACCTTTACAAGCAATATCAACGCCCAGACAATGTTTTGGGTTGTATTTTGAGTACTTTTAAATGCCAAATCAGAGGCAAAATAGTGATGAAACAATATTATTAATGTGTTGATATGTGGAGAAATATTTTGAGATTGTTTGCAAGTGTGAAATCATTGTTTTCATTTCCAGAATACTGCTTAGAGCCATTCCAACGCCTAGGCATTAATTTGGGCAATGTTTGGCATGGATCTTTATTTCTCATAGTGCCAAAAATGACCCAACATGATCCATAATGCCTTTGTAGCTATTTTAATTCCCTTGTAGTTTCTTATAAGCTTTTGTCCACATTTTAAAGTGATCTATGTTGATTTTTAATGTTCGAGCAAGGAGTGAATTAAAAATAGTTGTGGACACAACGTTTAGGTAATGATTGTAGGCTAAATATGAAGAAAGAGGTTTCCAGCCAATTGCTTGACAAAATGTAAAATGAAATAGAAGTTCTAATGGTGAAATGTTTTCTTAGAAATATGTTCTAAAGTGATAGATTTGATTGCAAAGGAAACAAAGATACTTTGAGTGGTCTAATGGATAAATGTGCTCAGTAATTTAATATAGTTTTCATTGCCAATTTATGGGTAAACTATCCAAGAGTAAAAAATTTCACTTGGCAGGTAAAAATGTAGCAATAAAATCAAATTTTTGAAAAAGTTTGGAATGGATGACTCTAAAACGGTTTGTACTCCAATGGTTACTGGTTGTAAGTGAAGCAAGAATGATGAATCTCCTAAGACATATGAGAGCAAATATAGATCAATAATTGGTGGACTATTATATCTCATTGCTACTAGACTATATATCATGCATTTAGTTTGTCTTGTGGCTATATTTCAAGAATATCCCAAAGAATCTCATGTTGCAATAGTGAAGAGTATATTCAAATATTTGAAGGGAACTATGGATTATGGTTTATGGTATTCTAGGGATACTAACTTCTCTTTGTGTGCATATATAGATGCAGATTGGGTTGGATGTGTAGATGACAAGAAAAGTAAAAGTGGTGGTGCTTTCTTTCTTGGAAGTGGGTTGGATTCATGGCTAAGTAAGAAGAAAAATTCAATGTCATTATCTATTGTAGAAGCAGAATGTATTGCAACAACATCATGTTGCACATAGGTGTTGTAGATGAAGCAAACATTGAAGGATATCAAAATTTCATATGATGCACCTATTTCTATTATGTGTGACAATCCAAGTGCAATCAATATTTCAAAGAATTTGGTAATGCATTCAAGAAAAAAAACATATCTCAATCTGGTATCACTTCTTGAGAGAGAGTTGCATAGAATGAGGTGAAGTTGGAGTATGCACTTGATAAGGATCAGGTTGTTGATATTTTCACAAAGGATCTTCCAAAAGATACTTTTGAGTATCTTTGAGAGAAGTTAAGGGTTATTTCCCCTCCTTTCAACTAGATGCATAAATGTGTGCATATGTCTCGAAAGCTTTTCAAGATACATTCTTGTTCCCAGATTGATTTCAAAGGCTACCTCTTAGGGGGAGTAGGTTTTAGTGGTTGTTGGTTGGTGCAGTCTTTTGGAGCATATTGTGTGCCCTTAAGGGGGAGTATGCAGGAAAGTGGTATATGTAGGTGTTGCCCTTTGTATGTTGTCAAAGGGAGAGAGCAAGATAGTTGGATGAGTTCCCTTTGGCATTGATGTCAAAGGGGGAGTGAGATGGTTGAAAAACCATAGTGAAGAGTAAGGGAAGCGAGAATATGAAAAGTATGGAGAGAGTTAAAGTTGGTTTAAAAACCTTAGTGCAGAAGTGAATATGGTCTAAAGACCATAGGGAGAGAGAGTGATCTAGTGATCTAGAAAGTAGGAATTGTAGGAGAGGAAGTCTATGAAGAGAGAGGATGAAGAGTAAGAGTTGTCCCTATCAGGAGGAGTACTATTTATTGCAATATTGTTGTTGGTTTCTTTTGTTGTAGATGGTTTTTTAGAAAGAAGGTGTTTGCATCAATGACAAAGGGGGAGATTGTTGAAAGTTTGAAAGCTTGAGTTGTTTTGTGAGTTGCTTGGGTGTCGTCATTGATGTCAACCCCTTGTATTGAAGAAAGTGTTGAATGTTGTTGGTGTTGATGATGCCAACCCCTAGCATTAGAGTTGTTGGAATTTTGGAGTAGTTAGTATTGATGTCAACACATTGCTAGTGTTGTCATTAATGTCGTACTTTAATATAGTTGTAGAGGTTGCTACCTTGACTTGTGTGTGGCAAGATTGTTGTAGATGGAAAGTGTTATAGATGGTGTATGTGCATTGTAGATATGTTAGTAATGCTACTTATGAAATTTGTTCACTTGGTCTCTAAGTGCTTCTGAGAAATTTTGAATAAAAGAGAGTTCAATGTGACAGAGTAGTGTTGAGCATTTTGCTCCACATTTATTCATGATTGAATATGTGCTCATGCAGTTTGTACTTGATGATCAAAGGTGTTTAAAGGTATTATATCCAAATTTTCAAGTTCTAGATCATTCTACAGTGGAAGATGTGTTTGGCAATATATTTTTTTCTGGTAAACAAGGTTTCTAGAAGAAATGAGATTGCTCTGCATTTCTCTGCAGTGGAGTTTTTGGTGTTGTAGATTTGGAGGCATGCTTATAATGTTTGTATGAACCTTCCCTTGAAGTTTTAGGTGTTGAAATGTTCTGCAAGGTTTTCTAGTGTGTTGGATGTTTGTGCCAATATGTTTGGTTGTACAACATGAAGATGTTCTTGAGTTTCAAGTGGTTGCAATAGTTGTGCAAAATATTTTGATGATTCTAGAATATTTTGAGATGTTGTATGAAGAGTGTGGAATTTTGTTGTGTGGTCCATGATATGTTTTGGAATATTGAAAGGTTTGTTTGGTATTGCCTGTTAGTGTAAGAGATGGTATAGAATGTGTTGATACCATGTAAGAGCTAAAGATTAGCTCAACACCCAAGACCACCTACAAAAACAATGAAAACCTTCTACAAGAGAGTATGCAAGAATATGAGCTTGCTTGATATTAAGACCTATCAAAATGATGAGGTATGAAGTATGATACAAATATGTACAATGACCTTCATTATATAGGAAAGGTTGAGATGTAGGATTGAACATGATGTTGACATTGTGTCATAATCCTATGACATGTGACAACTAACTAACTACCTACCTAGGGTAATGTGAAGTCTGGATAAGATTTTTAGAAGGAATAGTATATCCTAAGAAAACATGTGAATAAGGTTCAAGGCCCCATTATAACCTATCACCTAGTAAATTATGATACCTAGGAACATAATCAAATGCCTAAGTAAACTTATGTAAGTGTAATTAAATAATTAATTACACCAACACCCCCCATAAGTGTAACTTAAGAAGAAGATTATTATGCAAATTAATGAAAATATGCAAATATGCAATGATGTAATGATGGGTCCCAACTACATGGCCATTTTAGGTACCCATGTACAAATGCAAATGAAATCTCTCAAAAACAGAGAAAAGGAGAAAACTTAGTGGGAAAAAACTCCTCTCCAAAAGAGAGAAAAATAAAAATCAAGTGAGGAAGGATGGAGGGCTCCATGATACCCCCAATTACACCATCCATCACATAGTTACTTGAAAATCAATAGCCCCCCATAAGAGGGAAAGAGAGAGACTATGTAGCCCCCCATAATGTGTGATTGTTTGCAAAAATGGTAAGTGCTTGAAGACAAAACATGATCCAATGTCAACAAACAATGTGTCTCCCTTTTGGAAGAAACTGTATAAGAGCGAATTTGCATCCCCTATGCAAATCCCCTTTTTTCCTTTATCCACCTTAGAAAACCAAGTTCAGAGGCTTCACTCCACCTAAGCTTGTTGTTGGCATCCCACTTGGTGCCTATTTTGAGCGTCGGTGGAGGCATTTCTATCGAGGATTCCCACGTAACGCACAAATGTCCACATGGCATGCTTACATCCCTGTAGATTACTATGGTTGAACCTGCAAAGGCATTACACTTCTCATTTGAGGTGAAGTTGTAATGCCCCCTTCGGCCGACTGACCCAAATATGGCCGTTTTCTTCCATTCCTTCTTCAAATTCACCCCTTCAACATTCAATACAACTTCTTCAAAACTTCTACACCACTTCACGCTTCCATTCTATCACTCCACAAGCTCACTTTCTCACTCACTTCAAGCATCCAAGCACTCCATTACAACAAAACCTCACTCCATCACTTCGGTAGAGCACGTTTGGGACCATGCCATTACAGTAGAGGCTCGAGTACTCTCATTTCTCCCCCAAGTAGCCTTGAGTGCTCTTAGTGGAGGTGGTAAGCTTCCCTCTCCTCTTCTCTATCACTTGGTTGAGAAGCATAATACTGCTTTGTAGTGTTTGTATTCTCTTTACTATTCTATTTCTTTATCTCGTTTCCTTGGCTTTCTGTGGAGGTGGAAACACCTAAATGGGGGTCTGACTGAGGTAGGCCCCTATATAGCCACCCAACATTTTCCCTCTTTCTATGTGTATGTGGATGCACTTCTCAGAAGATCAGCTGGCGAATGAATTCCTTGGTGAGATCCTCTTTTCTTTCTTTACTCTTGCTTACCTACTTTACAATATTAGATAATACTTTATTTACTTGCTTGTGTCATTCTAGCCCATTAGTTAATTAGCTGGGCTATTAGCCTATTTCAATAGGTTTGACCTTGTCTCTGTTGTTGTCTATCCGGATATAGACAACAACACACTTTAGAGATTCCAGTGCATCGTGCTGTCGTCCAAGGATTGTGCTTACATCCTTGGGAAGAGAGCTTCCTAAGGTGCAGTGTTGAACCTAAAAACCAACTCGCCTAGCCCCACTTTGAAAATCGGGATTGCAAAGTGGTTGCAAGACTTTATAGTCCTCATCATTCTCATACCCTAAACATTTCACTTAGCTGAAGTAATTTAGGGTAGCCTCTCACATCTTGACCCTTTGTGACCTGGGGTCTTGCACGTGATGGTCCCCCTCTCTTACATTTTTGGTGAACCTGACATGAACCATTTTGGTTCCATTCTTGTGATACTGACAGTTCCTTTCCTCGTACTCTAGGAGTGTTGTAGGTGTGAGTGTTGTAAGGCTGTTGCCTTGCAACCCAACCTGCGACCCCTAGTTGGCATAGTTGGAAGGTTCCAAAGGTATTGCATGACAAAACCTTAATTGGGTCACCGTCTTCTCTATCAACCTTTAGGGACTCTGTGAAAGCACTGTCTAGTGTGCGTAATGACATCCTTCCTACATCAACCCATCCCCTCTACGCAGCCTATAGATAGTGGCACTGGTATAACTTTCACTTCATAGGAACTACCGATGGGTTTTAACAAGGAACCATCTCCTCTTTACATTCCTACACAGATCAATGGAAACATCGTAGCAGGTGTTCTCGTTGATCCGACATCACAAGTAAACATAATAACAGAAGAGATTATGCTATTAAACTTTTTACACAAGGATGGATATGATACTCCTGTGAGTTTCACCCACACACATGATTGGATTTTCATACCCCCTTTGGGTAGTATTGTCCTATCGGTCTTAGTTGGACCTAAGTCCGTGAAACTCATGTTTCATATCATTATTGGATCTAAACTCTTTAGGGTGAAATTGGGTATCCCTTGGTTGGTGGCGATGAACGTGGTACCCTCTGTCATGCATAAATGTTTAAAATTTATCCACGGAGGCTCCATGCACGTAATCCATGACACTGTTATAGACCACTAGTTGCACATGGTAGCTACTCCTTGGATCACCCGTGGCCTACATCTGTGGGTCCTCTCCCGCCTAGGATAGACCTTTTGCACAAAACATATCAGACCTATAAGAAAGGGCATCTGAGGCCAAAATTAAGATACCCTCCCTCACCTTATGCTATCTCACATAGGGCTTGCTTGAAGGCTGATAGTGATGCTGCTAAGGCTCGAAAGAAGAAAGAAGAGAAGCGGTCTTATGATCCTCCTTATTCCTCTTCTGTTGCCCAATCTAAGGCTTCTTCACTCGCTTGTTAAAAATTCATAAAGCAGGTTCTTGTTTTGAGGAACCCTTTAAATTCGCTTTTGGTGAAGCTCTAAATGTCCCCAGAGATTCGAAGCCTTCCTATTCTCGGGCCGGGATGGAGCTCTAGGACCCATTCGGCGATAGGAAGAATGTTTTTGGCGAGGAAGTTCTTCGCCTCCGCATCCGCCCGCTTCTTATCCGGAGCATGTCCGGCTCGCAATACAGCTCTTCGGGCCGCCCTCCTCATGTTCTCCGCCTTCCTGAATCCCAGCCCAGTTCCACCGAAGGCGAGCATACCGGCACCAGCGGTAACTCTTCGTTCATCAACGCCCATGATCCTGAGATAGGTCCTGCCTGGCAGCCACCATGAAAGCCCCTGGCACACAAACGCCCTCAACAGCTAGAAAATATTTTATCCTCCACATCTTTTTCCTTCTCCCGCCTCAGAGTCCTCCTGTCACCTGTCCTGGCTGGCAGCTTGTCCCATCTGTGGAGCCACTGCCATGACAGCCAGTTTCTACAGGCCCAGCTCTTCCCTGTTTTATCTGACAGCTTCTCACCTCTTTAGCTGTTTGAAAGGAGTTCTCCAACGGGGAGAGTGGTCCCTTCTAGCAAATGAAAGATGTAAGAGGATCCCACCTTCTTCGCAAGGTGGTCCTGTGCTAACTTGTTTTTTCCTTCTAAAAAAACCAATCTCGGCTTCCCCTGAGTTCGCCACCACTCCTGAGTCATTTGGCGAGCTTAGTGGTGAACCTCGGGTGCATCTCGTCCTATTCACCAAAGCTAGACATGGTGTTGTGGGGTGCATGTTTAATTCTATGGATGAGGTCTTGGCCTTGTCGACGATCTTCGTGAAATCATTGAATTTGACTCCATAGGAGCTCAATGGAGTGGACGTTGAGGGGCCCTCTTCCTTGGCACTTGTTCCTCTTAACATCCCACCATTGCAGGCTCATCCTCCCCCTTATGAGGATTTAGATTAGGAAGTAGATGACCTCTTGGCTAATCAATGTTAGGAGGAGGCCCTTTCTTGATCTTGTGTGTGTGTGTGTCTTGTGATGTGTTCCCCCGTGCTTGTGCTATGTGTGCCTAGATGACCCTCGTCACCCCCGTTGGTGCTTGGATATAGGTGTGGTTTCTGTGTCTTAAACCTTCTTCTACTTGTATCATCATTCTTCCATGTTTGTGCTTGATTTTCATTAAATTAGCAATGATGCAAAGCATTGGGGGCATTTAGGCTCCCTTCCATGTTGACCAAATTTTTAATTTTTACTTTGTTTTCCATACATTCTTCCTGATTTGGTTGGAGATTGATGATCTTTCGCCTTGCATTGTGGTTACCTATTATTACATGAGCTTGAAAAGATTTGACCCTTCTAATCTAGATCCCCCTATGTCCTTTATTTGTATTTTTCCTTTCTTTTTTGCTTTCTCTTTATCTTTCTCTCTTCTTTGCTTGAGTTGTCCCTTCTATGTGTGACAATGCTCTTCTTCAACACTCCAATTTTCAAAAAATGAATTCGTTGACAATGAATCTTTTCTTGAAAGTCTTTACAATTTTTTTCCTTAGAATCGCATTCTCAACACGGAACCCTAACGAAACATGTTTCCTTCAGGGTGATCCCACAATAGTGGTTTACAATTTTTGGCCAAACTAGACACTAAAATTATTATTTTTAACTAAATCTTCACATTTAGGCACCTATAGCGGCTAAACCGTGAGGAATTTGAGATGATGCAAACTAGATTCTTGTCACATTTTTTTCGTAGATTCTAAAAATATGTTTTTCAAATTTTTTGGAATAATATTGCACTTCTTTTTCCATCTCCCATGAAAACTGGTTTTTTTCAGAAAATAACATTTTTAAAAAGTGACACACACCATATAACACAACTTTTTTTCCATGAAGGATAAAATTCTAATTCTTTCGAATTTAGATTTGTAACTTTGATATCTAGTGCTTCCACTTGGTTAGATAGTTTTTTATTGAATATTTTTTCTTTAATCAAGTTTCAAAGTCACCGAATTACAATCCGCATTATTAAAGGACCGTGATAATGTGCAACTTTTTGTATATATATCAAAATTCAATTTTATTTTCTTTGTTGGATCAAGGACTTTGGTATCCTGGTGCACCTTATATTTTTCAAATTTTTTGATAATCTACTATTTTTCCAAATGTGCGTAACATTGTATCCTCATTTTGATGAAAACCTATGCTTAATAAAACTAAAAAAACAAATACATAATAAAACCAAAACATATTAAAATTATATTCATTGGATAGCTCGTTCCGAGGACTACCTGATTCAAGTTGGGTTTGTGAAGACTCCTCCATTTTCATCCTCAAAGCAAGCTTTGAAACGTAAAAATTTAGGTTTTTTTTGTGTTTTAGGGGGAGAATGAGGAATAAGGGGGGTTTGAGCGAACCCCTAGGGGTTTGTTCGAACCAGGGTTCATTTGAAGCCCCTTCAATATACGTTTTCTTTGGTTTTTTGGGCAAGAAATATGGGCCTAGTAATTAATGGGTTCACTCAAATCCTAGTTCGGTCAAACCCCTTTTTGGTTTGGTCAAACTTTTAGGTTCATTCAAACCCCTAAAACCAATTTTTTTGCCATGGGGTTGTTTTTTCTTAGTTTTCCTTCCTCCATCAAATTGTAAACCACTATTGTGGATTCACCCTTCATCATGGCTTCATAAAGAAAGGACTTGAAAACCTTCCTCCAAAGTGGGAATGACATTTATTTTCCCCTCACATGGGGGTATGTCCTTTTCAAATTCTTTGATTAAGTGGACATCTTTCAAAAGGATTCCTTGATGATGAATATTGCTTTTGAATTGTGTGTCCCTTGAGTCAATCCCGCTTCTTCCTCACAGTGGGTTCCTAAGGGACCCTTCTTTCAAATTCTCTATTTTGAATGGAATTCTTTCATGTCTAGCCTGGGGGCAGCCCGACTAGACTCATTCCATTCACCCTTTCACATCTAGCTTGCGGGCAACCCGATTAGACCTTATCTTTCAAACAACACCTCCCTCGAGTGGACCCCTCTCCTTTTAAAGGGTTCTTGAGGGACCCCTTTGAAAGTTTTACTTATTGACGGTTTGCGTGACTGTTCCCTTATTTTCCTATACGACCACTTTTGACATGTTCTATTTATGAGTAGATGTGTCGTCGCTTCTTGACTCTGTGGAGTTCGATTTCTCGAGTTTCCTCCATGCGAGAGATCTCGGGGGATACCTTCCTACAAGATAGAGAACTTGTAGGGTGCTTTCCTTTGAGCTTCCTCCATGCAAGAGATCTTGGGGGTGGCTCCCCTGTAGGATTGAGAGCCTGTGGGGCACTTCTTTGGGTATTCTTCATGCTTGAATTCATGGAGAATACCTTCCCTATAGGACTGAGAGCCTATAGGGCACTTCTTTGGGTATTCTTCATGCTTGAGTTGGTGGAGAATACCTTCCCTATGGGACTGAGAGCCTATAGGGTGCTTCCTCGAGGCTTCCTTCATGTGAGAGATCTTGGGGGTTGCCTCCTTGCAGGTTTGCGGGCCTGTAAGATGCTTTGTTTTTCCAACTTCATACTTTTGAGTAGCTATGGATTCCTTTGCTTTTTCTGCACCTACAGGTTTGCCAGATCACAGCCTGCTTCCTTGACAGTTCAGGTATACATTTCTAACCTTACACTCTCCTTGACCTACTTTACCGAGCACTCATCATTATTCATGCTCACTAAAGTTGGGGGAAAATGTATAAGAACGAATTTGCATCCCCTATTAAAATCCCCTTTTTTCCTTTATCCACCTTAGAAAACCAAGTTTAGAGGCTTAACTCCACCTAAGCCCGTTGTTGGCATCCCACATGGAGTGTATTTTGAGTTTCGGTGGAGGAATTTCTATCGGTGAAACCCGTGTGATGCGCAAACATTCACGTGGCGTGCTTACATCCCTAGAAGATTCCTATGACTCAGCCTATAGAGGCATTACACTTCTTATTGGAGGTGAATTTGTAACACCCCCTTTGCCTGACTGACCTGAATATGGCCATTTTCTTCCATTCCTTCTTCAAATTCACCCCTTCAACTTTCAATCCAACTTCTTCAGAACTTATACACCACTTCAAGCTTCCATTTTATCACTCCACAAGCTCACTTTTTCACTTGCTTCAAGAATCCAAGCACTCCATTGCAGCAAAGCCCCACTCCATCACTTTGGTAGAGCACATTTGGGACCACACCATTGCAGTAGAGGCTCAAGTACTCTTGTTTCTCCCCCTAGCAGCCTTGAGTGCTCTTGGTGGAGGTGGTAAGCTTCCCTCTCCTCTCCTCTATCACTTGGTTGAGTAGCATAATACTAATTTGTAGTGTTTGTATTCTCTTTACTATTCTATTTCTTTATCTTGTTTCCTTTGTTTTTCATGGAGGTGGAAACACCTAAATGGGGGTCTAACTAAGGCAGGCCCCTATACAACCACCCAACATTTTCCCTCTTTTTGTGTGTAGGTGGATGCACTTCTCAGAAGATTAGTTGGCAAACGAATTCCTTGGTGAGATCCTCCTTACTTTCTTTACTCTTGCTTATCTACTTTACAATACTAGAGAATACTTTATTTACTTGCTTGTGTCATTCTGGCCCTTTAGTTAATTAGTTGGGCCATTAGCCTATTTTGATAGGTTTGACCTTTTCTCTATTATTGTCTGGTTGTATGGAGGATAACACACTTTAGAGACACAAGCGCGTCACGCTATCATCCAAGGACCGCACTTACGTCCTCGGGAAGAGAGCTTCATGAGGCACAGTGTTGAACTTGAAAATTGGCTCGCATAACCCCACTTTGAAACTCAGGATTGCAGAGTGGTTTCAGGACTTTATAGTCCTCATCATTATCATACCCTAAACATTACACTTAATTGAGGTAAGTTAGGGGAGCCTCTCGCATCTTTACCCTCCATGACCTAGGGTCTTGCATGCGGTGGTCCACCTCTCTTACAAAAAAAAAAACTGAGTACAAATGCAAGAATTCTTCCCATTTTAGATAGGAATTGAAATAAAGAAGCATGAATATGGATTATGATGATGTCTTTGAAAGATGCCCATGTGTCTCCTTTTCCATTGAAGATGAAGATGCCATAATCAAATCAGGTACATGCCCAATAAAGGAAGAAGGTGACAAACCAGGACTATGTGAAAATTGATATTGAACAATATCCAAAGAGCTTTATGGTTTGACAATAGTTGTGCAATGGTTGCCATCAAATAGGAGAGATAACCCTTCAAATGTGTCCTCTAAATCTGAAATGTGATACCACAAATAAAGATGCAATGTTTGATAGATAAGAACCCCAATCAAGAAGAAAATGAGATACTTGTTGTAATGAATCACTAGACATGCTCAATAAATCACCACCATAAGATGAATGGTCCTAGTGAACAAGAATGATGGGAGCCTCAATCAATGACTCTACACAATGAATCACTGAAGGTGAAGGCACATCAATTGTCTCTAATGGAGAAGAAGCATCTAAAGAATCCAATTCATCCTCATCTAAAGATTCAAAGTATTCCAAATATTCAAACTCCTGCATAATATCATGATCATAGGGTATCCTATCTGAAAAATGAAGAGGAACAAGACAATATGAAACAAGATCATATAGGAATGGTTGAGTATCAGGATCTTCATATATCTCCCAAATTTAAGTCCAAAGAGTATGAGGACACTCAAAATGATCAATAGCATTCAAAGTGGAAACATCAATATGAATTGCAATAATTCCTAAGACATGATCCCTTTTGCAACTCCATGAAAATTTCTTACTATCAATGCCAGGAGGGAGAACAAGGTCATAAAAATGTGGCAACAAATGAAGCCATCAAAGATGTTTTATGATACCATCTCTCCATTGTTTATAGTTTCCCCTTTTCAACATAATCACAACATGATGAAATGAAAATCCCATAATGAACTATGATAAATCTCCAAAATTACAAAGACATTGACTTTCGATAGCAATTATAAACTCACAAATATGATGCACAACTGAAAAATGAAGCCTCCCAATACAAATAGACTTTCTCCAAATTGTAGTATGTCCAAGTTATCAAGTAAATTCCTCAAATTGCAAAAATTCAATAGAATGTACCTAGGGATAAATTTGATAAAATAGATGGACAAAATGATAGAGCTTTGAATCACCTTCGCAATGTCGTTGGAATCTCCAAAATCCAACAAATTGGTGGAAAGTTATGAGCTTAAAGGTCCAAATGGGAGATATGACTTCAAACAGCAATAAAATATTACAAGAATAAAATTTGATAATAATTCTTGCACCATTGGAAAGTGCTCAGAATCAGCTTTCGAACAATATCTTATTTTTGAAAATATGATACCCAAGTCAAAAGTTATGATGATTTTAAGAAAACTACCTAATTAAGACATGAGAGGGCTTCAGTGATGGTCAGTTCGCTGCCAAATTTAAGATAGTCACCTGAATCTTTTGAAAAATCACCAAAAATAAATTTACTTCAAAATATGAAGCATTTTATTTGAAAATGGGGAGTTTTGGGCCTTCCATACATAATGGAAGGGTTGGATTTGATCCAATCTGCTCCAAAAATTATCTTGAAATGCAAACCCTCCTACTTGCAATAAAAAAAATTCACGAAAAACCCCAAATATAGTATTTCTTTCAAGTTTTTATGATTCTCCAGGTCATCATATGATGCAAGAGGAGAGCATATTCATTCTCACTCACTTGATTTTTCTTTTCTCTCTTTTGAAGAGGTACCCAATTAATACTTCAAACATGGATATTTTAATGCCTCCACGAAAGCAAAGATTTCTCTATAGAAAAAAAGATAATTGCCAGTAATAAAATAATATAGGTTTGCAGACTTAAAAAAACCCACCAAAAACATAATATGCCTAGAATAAATATTAATGCCCCATACAAATATTTTGATAGCCTGATTTATATGTTTTACCCAAATAATTGAAACAAATCATAGAAAATTAAAAAAAATAAAAATTATTCTACAAAAAATGGAATATCGTACTTTGTACCTGGGTGGGCCATATGATCACCCAGGTAAAAAAAATTGCCTCACAAACAACCGATATCAAATATAGGCATATTATATATGAATCTTCATCTCTCGGGCTCTGTAAAGATGATGGTGAGGTTTGATCAAGGTGAAATGCACCAGAAGGTTTGTAATCTCTAAATCTTGTAAATCATCAAACCCTTATGACTTTGGCAAAAAATATCGAATTTAGGAAAAATAAAAGTCAATCATGACTTTCTCAGCTGCTCTGATCTCAAATATGATCTCAAATCTCCTCCAACATGAGACAAAAGTGACCTTCCAAGAAAACCCTCATATAGAGTCTACCTCAAAATATTACCAAGATTTCACTAGCAATAGCTCAACCCTCAAATCTAAGAAGGGTTTTTTAAGGCTTGGCTCTGATACAATGTAAGAGATTGTATAGAATGTTCTGATACCATGTAAGAGCTAAAGATTAGCTCAATGCCCAAGAACACCTACAAAAATAATGAAAACCTTTTACAAGAGAGTATGCAAGAATATGAGCTTGCTTGATATTAAGGCCTATCAAAATCATGAGGTATGAAGTATGATACAAATGTGTACAATGACCTACCTTATATAGGAAAGGTTGAGATGTAGGATTGAACATGATGTTGGCATGTGTCATAATCCTATGACATGTGACAACTAACTAACTACCTACCTAGGATAATGTGAAGTCTAGATAAGACTTCTAGAAGGAATCTTATATCCTAAGAAAACATGTGAATAAGGGTCAAGGCCCTATTATAACCTATCACCTAGTAAATAATACCTAGGAACATAATTAAATGCCTAAGTAAATTTATGTAGGTATAATTAAATAATTAATTACACCAATAGTTAGTGTTAGTGCAAGTTTGGCCAACCTTGCATGCTAGCACTAATTGTAGAGGATAATTATTGATTGAGGAAGTGTTGAGAAGTGTGTTTGTGTATATTTGGGTCCAAATTAAGTATTAGCTTGGTTTGAATTCACTTCTTTATATTGTGGAAGTGTTTAGTGTCAACCTATTTGATGTTGCACGGTAGAGGTGTATATGTTTCATTAAGTACGACCCAATTGAGATTGCTTTAGGTCACAAAGGGTATAAATGCAAGGAGAATTGTTGTATGGATGGTGTACAAAGTGTGTGATGTGAAAGTGATCAAGTGTGCTGATCTGAATGTGAGCCTTAATGCTTATGAATTCCTAATGCAGTGAGTAGAAGGTGTCTACATTTTAGTCTATTTGATGAGTTGTTTGTACTTTAGTGGAGTTATACCTTTGGCATATGAGAGATGCATTGTTAGCAGTTCAAATTGGAAATGAGCCACCCCTTCTTTCTTCTTTCTTTTTGATAGTAAGTCCTTTGGTAGTGAGTCACCAACAATGAGTCTTTCTTTATATTTCTAGGTAGTGAGCCTTACTGTATTCGGTGTTGCAATTCATATGTTAATGAGATAATCCTCACCATGGTTTTTCCCTTCTTGGGTTTTCCATGTAAATATGGTGTTTTTATGTGTTTAATGTGTTGTCATTACTGCTTTACATGTTTACATTTTGATTATGCATGTTAAGGGTTTAATGGTGAATAAGGATTTAAGAACTAATGTAGTTCTAAATGATAATGAGGGTTTCTGATGGTGATCTATGCACTTATATGATTTTATATGATGATGTATCATGGATTTGATGCATTTAATTTCTATGTTATGATGATGATATGTTATGGATGAATTGAATTTCTATGTTATGATGATGATATGCTATGGA
>VDFB02379711.1:99700271-99841044 GCA_007258455.2 Sequoia sempervirens
AACCTCTTCCAATTTAGAAATAGAAATAGAATGTATGAGGAAATCTTTCATCTCATTAGTGATTAGGGAGGGAATGCAAGCAAGGATCAAATTATCCTCATCTTCTACATGAGGTGAATCTTCATAAAAGAGAGCAGAATAAAATTGTATAGCCTCATGAGACAAAGCTTGCAAAGAAGTTATGTGAAGCCCTTCTAAATTAACCAGAGAGGAAATATAACTCCTATTACGATGTGCCTACACAGAATGATGGAAAAAATTAGTATTCTTGTCCCCTTCATGGAGCCAATCAATTCGAGCCTTTTGTTTCCATAAAATCTCCTCTCGAAGCTCCCACTCCTCCACTACTCTCGCAGCCTGGGATTCAACTCTTCCTAAAGCATTCGAGAAACCATAATCCCAAATTTGGTGAGTAATCACATCTAGGAATGCCTGAGCATTCCTCTTCATAGCCTTTAATTTCCAAAACACAACCTATTCCATATCTTAAGGTGATATTTGACATATTGAAGCTTCTTAACAAAGGAGTACATAGTTGTACCATAATCAAGGGCCTCCGTCATTCCACCACTGGGTAATTCAATCATGCAAGGAAGAATCTCAAAGCCACATAAGATAAAACTTAAAAAGAGGATTCTTGGGAACTATAAAAGAGGTTACTAAAAATTTAATTGGCCAATGATTAGAACCCCTTTAATTAAGAATCTCATAACAAGTAACCAAGCTACCCCCAACCCAAAAATAGGAGACGATAAATCTATCCAGCCTTTCAGAAATCACTTCCTCTCCACTCTATCTATTACTCCAAGTGAAAACCCCATTGGAAGGCTTAACATTAATTAAAGCCAAAGAATCCACATTCTCCCAAAAAATATCAGAACCAAGCCCTAGCCTAGGAAACCCACCTCTTTTCTCCTCTAAAATCAACACAAAATTGAAATCACCAGCTAAGACCCAAGGAAGATATGGAGTACATGAAATGACATACCTTATATGAACCCAAAACTGATTTTTTCCATGAATATCAGTTGGAGCATAAATATTAGTAACCAAAATAGTCTTACCTATTTCCAAAGTGGAGGCAACCATGGTGATAGTAGAATGAATAAAAATCCACCAAAGTGGAATAGCCTTTCTTGGGTACCAAAAAAGAGCCAAAACCCTAGAGCTCCCCTGAGAACTAATGCATTGACAGTAACCAAAACACCAAATATGGGAAGCACACTGAAGCATGAAATCAACTAAAATTTTAATCTCCTAAAAAAAAATTGTCTAGAGAATGAAATCCAACCAAATCATGAATAGCCTTTTGATGGGAGGTGCTATTCAACCCCTTTACATTCTAGGAGAGAATAATCATGGAGGATATTGGGAAAAGTGAGCATCAATGGGTTTAATAGACCCAGATTCCACCAACAAATCTCCAGTAAGTTTAATCTTCTCAAGATCCTTCTTATGACCACTTTTAGAAGAGATCTCAAATAGTCCCTTCATAAGGGTGTGTTGTTGCACCCCCAAGGTTGGAGAAGACCCCTTGCTCTTTCCAAAATCTAGCGCCTCCTTTTCCAAATATGCCAAAACAATATCATCATCATCCTGCATAGAACCATTGAGAGACACCAAATGATCTTGCACACCCTGCAAGAAATGAAGATCATGACCATCGACTCCCTTCCCTATGCCACATCACAAACCATACTAGTAGCACAAGATGGCACATCTGCTAGGATTCCTTCCTCCAAGGTTAAAGTGTCCAACACCTCAAACTGATTAAATCCCTCTTCAATCTACCTATACTTTAAAGATCTATTTTGGCTATGACCCTTATCCTGAGGCTTAACTGGCACAAAGCCTTCCTTATCTAGTTCAACCTCCATCATGAAAGATTTCCCTTTGTCCTCTTTAACCACTTTTAGTACCGAAGATGAAGGGGAATTATTAGAATGAGGAGATTTATTAACCCTAGGACATTTCCTCTAAAGATGTCCATACTCATGACAAATCCAACAATGAAAAGGAAGGGATTCATAATTGAGTTGTTGAACCCAAGAAAAAGAACCAAGAAAAATTTCTAGAGAATCCGATAAGGGATTATTCAAATCCATATCCACACAAATATGAGAAAAAGAAATAACCTATTCTTCAAGGGTTTGTTGAGAAACTATAGTAGGCTTTCCAAGAAGAGCAACAATCCATTGTAAAATATCTTCTCTTTAAAACTCCAAGGTAAGTCGCTGTAGATAGACCCAAATAGAAACCCTCGATGGTAATTCTTCAGTTGAATTAAAACCCATATGCCAGGGTTTTATAAACAATCCAACATGATTATAAAAATAAGGTCCTCCCTCAAAAATTTGATTCCTATCAACCATATTGGAAAAAAACAACCAAAAATTAATTGTTTGTAGCCACCATAAGCTCCATGTCTCCCTCAACCTACCACAAACGCATGATCCAAGCTTCCAAAGCCGAAAGAGGTATATGAATCCTAAGAAATTTGTAGATTAGAGCATGCCTACTCTAATAAGAAACATCGCTTACAACCAATTCATGAGAAATGACCAAAACTAGATGATCCTAGCTTTCAGGAAAACAATCATTCACTTTCTTCAATTTAGGGCCCTCCCCCACATAAAATGACTCAGACTATTGAGATTTCATACCAAATAAAGATCCATTGTGAGACACACCACCTCCAACCACCACCAAACTATTAGAAACCTGTTGCTCTGCCATAATCCCACCAACCCACACACTAGCCAAAGGAGACCACAATCAAACAATGAGAAAATGAGAACAAGGAAACAAAATACCACCCTCCTACACAGTGAAAATCCCCCCCACACACAAACCCAAAACCCACCACCGATCTACATTGGGAAAACACATGCACTAGGAGACAAGAACATGCAATCGCAGCGTCACAAGCTGCAGACTGCAAAGCCTTCGCCATAGTCACCGTCGCTCATCCTCAGAATCCAACTATTTTTGAAATTTCTTATAATCACATAGATTATTATTTAATCAATAATTTTCCACATTTTTTATTGTATCGGGTCAAAATTATTTTCAGGTTTATTAAAATATTTTGGGTTAAAATTATCTTGTATCGAGCAAAATAGTTTTAATAGTTTTGGGGGCATTATTTTTAAAATTTATATTTGGTGGCCACATTAATCCTTTATGTGGACTACATATTTCACATACAAAGGAATTTATTTGTTTTATAGGCCATATCAGGTTGTTGGACCATGTTTAGCCGACCATTCCAAGCCTTTATCGATCAAAGATTCAAATTGTACAAGGCATTCATTATTCCATTAATCTTTGGAAAAGTCTGGCCCGTGTCTTGTTTTTCATCGACCCGCCAAAGTCCTCCCGCCAACTATTCTCTACCGCTCATGTGCCTTGTTTGTCGGCTTCTATTTCCTCATTGGCCGCTTAAAATTACTGTCAACCCATTTTTCATCCACCGAACTTTGAGTTAACTGTCAAGGGCATTAATATTTTTGCTGGAGGGTTTAGCCATTGGTTTATTGGCTTTGTATGCAGATCTCATAGTCGTGTTAAGTTTCTTGTTGGCCCATGAGTCTTGGTTGGCCCCCAAACTTAGCATTTCACTCCTTTATTAAGTGGAATGCTTTAAAAAATTTACCCCTACGTCTAAGTGCTTCCGAGGAGCAGCCAGTGGGTGGCACAACTTGCCCACCACCACCACCTAGCCACCCCACCACCTGCCTAGGCAACAAGCCTTTTTTCCCCTAGTGAGCCCTAGGTCACATGGATGCCCAAGAGCTAGCCCTTGAGGGATTTTTTTGTGCCTATTTAGCCTTAAATTTTGTACCCGATTAGCCTTGACCATACCTGATTTGGCCCCCAAGTGCCTAAAATAGGTTTTTTTTCAATTTTGCATAACTTTTGGTCATGATATCAAAATTTTATAAACAATATATTGACAGAAAGATGGTTTTGTGTACTTCACATTGGTATATGCCTTTTTCTCCAAATTTTCTTGCAATTACATTTTATTGGCAACTAAAGTTAGATCTCCCCTTTGGACCTCCAAGCTCAAACCTCTCTACCAGTTTCTTCGATTTTGGTGATTCAAATTACATTTGGAAGGTATTCAAGAGCTCTTTCATTTGGGTGATGTACTTTTTCAGATTCATCCTCAAGTGTGATATATTTTATTTTTTGCATATTTTCTTTTTGGTCCATAAATTGGTCATCCTGACTCCTAGAGAAGTTTTATTTATAGGGGAATTCATGTTTAGTTGTATTTTCAAATTTGGGAGTTTCTAATTATTATTGAAAGTAAATGCCTTTGTAATTGTGGAGATCTATCATATCTCATTATGGGCTTTTCATTTCATCCTTCTCTGATTATGTTGGAAAGGGGAAACTATAAACAATGGAGAGATGGCATCATAAACCATCTCCAATCACTTTAATTTTTTCCACATTTGTATGGTTTTGTTCCCCCTCTAGATAAAGGTATGCAAAAATTTTCCTAGAGTTGCAAAAGGTATGATGTCTTAGAAGTTATTGCAATGCATGTTGATGATGGAATTTTGAAAGTTATTGATCATTTTGATTGTCCTCATACTCTTTGGACTAAAATTTGGGAGATATATGGAGATCCTGATACTCCACAATTTCTAGATAATCATGTTTCAAAATGTCATGTGCCTCTTCATTCTTTAGATAGGATACCCTATGATCATGATACTATGCATGAGTTTATAGATTTGGAATACTTTAAATCTTCATATGAGGATGATGACGGTTATTCAGATGTTTCTTCTTCTCCATCAGAGGCAATTGTTGTACCTTCACCTTCAATGGTTTAGGCTTGTGCATAGCCATTGATTGAGGCTCCCACATTCCTGTTCAGTAGAACCATACATCTTGTGTTGATGATTCATTGAGAACTTCCAGTGATTCATTGCACCAAGTATCTCATTATCTTCCTGATTGGGATTCCTATTTATCAAACATTGTATCCTTATTTGTGGAGTTTCACATTTCAAATTTGTAGGACACATTTGAGGGGTTATCTCTCCTCTTTGATGGTAATCATTGCACAACTATTGTCAAACCATCTTTGTCTTTGGATCTTGTTCAACATCCATTTTTTCATAGTCTTGATTTTTCACCTTCTTCTTTGATTGGGCATGTAACTAATTTGATAGTGGAATCTTCATCTTCAATGGACAAGGAGACACATGAGCAACTTTCAGAGAGATCATCATACATCTTCATGCCTCCTTTCTTAAATTCCCATCCAAAAGGGGAAGCATTCCTACATTTTTACTTGATTTTGTTTCTTCCAAAAGGGAGAAAAGTTGTTTGTCGATATTGGATCATGTTTTGTCTTCAAGAACTTACCATTTTTCTGGGTGATTATACATTGTGGGGAGGCTACAAAGTCTCTCTCTTTCCCTCTTATGGGGGGTATTGATTATAATATATCTATGTGATGGATGGTGTACTTGGGGATATCATGGAGTCCTCCATCCTTCATCACTTGATTGTTTATTTTCTCTCTTTTGGAGAGGAGTTTTGTCTCATTGGGTTTTCTCCCTTTTTCCATTTGTGAGATTTATTTTTAATTTATACATGGGTACCTAAAATGTCCTTGTAGCCAGGACCCATCTTCACATCTTTTTACATCATTTGCATAATAATATTCACCCTAAGTTTCACTTAAGGGGCATTGTTGATGTGAATATAAAATCTTGTACCTAATAATTTATCTTGCTAGGGACTTAGGGGACTTATTCACATGTTAATTTTACTTAGGATATAAGATTCTTTCTAGAAGTATTAGTTGGATTTTCTATAATTTATCTTATCTAATTTTATTGCTTGATTCCTAGGTAGTTAGGTTGTTAGTTGTCATATGTCATAAGATTAAGACACTATGGACAAATATTTTGGCACCCAAGGTTCTCTTGCACTTCTAGGGTTTTTCACCTAAAAGGAGAGAGATGGGCCAAAATGGGAAATGTCCCCACTCAAAAATAATGTAAATATGGATGAAATGTGCCTAAATGCAATGTATAAATGCAATAAACTAATAAAGGAAATGAATTATTAATGTAAAACCTAAGAAATGCAAGTTGTCTGAAAACACATTATGATATGAAAAATGACCTAAGAATGCAAGAAAACTATAACAAAAATGAAAGAGATTGGAGAGGTGCACCTAGAAACTAGAATATGATGTAGAGAGCCTCTAGAATCCTACAAATTTTACTATTAAGACCAATTGGGACACTTACGCCAAGATAGGCGACTTAGTCCTATTTTTGAGAGATTTTGTCGAAACAAGTTTCAGCCAAATGGGTATCCAAAAATGCAAAAATCACTTTTCAGACTTGCCAGTGGGACTAATTCACCACAGATGGTGACTTAGTCTACCTGGGAATCTTAAGAAATTTGGGATAGGAATCTGTAGCTTTCAGTTTGTACTTCTCTTCTTGACAGGTGTCTAGTTCTAATTCTATAGAAATTGGACTGAAAAGGATCTCCAACCTTCACTTAGGGCTTTGTTGACTTGAATGAATTTGATGAAATGACAACACCTTTTAACACCTTTCTCTTTGAAAAATCTGCATACAAGACCTATAAACACACACATGCAAAGAGGGGGAAAAGGGTTAAGGGTTAGTGAATAGGGGTTTTCCTTGGTCAAAACCCAATTTGGTAATCAAACCCTTGAAAATAAAATGAAATAAAAAGAGAATGATGAATGAAAGACATGTAATGCTACAACTCACCAATCCCTTGGAGTAGAAATCTAATGGTATGCAAGTAAATGCTCCAATGGATGCTTGATAATGCCTAGAATACTTGAGAATTATAAATGATTGTATGCTAATGTGTGAATGAATGTATTAGATGAATGGGGGTGAAAATGAGAGGAAAACCCTTTATTTATACTTGATTTTACAAAATTTCTTGAAAATAACACATCATAGGCCGACCTTAAGGTTAAGAGAATAATATCCCACCATAAATTTAAAATAATTTTTATTTTTGTGCCTAGTGGGACTAAGTCGCCCCAGGTGGCGACTTGGTCCCACTAGGGCAATTTTATTGGGTGTCAGAGATTAAAGTGTATTTAATGATGTTTAACAAAATTATTCTCTGAAACACACTTAAGTAGGGCCAAAAAGTGCATTAAGGGGTCATTTAAACATAAGAAAGGGTTAAATTATTGATGAGAGCCTAGAAAAGTGTGAAAGTTTTGTTACAACTCTTTATAACACTTTGAAATAAGACTTGGTAAGTGATAAAAAGAGGTTATAACCTAATGTGAATGTGTTGGTCACATTACAACATTAAATCAAGGAAAAATCAAGCCAAAATCACTAGGAGGGCCTAAACATGAGAAAAATTAGAAGGGTTACTTTTTTCGTGTCCACAGTTAGCCCCCACTTTAGTGAGAGGATGAACCTGCTTCAAACTCACACTAAAGTAGCTGAACATGCAATCAAGAGGGGTTTTAGTGAACTAATGCTTAGCAATATGAGACAACAACGATCAAGAGGGATGATCAAGATCCCATGGCAAACTAAACATGAGCACCAGAAACACACATGAGAATGATGTAAATGAAGAGGAAGAAAAGGAAAAAGAGAGTCGAATAAAGCTTCGATCATTTGTCCATCCCATTGTGGATCAAATCTAGGCTATTTGTATAGAAAGAGAAATGTATACTCACTTTGAGGTGACAAAACTCATGGCTTTCCGCTGGGTGAGAAGGCCCAAAAGGTGAGAAACATACACTCATGGATGGAATGTACTCACACACATGTAGGTGGCTATGGGGAAATTCATGCCTTGGAATGGGCTTCCCGATCAACCATACCAAAGTTATACCTCCTAATAACTTTGATAAGGTGCCACAAAATAAAATGACTTTTCAAGCTTCATCAGACAAGTAAAATTTTGTATGCTTGGAGCTCATGAGCAAACATGATGGCACCACAGGCATGCAAGTTGTGTTATACAAGGTGGCCATATAACAAATGAAAAATGCAACATGCAAAAGATGTTCAAAGGAGTCTTGCTTAGTTCATGAGAGGTCTTTAATTTAGGGAGCATTGTGTCTAATGTCTCCAAGAGAGGACCAGTCAAAGAATAGAAAAGGAAAAATGTAGGACACTACACTCATGAAGTATACTACACCCAATGTCATCCACAAAGCGACAAATGCATCATATGAAGTAACAAGGCTGCACTAAGAACCAATAAAAGGAAAAATGCAAAATGAATAATGCCAATGTATGCCCCCACTTTAAAGGAATTGTTACACACCATATTGTGAGTAATTAATTTAAAGTAGTGAATGAAAATGAAAAAAAAAAAAGAAGGCATGAGATCCAACTTGGAAAGCCTCTATGCCAAGTCATACATTTTCAAGTAAGGTTGCGTCATGTGAGAGAAAGGAAAAAGAAAGGGAAGGGGTTGCCCCCAAAAATGAAAACTTCAAACACATAAGGGATCTATGGATTTGGGGTCAATATGTTCTTTGTTGCAATGTTGTGTAAAGAGCTCAAAACTGTCATCAACCCCCAAATACATAAAACTAGAAGAATGACACAAAGAGAGAGAAAACAAAGAAAAAGAAAGATCCTTTTGGGTCAACATGGAAGAGACATAGGGTGTCTCAATGCTTTGCATCATCCCCAAAAGGAGAACACAAGCAAAATTAAAAAGAAAAGGAAAACAAAAATGGAAAAGCTTTTGGGTCAACATGAGAGAGACTTTTCGGTCTCAATGCCTTGCATCATCCCCAAAAGTAAAACAAAAGAAAAAGAAAAAGGCAAAGAAAAAGAAAAGGGGCCTTTTGGATCAACATGAAAAAGACATTTTGGTCTCAATGCCTTGCATCATCCCTAAAAGGAAAACACAATAAAAGACAAAAGAAAAAGGCGAAAGTGATGTATGACATAGAGAAGAATGAATGTACAATTAGAAGAATGTCACTGTGGAATGCTTTGCCTTGACTTGCTCAAACATGAACAAACAATCAAGCATTAGTCAATAAACAAGTGTAAACAAGCATTCCCCATGAAATTCATTGAAGCATAAGAACATGAAATAAAATAAAAATATGAAGTAAACTAATAATGAAATCCTATTCTAAATGCTCAAAACAACATCCCATGGGGGAATTGGTGCTTCTTTGTTGTGGAAAGAAGCCCTTTCCCAATTCCTTGATAAGCTTGATGATGGATGTGTGATCCTTGATGCAAAATTCCAATAACCTAGCTATGGATGATTAATTCTATGCTAACTTGGATGAAAGTGTGGATGAAAATGTGGATAATAAACTTGCATAAACTTGTGGATTCAAAATTCCTAAGATTGTGGATCCCAAATCAATAGAGAAGACCTCTATTTATAATGAAGAATGTTTGAAGAATGAATAATAGGATGAATGTGGGATTAAAGAAGGGACCAATGGCATTGTGCCACTTGTCAACATGATAATAAAGGAGAGTGGAGCACAATGAATAATGTGCATGTTAAATGCATGTAGGTGAAATTTGATTTTGAAGAGGTGACTTGTCCAAGAGGGGATGTAAGAGGAATTAATGCCAAGTTGGCTCAAGGAGAGGACATGTAAGAGATTTTAATGCCAAGTTGGAGGACAAAAGTCCTTTGGTAGGGAGAATTCAAATAAGTAGAATATTCCAAGAATATGCCATATTTGAATGGAAATAGAAGAAATTAGTAAATCAAATAAATTGATTTACATGTGCAACTTGCAAAAGCTAGAGGAATGGAGGATTAGTGTTAGGAGTTAATTAATTAACTTAGATTGAACTAAGTAGTTGATTGTAGCATTTAATTTAAATATTTGGATTTATTTAAATCAAATGAGAGGATAAAGAACATTAGTAATTTAAATAAATAAATTTGATTTATTCAATTAAATGAGGAACATTAGGATTTAATAAAATAAAGTTGATTTATTTAATCAAAGAGAGAACATTAAGACTTAATTAAATAAAACTGATTTATTTAATAAAAGAGAGAACATTAGGACTTAATTAAATAAAGTTGATTTATTTAATCAAAGAGGAAACATTAGGATTTAATTAAATAAAGTTGCTTTATTTAATCAAAGAGGAAACATTAGGATTTAATTAAATAAAGTTGATTTATTTAATCAAAAAAGAAACATTAGGATTTAATTAAATAAAGTTGATTTATTTAATCAAAGGAGGAATTTTGATGAATTAATTAAATAAAGATTATCAAATTAATTGGTTAGTAAAGAAATGATCAAGGAAGAATCAAAGTTAGTGAATCAAAATTGAGTGCATGATATCAATCAGGATATTTCTAGTGTCTACAATCATAAAGAGAGAGAACATCAAACATCAGATCATGGGGGGAACATGGTACACACATACAAACACAACAAAAAAAGACTAGTAAGGAAAATGTGAGTCAACTGCCAAGCAAGTTATCTGCCTCCCAATCTCAGTCGGTATAAGCAGAAGGTGAATAACACTACTAAGGGACAATGAAAAATGCATTACTAGGACAAGGCTAGCAATTTCTTGCCCCCACTAAGTGCAAGGAAATAATGAGTTGAGGTAGGTTATGGGAAAGGTCATGTAATAGTGAGAAGGGAATGTTTTACAACTATGACATGACAAGGAGTTGGAGGGTGTTTTATGGGATTACTGGATATCAATTGTCACCATAAAAATGATACTTGTTCAATATTTCTTTCAATGTACGACACTCATCACTTTTATGTCCAAGAATGTGATGATATGCACAATGTGGAACATTGGCATCTTTAGGATATATTTCAAACCTATTCATAGGTTGTAATAGTATGATTCCTTTGTTTAAAATTATTTGCAATTTCCTTTCACATTCAGGTGGTGGATGGAGATGAAACTTTAGTTTTTGTAACTTGTAAGGCCTCTTGCATAGATTCACCCTTTTCTTGAATAGAAGGAGGAGGAGGACCCAACGTGATCCATTCATCCTTGGTATTGTTATTAGGTAAGGGTTGTTCTCAAGGAAGGAGGACATTCAGATTAGGAGGAGAATCAAAGATCACCGTGCCATCATCACAAAGTCTCCAATATTCTCTAAGAGGCTTGTTGTCATGAGGAGGATCTTGATATTCTAACCCTAGTTGTGTTATTATCTTTTGGATTTTGTTCTAAAAGTTGATGAATGCCATGTTCAGTTGTTGTGCCACATCCTTGTTTGCTCAAGATGGTGAAAACATTTTCCATATGTTTCTTCAAGGTTAATTGGAGTACTAGCAACTTTGTTATCATAGAATGGTTGAGGGGTTGCTTGTTTAGAAGAACTAGGTCCATCTGATGGAGGGAAATTAGGTCCTTCATTTGTCTCAGGATGTAAATACTCAAACATATTAGGAGGTGATACGGTTGGAAGGTCTTGTTTCATGGATGGATAAAAGGATGCATTGGCTTCGAGGTTGTCAAGAAACTCATTTAGGAACTTATTCATGCTATCATCATCTTCTCCAATGGTGTCAACATCATGAGGAGGACATTCATGAGGAGTTGAAGGACCATGAGTTAGCTCAATGTCATTAGGATCAATTCCAAAGGCACAGTTTGACATGTCAACTAACGATTTTAATGACATCCAAAACTTATTAAAACAGATAGCCATGATGTAAATGTATGAAAGGAAACTAAGGGAAAGAAATTAAATAAAATAAAAAATATAGAAACTATAACAAAAATGCAATAATATAAATAGAGATATAAAAGATGATATGAAAATGGCAGAAATTATAGTGCAAAATGTGCAAGTGGACTAAGTCGCCCAGTGTGGTGAATTAGTCTCAATAGTGATTTTTTTGAGATTTTTCAAAAAAATAAAAATGGAACTTTATGATTTTTAGATTTTCAGATGTAGCTATAGTATGAATATGCAGAATTTTTTAATTTTTTAATGAAATGTAATGCAAAAATGTAAGCTATATGAGCTTTTCACTAATGCAATGTTTTAAAACCCTAGGATGCAATGTAAACAATGCAAAACCTAATGCAATGTTTATGAAAACTATTCCTAGGATGTAAATGCACTTGAAATCAAAATTAAAATGCTCTAAAGTCAGGTTCACCAAAATGTGGACAAAGATTTTGGCACCCAAGGTTCTCTTGCACTTCTAGGGGTTTTCACCTAAAAGGATAGAGATGGGCAAAAAATGAGAAATGTACCCACTCAAAACTAATGTAAATATGGATGAAATGTGCCTAAATGCAATAAACTAATAAAATAAATGAATTATTAAAGAAATGAATTATTAATGTAAAACCTAAGAAATGCAAGTTGTTTGAAAATACATTGTGATATGCAAAATGACCTAAGAATGCAAGTAAACTATAACATAATTGAAAGAGATTGGAGAGGTGCACCTAGAAACTAGAATGTGATGCATAGAGGCTCTGGAATCCTACAAAATTTTCTATTAAGTCCAAATGGTACACTTACGCCAAGCTGGGTGACTTAGTCCCGTTTTGAGGAGATTTTGTCGAAACAGGTTTTAGCTAAATGGGTATCCAGAATGCTAAATTTAGGGCATGAATCTATAGCTTTTAGTCTGGACTTCTCTTCTTGACAGGTGTCTGGTTTTAATTCTATAGAAATCAGGCTAAAAAGGATCTCCAAGCTTCACTTAGGGATTTGTTGAATTGAATGAATTTGATGAAATGACAACACCTTTTAACATCTTTCTCTTTGAAAAATCTCCATACAAGACCTGCAAAACACACATGCAAAGAGGGGAAAAAGGGTTAAGGGTTAGTGAATAGGGGCTTGCCTTGGTCAAACCCCAATTTGGTAATCAAACCATTGAAAATGAAATGGAATAGAAAGAGAATGATGAATGAACAACATGCAATGATACAATTCACCAATCCCTTGGTGTAGAAATCTAAAGATATGCAAGTAGATGCTCCAATGGATGCCTGATAATGTCTAGAATACTTGAGAATTATGAGTGATTGTATGCTAATGTGTGAATGAATGTATTAGATGAATGGGGATGAAAAATGAGAGGAAAACCCTTAATTTATACTTGATTTTACAAAATTTCCTAAAAATAACACATCATAGGTTGACCTTAAGGTTAAGAGAATAATATCTCGCCAGAAATTTAAAATAATTTTGATTTTTGTGCCTAGTGGGACTAAGTCAACCCAGATGCCAACTTGGTCCCACCAGGGAAATTTTATTTGGTGTCAGGGATTAAAGTGTATTTAATGATGTTTAAAAAATTTATTCTTTGAAACACACTTAAGTAGGACCGAAAACTGCATTAAGGGTTCATTTAAACATAAGAAAGGGTCAAATTATTGATGACAAGCCTAGAAAAGTGTGAAAGTTTGTTACAACTCTTTACAACACTTTGAAATAAGACTTGGTAAGTGATAAAAAAGAGGTTATTTAAGTAAATTATAATGAAAAGGTCCTAAAAAATTTTGAAAGTGGATTACAACACTTCACAACACTTTTACAAGACATCCTAGAATTCTTATTGATTCTCAAGGATCCAAGACCTAATGTGAACGTGTTGGCCACATTACAACATTAAATCAAGGAGAAATCAAGCTAAAATCACTAGGAGGGCCTAAACATGAGAAAAAATAGAAGGGTTACTTTTTCCGTGTCCACAGACACATGTCACAATCATGTTCAATCCTATTCCTCACCTTTCCTATATAAGGAAGGTCATTGTTGACATATGTAACATACTTCATACCTCATCATCATTTTGATAGGTCTTAATATTAAGCAAGATCATATTATTGAATACTCTCTTGTAGAAGGTTTTCATTTTTTTTTTGTAGGTGGTCTTGAGTATTGAGCTAATCTTTAGCTCTTACATAATGGACAATTAAAAAATGAGTTTAATGATTTAAACGTTAAACTAATTCTATAAATAAAACTTATTAATGCTTAGTTGTTATACTTGTCAAGTATACCCCACAACCAAGTGCACTTAGATGAATTATAATATATAAGCTCTATTCATAAAGGATGTAGTACCATATTGCATGGCCATATTACAGTTATTATAGATTTTATAGTTATTTCTTTAAATTTATAGATCATATAAATATGTACACTTCTATACAAGTTAATATGCAATTATTTATTCCTGCATACATATAAATAAGGTAATTCTCACAAACTATAGAGTATTCTTTGTTGCAACGATGTAACTCTATGGATTTTTTTTTGTTTGTTTTCTTGTAAAAAAAATTAGTTTCTTAAATATTTTTATTTCATAATATATAAAATTACAAGTATGAATATATATAGTTGTATATATTTTTATAGGAGAATAGATCTGATGGGGGTATCTTATTGGTAATGTTTTAGAATTAGTAGGAAAAACGTGTAGCTCTATGTATGCATTTTTATTTTTTGCATATCTATTGATAAATTATTTTCTATTAGAATAGTGTTACATATAATGAACAATTAAAAAATGAGTTGAATGATTTAAAACATTAAACTAATTCTATATACAAAATTTATGTATTAATGTTGTGATGAAATGTTAATGCTTAGTTGATGTACTTGTGAAGTATACCCCATAACCAAATACACTTAGATGAAATATAACATATAAGATCTATTCATAAAGTTAGTTTTGGCTATAAAATTAGTTTTCTCTATATATCTCTTTTAGTTTCGTTTGTTTATCTCCTTTCTAGTAATTCATTGCCAGCAAAATAAAATTCTCCATATATGCTTGCTCAAACAAGATATCAAACATATTTTATTATAAGATTGATGGTTAGCTTCTATTAATCTATTACTTACTCACTTTTAAGGATCATCACATATCATCAAGCCCTAGAATAAGGAATTTCTTTTAGTAAATATTTTTCTTTAAGCTCCCATTAATGGATGTTGTTGTCATTGAATCATGGTGATAAAATTATTTCAAATTTTTGTATATATAATATTTACAACCTTGTTTAACATGTGAAACATTTTGTTAAGCTGATTTAGAGCCTCATTTCATGGTGTCCTTTTCTATGTTGGTTAATGGCTCGCCTTCAGATTTATTTAAGATCTCCAAGAGGGTTAGATAGGGTGATCCAATTTCACCCTTTTCATTATCTTGGATGAATCTCTAGGTAGGTCACTGCAGCTGAAGCTCTCTTCAAGATCTCTCAAGGGACTGAGACCTTCTTCGCCCTTTGTTCACATCAACAGTTTATTGATGATACTTGGATTATGGGTGAGGCATTTATTGTGGAAGCCAGGACTATTAAACCGATTCTCCATAATTATGAGGCAGCTTTGGGACAACTTGTGAATCTTCCCAAGAGTACAATCTTCTTCCTCAACACTATGGAAAGAAGGATGCAAAGAATTACTGGTATTCTTCAGTGTGGGCTATCTTCCTTCCACCTATCTTGGTCTACCTCTAGGAGTCAATCCAACCCTGACTCCTTCTGGAATGGTTTGATTGATAAATACAATGCTAAGCTCGTTGGTTGGAAAGGTGCTTTGCTCAACTAGGCTAGAAAATTGGTGCTGATAGAATCCACGTTGCAGAATATTTTGGTTTATCTGCTTAGGCTTTTTTTAGATGCCTTGAAAGATTTGGGAAAGATTTGAGAGTATTCAAAAAATATTTCTTTGCTCTGGCGTGGAGGATAAGAAGTGATTGAGTTTGGTTTTGTGGGAGGAGGTTTTTCATTTAAAAGACCAAGGTGGTTTGGGCCTACATAGGATTAAACCCTTCAATTTGGCTCTTATGGTGAAGCAGCTTTGGACTTCCTCCATGGTGAGAAGGATTGGTCTAAGATTCTACCTTCCAAATATCTTGCTCATGTGGATAAATTTCAGGAGTTCCTCAAAGATGATTTCTCTCCTCCCTTGGGTTCTTTCTTTTGGAATTCATTAATCAGATCTAGAGGTGTTATTTCTGCTAGCATCCAATGGTTGGTTGGGAATGCTAGAGATATCCTTTTTGGGATGATTGGTTGTTCAGGCATGGGCCACTGCGAGATTTTGTGTGCGTGGCTCCCTGGAGGGACTTGTGTATTAGAGAATTTGGGAGTTTTTTTGTTGTTTATATTGTGGATGGGGGGTGGAGAAGGTTCCATGAGGTGTTGCTTGAGCTAGTGGATCTGTTTAATGAGGTGTCTAAAATTTATATTCATGTTTCATTCTAGAGAGACAAGGTGATTTGGAGAAGGCTTCCGCATGGGAAAATTTTAGTGGCATCTATGTTTAAGTCTCTCAATGATTTTTTGGATCCTAGGTCGTCGTGGGGCTTGGTCTGGTCTTCAAAGTTGATTCCCAAAATCAATATCTTTTTATGGTTAACAATGCAAGAGAAGATATTAACCATTAACAATATGTGGAAAAGAGGTCTTTCCATGCCTAATAGATGCTACCTATGTAAGATGGATGTAGAGGACAACTCTCACTTGTTCATTGGGTGTAGCTATGCTAGGGAAGTCTAGTCTCTCTTTCTCAACCTTTGGAGAGTAGAGTGAATTTTCCCTTCTTTGGTTTGGGAACTTTTGGCTCCAATGGTATACTCCTTCCTCTAATCCTTCTTTGAGGTTGCTTTGGTCTCTTGTGCTCCCTCATTATCTAGGGTTTATGGAAGGAGAGGAACAACATAATTTTCAAGGATGCCTCCCTTTCCCCTCTCTCCCATTTTTTCAAAATTGTGTCATCTATCAGGGATAATTTTTTGCTAGTGATTAAAAAAATTGATATTCTAGTAAGTGTGAGGGTCTCTGATTATGATGCGGTAGTGTCTATCAATTGGAAACTTTCTTGTGACATTGCTAAACCCTTAAAGAAGGCTAATGTGGCTAGGGAAGGGATTGTTTGGTTTTCTCCTCCTTCTGGTTGGCATAAAATCAACTTTGATGATTTGGATAAAGGAAATCTAGGTCCTTCTGGTTGTGGGGGAGTGTTAAGAGATCACAATGGTAGGTTAGTTCTAGTGGTGATGCTTCCTTTGAGAATCTAGATAAACCACTTTGTTGAAGGTACTACAACCTATCATAACATTAAGATGGCTATAGACAAGGGGATTTCTAAGCTCTGGATTGAAGGGGACTCCCTAAATATTGTTAATTGTCTAAGGAAAGCCCCCCCTCATGGACTATTCAAAATTTCATATTGGATGCCCTTGCATAGATTTGGGAATTTGATGAAATCTATATCTCTCATGCATTTAGAGAGGCAAATTGTGTGGTGAATATTGGGGTGATGTCAACAAGGTCTTGGGAGGTGAATGATTTCCTACCTATTGAATTAAGCAATCTAATCCATAATGACATATCGTAGCATGTTGGTGATGGATGCCTCCCTGGCTATTGGAATGCGTAGGTATTATGATGTCCTCTGGCTAATTAAACACTTTGAACATGTGATGTTTATGGGTTTTTGTGGGCATTCAAATTTGAGCTACATTAGCCTCCTATTCATTATTGCTCTTGGTACCATTCTTGGCAGACACACATGCTTTTTGGATGTTCATCTCCCATTCGCCTTATTGTTTCTCTATTCTTCTATGCAGTTTTCCTCTGCTAGTGCAAAGCTATCAATGATGGGTGGGGATAGATGCAAAACACAACCCCTTTCATGTGATGACCTCAAGGATAATGCCAACATTTGGGATATCTTGTAGAAGGGTGGGGTGACCCCTTTTATGGAAAGGCTACATGGTTTTAAGGCCAACGTTTCCTAAGATTTTGTTGATGCCTCGCATGGCCATGTTCTCAACATGTTTGGAAGGGATACTACAATTAATGAAGATTTCACTATGGAAGTGACTGGTATGCTAACAGAAGGAAGGAAATTATACAAGGGCAAGAACCTCTCATAGTCGGCCAAGAAAATTTTTCTCAGGGACAAAGAGTGGGCTAAAATGGCTAGGTTGGATTGTGGTGGGTATGATAGGTCCAAGATTAAACCTATATGGCAGGATGTGGTGATGGCGTTGATGCGGTACTTTACCCTGGATGAAAGATACATGATGATGTATGGTCACCATTTCATTTTTCTGAATCACTTCTAGCATGGTAATCTCGTTTCCTTCCCATTTTACCTATTGATGTCTTTGGAGGAAGGAATTTCAAATTTCAGGAAAACCCTAGAAAACCTTTTCTGCATGAAGGGTCAATGTTGCTCATAGTTGATTTTATTAAAGCCAATTGCATTGTTGATACTCCCCGGTCCCCTATTTCAAAAAAAGAAAAGGAAAGGGAGTGGGAAATGGCAGATTGAGGAGATTCTAAAGAGTGAGGGAACAAAAAAATTGAAGAGGAATTAGAGGGATGGCCTGATGGATATAATACAGACCTAGATTAAACCCCCTCGACTGGAGGGAAGAAAACCTCTACTTCTAAATCCAAACCTTCCCTTTTGCGTGTTAAGTGAAAAATTAAGGAGGCTTTTGTGGAGGATGCAAAGGAGGGGCTTTGCAGTGGTAAGAAAGCCAAGGGTTGCCCTAAGGAGATGGGGAATAAACATCAAGATGTGGTGGAGAATTTTCAAGATGGTGGGATGGTGAATCTAGGGAATTCAAATCTGGCTTATGATGGTGATGGTGGGTCCCCTCCTATTGGTAAGGACAATTTTGTTGTTAATGTGGATGAATCTACTGTGTTGGTGTCTAAGGATAGGGGAAAGGCCAAGTTTATCCCCAAGGTGCCTCAAGATGCAGATCCTCCTACTGGGCATTACGGTAGGGATTCATTTTGGGGGACTATGTACTTCTCACAAGCGTTAGGTATGGTGAAAGAAGGGGAAAAATTTTCTTTTAATTTACTGATGTGGCTAGTTTAGGAGGTGCAAGACCTCCAAAATAAGCATAACACTATTTCTTGATTCAATATTTCCACCTTGCACAGTCTTAAGGAAAAGTACTCCATCTTTGGTTTAGCCAAGTCATTAAATTCTAGTGTCAGGAGTGTGGTGGATGAGCTAGCTAATCTAAAAAATGACTATGGGTTGAGATTGAGATTGTTGGAAAAGCATAATAGGCAGCTACATAAGGATATGGACATGGTTATTAATATTAGCAAGGAGAAGTTGGAGGCTTTGGCTGAAGGTATAGTTTTTCTCAACCAAAAGGATAAAGATTGGATGGGTAGAGGATTGTTTGATGAGCATGTGAGAAAGGAAAAGGGGGAGGGTGATGCCATGGAGATGCAAACCACGGACCTGGGAGTTGGACCGAGTGTGTTTACTTAGAGTAAAACTAAGAAATGAAAGACGATCCCTAGGCAGGATGTGGAAGACATCATGGATATGCATGAGAGGCTGGCATCTAAGGACATGCAAGTGGAAAGGATGCTCAAAGAAATTATCTAATGGTTGTGTGTTTTCCTTTATTGTATTTGTTTTTTTGTTGTTGGTCTTGCTGATGTTTTGGTAATCAACCTTTTTTTGGTTTTTTGGGTGGGTAGTCCATTGCTTTATCTCTATTGTCACTGTTCCTTTTTGTACAGGGTTTTAAGTTTCCTTCAAAACTTTTTTATCGTTAATAAATAACATGTGAAACATAAATTTAAAATTTAAGTCTAATTGTAACTATTAAATTCAACAAAAACCAAATTTTAGTTCATATTAATATATATTGGTACTAGAACTACACAAAATTGTGTGCAATGAGTCCTTTGAATGATACTTTAAGACACCTTGCACACTCTTTGCTATATATAACATTTTACACAAAAATGTGAATGAAAAATATAGAACCAATGACATTACAAACATAATAGTAATATTAATACTTTTTGTTATACTTCCTTTAGCAAAGGGAATATAATTTTCTAACTTTTATGTTTCTAGTAAAAATAAATCTTATAAGAATTGATGATTAACAATAACAATTTTGGCACTCAAGGTAGTGAATATACTAGCATTATTATTCACATTATAAGCTAGAATATGCTACGCCCTAGTTATTAGAGTAAATAAGATTATGAATAAGTAGCTTTTGGCTATATTAACTCTTAATTAAGTCATATTATTATTATTGTAATGCCCCCCCCCCCCCCCATTTGCAACTTTCAGATGTGAGATTAGTGTTTCAACTTCACTATTTTCCTTGTGATTTTGTTGTGGTTGTTATTCTTGCTTTGAATGGTGTGAACCACCATGTTTTTTGATATAATGTTCCTCAACACGTGTCAGTTATTGGAATTTTGTATGTTTATATGCCTAGCTTATTGATATGCTTTAGTTCATAGAGATGTGCATTAAATATGTAGTGACTAAATGTGAACTTGATTATTGATATTCAAAATGAATGATTTATATAAATGAATGTTTTAATGTTACTTTTATGTTTTATGATATTGTACCCCATTTGGTATTTATGATTATATTGTGCTTCAATTATATATACATTGAGAAGGTACCCTTGATGTGTGTTGAGTGGTTATAGGTACATGGTTATTTCTCCACCTGGCTATAAAAGTTTGAGTTATTTCCCTAATGGTGGTTATTTTGGAGATGTCACATTGGGCGTCCATATTTTCTTCCTTTATTTTAGTTGAATCAAGTATGGTATGTGTCATGTTTGATCCCATGAGAACCTAAATCCAAATCAGAGGAAATTCTAGATTTTGTCTATGTTGTGAGTTACCAGTAAATGTCTTATTTAATTAATGGTTTAAATTTTGTATTTTTTGTAAATGAAATGTTAGGAATTCAAATGATTTCTTATGTTGGTTATTGAAATATTTCCATGTTTTGGGAAAGGGGAAAAGTAGAATAGAAAAATAAATTTAAGTTATTGATTTATTTTATTTTGCAAAAGATTCCTTGGGTTTTAAATGTGTATACATTCAATTTAATTGTTGAATTAAAAGATTGAAAAGTTAGAAATACAAAGAATGAAGAGATAAACAAATAAGGAAAATAGGGAATAGAGAAAAATAAATTAAAAAGGAAATAGACTTAGCATTTTTTTCATTCTTTTGTTTTGGGAAAAACTAAGCTCTCAAAACCCTCTCCTTGTCAAATTTTGAAATTTGAATTATGGGTGCAATCGAGAATGAATTTGGATGGAAATTGCTTTGGATTGGATATGAATGGTAAGGGGATTGCATGTGTGCATGGATTCTTCACCTCTCATTGTGCTTTTTGAGTTGTGTGTCATTTGGTTTTGAAAATAAAAAAGAGGTAAGTGTTGATTTTTCCCTCCTTTTCTATTATTTTTGTTATTTGATGTAATGAGTATCATTAGGGGAACATAAGATCTCCCCAATGTATTTTGAATTTTCCATTTTGAGTAGGAAATAATTGTTTTGTAAAATTTTCAAATTTTCCCAATTTGTGTAATCATAATGCCAAAAAAAATAAAATGCATGGAAAACAAATTTTATTTTATAAAATGGTTAGTGTGTGTGTTTTGAGCCAAAGGAAACTTTTCACCTTTTTCTTTTTTTTTGAAAAATGAAAAATTCAAAGATCCATTAATGGATTTTGCATGTAAATTATCAATTTTTTGGCATTCAAAATAAAATGTAAAATTTGAATTTAAAAAGTGAAATTGAATGATTTATTTTGGGGGAATCAAAGTCTCCTTAATGGATTTTCATAAGGATTATTTTAAGATTATGTTTTCAAATTTTTGAGAAATTTCTTAAATCATGTTTGTATGCATTTTTTTTGTGTCACACTCTTTTTTTGTGAGTTGTGATGAGCCTAGGATGAAGGTAATAGAGAGTTGTAGTGGAGTGGATCCAAAAATTTTCTTGACCCAATGGCCCATTGGATATCTCACTAGGGATTCTCCTTAATCAGTGATAACTAATGACACTTGGGTAATAAAATTAATCAAGATAATGTTGCCCAATGATGTCTGTAATGCTCATATAGGCTCAAGATTAGTGTAGAAGGCATGCACACCCTAGGGGCACAAAAATTAGAGGTTATATTCCTCATGAAGTTAGTTGATTACACCAACACTACTTAGCCATATCGGCGATATTTGTGATGACACTCCTTTCATCCTTTGTAGTGTCTTATCCTAGTGTATAGTGTGTTTGTGATGTTGTTGGTGAGTTTTGCCAATGATGATCCTTGTTTTATACCATCAATGAGTTTTTGCAATGAGAATCTATGCCATTGGTGATCGTGCCCAATGAGGAATTGTATTTGATCCATCTTTTGATTTTGGTTGTGTTATTTTGTGTGACATTCATGATGAGTGTATACTCTATGTATGGCATATGTGTAAGCCTTGTCCCAATGTGTTTGGTGTGAGTGTGTGCTTGTAGCCCATGCGACTATCTCCTAGCATGGTGGGAGTGGATATATTAATTCCATGAGGTTGGGTGGTGTGGAAACCACCATTTTGGATCAAAATATCATGGTTGGAGTTGAAGATGACTTCAAATTGATAAAGGTTTATCATGCTTTATCATGCTTTCTTCCATTTTTTTATATGTTGTAGTATCAAAAAATGGACACCTGTACATTTTCACACTATGTTTGTATCACCTTTATTAATTGGAATTAATTAAGCCTTTAATTGGCCAAATTATGCATTCACAAGCCTAATTGATTCCATTTTCCAAAAGGGAAACCCACATTTAATTAATTCCTACACTTAATTATACATCTTGGAAAATGTGTGTCCTAGATTTAGGGCCTAGGACCCATTTTCCCAAGGGAGAATGGGCCCCCCTTGAGTCTCAGGATCTATTTTTTAATATGTACTTGGAAAAATTTTAATGATCTAAATTCAAATTGCAAAGGTTGGCTTGTGATGTTTAATTGTCGGGTGATTAAGGAAACACCTATAAATACAAGGTCCTTTTATCAATTCAAATCTAACACACTTTATGAAAGCATTACAAGAGCCAAGATTATTGTCAAGAGCATTGGAGAGTAGATTTATGAACATTCAAGATCTTATCATGATGTCAAGATTTATGTGTGTTCACATATGTTTTTGAGCTAACATTGTGATGTAGGTTTCAAGTTTCAAGCAAGCATTCAAGAATAAAATAAAGTGTCAAATAAAGCATCAAATCAAGTCATTTTATGCAAAGAATATATAGAATTCAAGGGTTCTAAAGACTCTAAACACAAACTTTGAAAAGGTCATTGAACAATCACCAAAATTCACTTCTTTGAAGACTTGATTCCATAAAGCTTAAAGGCACCAAAATTCAAACTATGACCCAAAACACTTATTGAACTTATAAAACACATTAAAAATATTGATTTTGACAAGAAAAAACCAAAAAAACTCCCTTATAACTCTATTTTACTAGTTTCCCAATAGCTTGCACCCAAAGGCCAAATTTCTTGTAGTGGTCCACATACCAAAAACCAGACATATCTTTTGAAGGAGGTGGAGATTACCAAAGTTAGATATAGTTTCTAGGACCCATTTGGGCCTTATAACACATAATTAAAACTCAAGGTATCTTGTTTTGGAAAGAATAGCAATAAAAATTATTGTACCACAACTCTCAAGCCTCAAATAGGACTAATTTACAAAGAAAGTATCAACAAATCAACCCCAAGTAACCATAGAAAGATCTTTAATAGGTTATAAAACTACCAAATCATCAATATTTAGTGCTTGGAAGAATCCTTTATGTACCAATTTATATCAAACCCTCATTCTATGCCATTTTAGACTCACTAAAACAGGGGTTTATTGGTTCTCCACTTTCCAAACCTCAAAACACCTTCCCACTGCTTTAGACATCTTAAAATAGGTCTACACAAGCTATAAGAACTGACTTCTAACCTTCTTGAAATCATTTACAACATATTCCAACTTGGAGCCACCAATTTTCATGACAAAATTTAGAAAATTCTGTGAGGGAAACAACCAAAACTTTGTATCCTTACTTCCCCTATATCTGCAATTATAAACATATTAAAATATAACCTATTCTAACCCATTCCACTGAACCTCACCTAGAATCTCAAAACCCTTAAATTGGGGTTTCAAAACTGTTTAAAGAAAGAATACTCAAACACACTTTCTATTCAACAAGATTCTCTCAAATCAACTCTATTTGAAGGATTACACACTATTAAACTAAGAAAAAAAATCAAAGCCTGGTGGTACTTGTACAGGTTGTACACAACTAGAAAACAATAAAGACAAATTTGTATTTATAGACAAAGTATTTTTATTCCCAAAATTAGTTTCAAAATACAAAATTCCCTCCTTTTCTCGCCTTTACCATGCTTTTTAAATATGTTTCCAACAGTTTTCATAACTTCCTCTTCAACTTCAACTGACCCATTAGCTCTTTTTACAAATACGACTCTTCATCTTCCTACAATTTTACATTTTTTTTTGCATTTTTGCAACAAAAGACAACTTTTTGCACCTTGACTCTCTTGACCTCCTAGAAACCTAAGAGACTCAAATACATTTGAATTGGTCTAAACATGACCTTTTACATGCATTACATGATTGAAGATTCAAATTTTACATGATTTCCTATTGGAGGCATAACTTCACTAGGTGCTCCTACACCAAACAACCTGCCTGAAAAGACCTCAAGTCCCTTTGAGGACTGAGTTGCATCCAACTTACTTCCTTGGAATACTTCCTACCTTGTTCTTGCTGCACATTTGAAATCATTCACTTGCCTTTTCCTATCACCTAGATTCCTTCCATCTTTTACCTTCATTTCTATCTTCATTTTTCTTTGTATTTTGCCTTTTCTTTCTCTCAGTATTCTTAGATCTCTAAACCACTTCCTTGATAGTATTTAACTGCCCTCTCACCTTTTTTCCAATCAAAGGACATAGGACTATTGTTATTATGCTTTCACCATGCTTTTCTAAACAATCTTTCCCCTCTTCAATCAATTCATTCTTGACCTTCTCTTAACCTGCTTCTCATCATCTCATCTTTTCTAAACATTGGATTATTCTTCAAACTAATTTTCATCTTCAACTTTGTAATGGTTGCAAACTCTTCAAGTACTTTTCAGATAGATATACATCTCCCTCACTGCTTCACCACACAACCTTGGAATACCATCCATCTTACCCAACAAAAGATCCTGGAAGATGCACCTACCCACACTCTCTCTACACCTTCTCCCTAGCTTAATCTCTATTGGAGGATAGTGAACACAAACTTCTTCCTTGTTTGTAACCAACACAACTTCTGACAACTCTTTCTCTCTTAGAGCTTTAAGATAGATCAAGCACTTGAAACCAACAACTTAACAAACCACCAGATCAACCAACTATGATTCCAATTGATGCAGAGCATCTACAGACTTCAAGGGTTGTAAAGACCCTAAACACAAACCTTGAAAAGGTCACTGAACAATCACCAAAATTCACTTCTTTGAAGACTTGATTCCACAAGGCTTAAAGGCACCAAAATTGGAAATATGACCCAAAACACTTAATGAAATTATAAAAAACCTTAAACATCTTGATTTTGACAAGAAAAAACCAAAAACACTCCCTTATAACTCTATTTTACCAGTTTTCTAATAGCTTGCACCCAAAGGCCAAATTTCTTGTAGTATTCCACAAACCAAAAGTTGGGAATATCTTTTGAAGGGTTGGAGATTCCCAAAAATAGATATAGTTCTATGACCCATTTGGGCCTTTTAACACATACTTAAAACTTAGGGCATGTTGTTTTGGAAAGAATAAATATAAAAATGAATGTATTGCAGCTCTTAAGCCCCAAATAGGATTAATTTGCAAAGCAAGTATCAACAAATCAACTCCACAACCCCAAGTAACCACAAACAGACCTTTAAAAGGTTATAAAACTACCAAATCATCAATCTTTAGTGCTTGGAATACCCCTTGATGCACCAAAATATCAAACCCTCACTCTATGCCATTTTAGACTTACTAAAACAGGGGTTTATTTGTTCCTAGATTTCCAAACCTCAAAACACCTTGCCACTACTTTAGAAATGTTAAAATAGGTCTGAAAAAGCTATAAGAAATGAATTCTAGCCTTATTGAATGCATTTACAATAGATTCCAACTTGGAGCCACCAATTTTCATGGAAAAATTCAAAACATTCTGTGAGGGCAGCAACCAAAACTTTATATCCTTACTTCCCCTATATCTGAAATCATAAACATATTAAAATATAACCTATTCTAACCCATTCCACTAATTTACCAAGCCTCCATCAGTGGAATGATTATTAAACCTCACCTAGACTCTCAAAACCCTTAAATTGGGGTTTCAAAATTGTTTAAAGAAAGAACACTCAAACACACTTTATATTCAACAAGATTCTCTCAAATAAACTTTATTAGAAGAATTACACACTATTCAATTAAAAAGAACAAAAATAAAATCCTGGTGGTACTTGTACAAGCCATACACAACTAGAAAACAACAAAGAAAACTCTGCATTTGCAGACATTGTTCTTTTAATCCCAAAATTTATTTCAAAATACAAAATTCCCTCCTTTTATCACCTTTACCATGTTTTTTAAAGATGTTTCCAATAGTTTTCATAAATACCTCTTCAACTTCAAATGACCCATTAGCTCTTTCTACAAATATGACTCTTCATCTTCCTACAATTTTGCATTTTTTTTGCATTTTTGCAACAAATGACAACTTTTTGCACCTTGACTCTCTTGACCCCCTAGAAACCTAAGAGAGACTCAAATACATTTGAATTGGTATAAACATGACCTTTTACATGCATTACATGATTGAAGATTTAAATTTTACATGATTTCCTATTGGAGGCATAACTTCACTAGGTGCTCCTACACCACCATTTCATGCAAGATCCAATCCTTGGAGTGATATGCTAGACTTCAGTCCTCTAAGGGAAGCCATTAAAGGGTTTGGTGAGGTGTAACAAGCTTTTTTCATTCATCAATTCCTCCATTTTTATCATTTTTTCATTATCAAGGTTTAATTACCAAAATAGGGTTTTACCAAGGAGAAACCTTATCCACCAAAAATAAACATTTTTCTCCTCTCTTTCTATGTGCAAATTTATAGGTGAAGAAAGATTGAAATTGGATCAAAAGTGCAATTTTGTAAAGTTTTCAAAGTTGTCATAAATTTTTTCAAGACATGAAAAACTCATCTACAGGTTTTATTTTTGGCTTTGTGGCAGTCAAACCTAGTGGAATCAGAAGCTTAGATCTAGGATTTGAGGACTACAAAAAGAATTTTTAGACCCCTGTATAGAGACCCATTCACCCTTGGGTGAGTATGTCCTTTACTAGAGCCTAAAACCTACTTTTTGAGCAAGGTAAACACCATGCTAACATTCTCATATCTGCTAATTAATGGCTGTTTTTGTTAGTGTTATCATAATACTTCATGTTTCAAGTGTTAGATCTCATAAGTTTGATTGTTAATGGACTTTTATTCTTCTCCCAAAACTTTTCAATCATTTTTATCATAAGGAATTTAAGGTAGCATAGTGTCCAAACCTAGGGTTGACTCACCTTGAGGGTTGAAAGTCAATTCTAATCATTTGTGGCACTATCCCTCTTCCTAATGAATATGGAAAAGGTGATTTTTTTATTAGGTGGGAACCCACTTTTGCTTTTGGAATAGGTCCCTCATTTCACATCCATTTTTTAGGTCTCCAATCCATCTCCCCCATTTTCCTACATTTCAATTATAATTGATGTTGAAGGACATTTGAGTCCTCTTGTAATTTTAATATGTTAATGGACCTCCTTAAGTGGATGGAACGACTTGGTATTTTATGCCCTTATATGTTTTGGCATGGGAGTTGAGCACACAACTATTTGTATGTTTTTCCATTCTATTATAATGATTAGATAAAATGAGCATCGAGAACATTTGGTTTTAGATCTAAAATGAACTTAGGAGTATTTATTTGGGTTTTAAAATATACCTTGGTGTTTAGAAAATTGTTTGATGTTATGTTGTTGGTACAGTCATGGTAGGAGAGTTGAGAAAGAATAGTCCAAACCATGCAACTTAGAGTCAATATTGCGAAAATATCACAATAAACTGATATGTGAACATGTAACTTTATTGAATTAATAATATTACATGAAATAAATGCCTCATGGGTGAATATCCAGGCCTCACAGACCTGTCATAAGGGAATTTGACAATAGAACTAGCCAAAGGCCTTATTACATGCCTTTGAAGGGTTGATGCAAAAATTTAATGAATCTATCTATCTCTAACTTAGAACTATGAATGAATGAATATCCAAATGATTAAAAATGTTTATAAATATGCCTCTCAAGCTCCAAAAAAGGTATGCATCGGACACCATGGTTAATAACTTGATGAATGATCATATGTGAAGGTCAAGCTCAAGATATGGAAAGATAACTCCATGCAAAATGAATTAACTTGTGAATCTACAAGATAGGTCCCAATGAACCCAAGATGCTTGTATGATGTCCCATTAAAAGCTCCACATTTAGAATAGGTCCACACTAAGGAATTTGGAACAAGTCAGTCCTAATGCTCTCAATAGTAATCGCAGTGAAATTATGAGACCAAAAAATTTTGGTAGATAAATGCAAATGATGTGAAATCTAGATATGTGATAGATGTTGATGTGTAGATGATATATACTACTCCACGAGTTAAGAAACAATGATGCAGTAAAATGAAAAATAAAATACTAAAAATTCTACTGAATGCAATGCAAGAAAAGAACAGTTTTTGGTTGACATAATATTGCTTTACAACCAGGGATGCTCCTGCATCAGACACCCAAGGTTGGAAGAAAAGTGAGTCCCTCACTTTTTAGGGCTAACAGGAAAACCAAAATGGTCCACCTCATCCTGAGAAATCCATGATGAATCCTCCACTAGTCTACCTTTCCACTTCACAAGGTATTGTTTGTACTGCTTGTTCTGTAATACCCCTCATACTGTTTAGACTTATTAATTTCTATGATGATACTATTAGGGTTGATTTGGTTGGTTGTAGTTGGATGATGTTGTTATTCCTTTAGTGGACCTAATCGTTTGATATGACATTATTAGGATGATTGTTGATACTCTGTGTGTTGTTTGGATTATTTGTTTATTTAAATGAATTGTCATTAATGTTTATATGTCAATGTGATGATGTTATGGTAATGTTATTTAATTCAGTATTATTATATGATGCAATTGTTTAATAATTAGTTATTATGCAGTAGTTTAATATCATGTTATCCTATGTCAATTTGGTTAGAAATGTTAGCTCATTATTGATATTATAATTGTTAGAATAGATTAGGTGAGAGGACAGTGTAGCATCACTCGTTCACGAGTGCCCTACTACACTGCAATTCCTTCTCATGATAGGATGTTGATTTTATGTATATATATACATGTGCTACTTGACGTTTGTTTGGATGCAGGATTGCAGGAATAAGTCTCGATTCCACCTGCTTCGGCAGGACAGGGCGAGCAATAAATTAACCCAATGGGTAAAAGTTGAAAAAGGGAGTAGGCTTGGAAGTGTCCCCGTCCCAAGTTCGTCGTCTGTTGTGAGTCGTTGTGTTATGATTGAAGTTTTGTCTTGTCTTGTATGTAGTTTCATTGTTGAGTATTTATTTTATTCTTGGTTAGTGTTTAATTAATTAATCGTATTGCATAAAATAATTAATTAATGTTGCCTTGTTATTTGATTTAATTGAGAGTTAGAAAAATGTTAAAATTAAATATATTATAAATTAAAAGTGATTTAATTAATTAAAAATGCAAATAATTATAATTATAATTTATATTGTTGAGAGTAATTAAATATTAATTTTTTTATTAATATTAAATTAGGAAATTATGTGAAGATAATATCTAAATTTAAATAAATAATTTCAATTAAAATTTTAGATAAATGTGAGCTTTTAAAAGCTGAGAAAGGACCACTAAGGAAGGAGGCTTTTTGGAAAAGAAAGCGGAAAAAGATTTATTGATTTTAATTAGTGATTTATTATTTTTTTATGGAGGGAATGATTCACATACAAGTTTTGCTCTGTGTTTTTAGATCTAGAAAAGAAAAATAAGAAAGATAGTTTTGGAGTTTTGAGGTTTTCTTCTGGGTAAAAATTATTGTGAGTTTGCAAAGAAAAGATTATTCAGTAGAACATTGAAGGCAGAAGGTCGAGAAAGGAGTTACAGGAGGAATTCGAGAGGAGGTTACAGGCGGAATTCTCCTTCAGACATAGGATTCCAGGTTTTCCTCTTTTAAATTTTTTAAATACTTCGTAGGTCTGTAAACAAATCTGATTGCTATGTTTTCAAAATTATTTGAATGAAGTTTATGTTTTGAAAACTTGTTTGTGTTTAAAACTCTCGAATCTTCTGTGGTAAATTATAGTAGAACTTGTTTTAAAATCCTTCAACATAGTTTAGTAGAGAAAACTAGTGTGCTTAAAATATAAAACAAAAAAAAATCATTTCTGATGGAAGATCGAATTTGCATGTTTAAATTTATATTGAGTTATTGAAAATCCATGGTTGAGTTGCTTAGAACCTCGGGTTAAATATATTATTCATATACAAAGATTAGATATTCATATATTATCATTCTGAGTGAATTGATTTTTTGTTTTACCTTCTGTCTCGTATGAAAATCTGAAGGTTCTTATTGGTTTGTCATAAGTTTTGTTTAAATATAAATTCACTATATATTATTTAATATATAGATATAAATTAATTGTCATGTATATATTTATAGCTTTAAGTATCTGTTTATACAGAATAAATAAATAGATTTTATATATATATTCCTAAGCTGGGTTGGGCCTCGGGTTCTGTGTATTGAATATAGTATTTAGTTATTTGTTTATTTTTATTTAAAAAAAATAAAAGACGTCTGGACGAATTCGATTTTCAAAATTTGTGTTATTTTATTTTATAAAATCTGTATGTTTTATATAAAATAAAATAAAATAAAAAAATTAAATTTTAATTATTGGGGGGTGGGGGTCGGCCGTACCACCCGACAATAGTCTTTGCCGAGTCAGTGATGGGCGTGGTACCCGCACAGCCTGGGCGACCAGCCACCAGGGGGTGTACAATTACCACAGGCTGAGGCTGCAGTACCATTTGTGGGCTGAACCTCCCCGGCCGTGGTACCAGTGAAAATAAATTTAGTTTTTATTTTTTTAGTTTTATTTTTATGCGTTTAAATTCGGATTTTGGGGTTATAAATTAATTTATTAATTTGATTTATTTTATTTTATTCACATTTGGTTTATAATAATATATATATATATATTATTTGATATAAATTTACTATATATTATTTAATATATATATGTATATATTATATATATTATTTAATATATATATATATATATAAAAGAATTGTTAATTTTATAATATGTTTTTATAAAATGATTATTATAAAAATATTTTATGTTTGGATATATATTTGTATATTAATTTTGTGATGTTTCGATCAAAATTTAATATGATAATATTTACGTGATATAGTTTAATTGAGGAAATGAAATATAAGCTTTGTGATTATAATTTAATCGATTAGTTAAAATTAAAAGATGCAATGTTATAGTGAAATTGTGCGAATTTGAAATAAATGATATGTTTTGGGATTTAAATCGAATATTCTCGAATTGTTGATTTAATTGTTTGATGAAATTATTTAGTTTTAGAAATATTTTTATATGGAGTTGTTTTAAGTAATCATTTTCTTGAGAGTATTCGTTAAGTCTTGTGATATTCTTTTCATTGTTTTATTGTGATGTATGGGAAAAACCCTAGGTGACCTTACCTTTCGTAAGAGTTTATGTTATTGTTAAGGGTTTCTCTAGAGATGGAATGCTTTTCTATCATGTTCTTTTTTTCCCCATGTCGGGCAATTAGGGTTAAGGGTATTGTAAGTCTTCCAGAGAAGTTTTCTTGAGTGGGATGTTATGTGTAGAGGTTCATTTTGTGAATTGCCTTGATGTATTGTACTATGATGTTGTACCCAGTTTCCACGAACGGGATTTGTGCCTCCTAGGAAATAGGAGTGGGTAATGAGATTTGTACCTCCTTTGGAAGGAGTGTGTATTCATATTGGTTTCCTCTAGTGGTTGGAGTGAGGTTCCTTGCTTTGTTTTCTCCTTGGATTGGAGAGTTTTTGTTGTCAAGTTACCTATTGTGGTATCGTGCCTTGTGTGTTGTCGATAGGAGAGTGGCTCTTTGTGGGGGTCCGGCACACAAAGGGGTGCCAGGGTAACCTACCTAGAGTTTAATTAACTGATAATCTAAAAGAATTAATGGGGGGGATTTCACACTAATAAAGATAAAATAATGTCTCTCTCGTGAAGCAAGTGAATGATAAGGCTCGAGATGAGATGGGATGCATAGTTTTGCGTGAGGGTCCGACGGCTAGTAGAGGCAAGCCAGGGTAACCCAGGATGGGGGTCCGGTAGCCTAGGAATGTTGAGCCAGGGTAACTCATGGCAATTTATGCATGACACTCTTCCTATGTCGACAGTTATTCAGTTATAGTGTGATGTTCATGATCTTGTTCTCTGGAAGCATTGTAACCTCGTGTTAGTGATAATGTGGTTATAGTTGTGAAGTGACTTTGTGATTATAGTTGTTATGTGATATTGTGTCTGTTGTGATTAAGTGATTTATTGATTTGTCTCTGGATATTGTTGGATGCAGTCTTTGATATTATGTCTTGAGTTTCATTGATACTTGTGATTATGACTTGTTGTTATGTTCTGAAGTGGTTTGTTGTTGTGCCCTTGGATTTGTCGTTGTTGAGTTCTAAGTGGTCTTTGATGTTAAGTTGTCTTTTTGGAGTTAGACTTTATTGTGTTAGGCGTGCTTGGTCGGGGACCCTTCCTTGTCTACTCTCAGCACGGGGGTGGTTGGGTGGAACGTGCTTTGCACCCCATTGGGTTCCCTCTTATGTTGCAAATGTATCTTTTACTTGCAGGTTTTGGCGAATGTTGATGATCCAGTGTCCTTATGTACCAGATTGATGTATATACTTCATATGTAATGTATTCATTGATGTATTGTCTCCCACGTGTGTTGGGATGACCTTGTTGTAAATTGTATATGTGATTATTGTGGTTGTATGTGTAGTCAATTGTATTCTTCTATCATTGGGATGTAATAATTATTCAAGCCATGTATTTATTCAGGATCATTTGTTATAGTTGGTTATGTTGAGTTGTATCTATCGAGATATGTAACACTGTATATCTTTATAATTCCATGTATTTTCATATGTGCATATGTTATTAATATGGATATAGTTGATGAATATTTTAAATGATGGAATGGGAATGAATAGATTTTCGTAGTAGATTAGTTATTGTTATCTTATTGTCGTTGTTATGGGTTAGTGTAGTCATGTCACTTCGTGTACCCCATTGGAACTAGTTGTGTCTCATAATACATTGTTATGTTATAATACTTAAGTATGTTATTATATTCTTTTAAAAAAAAATTGTTCCGTTGTTTTTAGTTCCATTGGGGTTCACACGGCAGGGCATGACATGTTCCTAGTGCTCCTTCTAATTCTGGTATCCAAAATCTTCTCAATATCCTCTAGTTTTGGATGTGGTAATTGCTCCTTCAAATCCACTTCATTGTTGTTGCCACTTGACTATCTTTCATGGTATTCATATATTTTGTAGCATTGAAAATAAGTGATATACCCAATTTCTTTGGTAACTCCACTTCATATGCATTTCTAGAATCAAACTTCCTTAGAATCTTACATGGTCTAAACTTCCTCATCTTCAAATTATTGTATTTACCCACTGGAAATCTCTCCTTCCTTAGATATACCATCACCTCATCTCCAACAACAAATTCCTTATGTCTTTGGTGCTCATTTTCCTTCTCCTTATACTTATTGTTCATGCCTTCCAAATTCTTCTAGACCTGATTATACAACGTCTCCATGAAATATGTAAAACTCCTCTACCTCTGCACTCCTCTTATTCTCCATATTGATGTCTCTTAACTCTGCAACTCCTCTGGGATGTGTTTTGGTAACAATGTCAAATTGTTTCTTTCCTGTACTCTAGTTCACTAAATTATTGTATGCAAATTTTTCCTTGGTAAAATGATATCCCAACTTCCTGACTTATCTCCAACCAAACATCTCAATAAGTTACCCAAACCTCTATTTACTACCTATGTTTTTCCTTCAGTTTGTGGGTGATATGTTGAATTGAACTTCAAATTTGTCTTCATCTTCTTCCATAATGTTCTCAGAAAGTATCCAATGAACTTGGTGTCTCTATCCGAAATAATAATCTTAGGTAATCCATGCAATCTCACAATCTCCTTGAAAAATAAATCAACATGCACAACATAATTAGTCTTCTTACAAGGAATAAAATGTGCCATTTTAGAAAATCTGTCCACTGTTACCATAATTGAATCATATCCTCTTTGTGTTCTTGGAAATCCTAGTATGAAATCCATACTTATATATTCCCAAGGTCTCTCTAGTACTATCAAAGGTTTATACAATCTAGTATTCTAACTACTTCCTTTTGCAACTTGAAAGTTTTTGCAACTTTGAACATACTTCCTTACATCCTTATATATTTGTGGCCAAAAATAGTGTTCACTCGCCAAAGCTACTACCTTATTCACTCCAAAATTTCTTCCTAAGCCTCCACTATGTTTCTCCTTTATCAAATTTCCCCTCATTGAACTCCTCAGAATACACAACTAATTTACTTTGAACAACATATCTTCTTGAATGAAATAGTCCAACAATTGGCCCTGATCTATCACTATTGGTTCCTTACATGCTCTCCATGCTTCACCAAAATATGTATCATCTTCATACATATGCTTCAACTCTTCAAATCCCAATACTTCCACTCTCGTCTCTTCTAGAAAATTTCTTCTTCTGCTGAATGCATCTACAACTTTATTTGACTTGCCACTCCTATGCTTCAACACAAGTGTATACATCTACAAGAACTCAACCCATCTCATGTCTCTGATTCAACTTACCTTGACTATTCAAATACTAAAAATCTTGATGATCTATATACAATACAAACTCCTTAGGAGACAAATAATGTCTCCACTTCTTCAAAGCTTGAATTATGGTGTAGAATTCTTGATCATAGACTGAATATCTTCTCCTGGAATCATTCAAATTCTCACTAAAATAAGCTATAGGTCTTCCTTCTTGACTCAACACTGCTCCAATTGCATTTTCACTTGCATCACAATCAACTTGAAATACTTTGTCAAAATATGATAATGCTAACATTGGTTGTTCTATCACTTTTTTCTTCAACAATTCAAAACTTCTTTGTGTTCCAGACATCCACTTAAAGTCCTTCTTGTCTCCTCTCATTTTCTTTGTCATGGGGTTATGCACACTACTAAAGATGTGATATTGCTATCAGGATTCAAACACTACTAAGGCTTATGATAAAATTCCAGTAGAAACTAGCTAATCCATGTAATGATATCACCTCTCCAATGTTTGTCGATGTAGGAAAATCAATAATTTCTCTTAATTTCATAGGGTCCATCTTCAATCCTTCAGCAAAAAGAACAAATCCCAAGTACACTAAATTTTTCTTCATGAAACTACACTTCTTGATATTAATCAACAACTTCTCTTCTATCAACCTTTGCAATACTTGTTAGATGTGTCACAAATGTTCTTCTCTAGTCTTACTAAAAATAAAAATATCATCCAAGTAAACAGTGACAATGATGAGGGCCACACTGCCTAAAACCACATAGACACAATAATAGATACCAACACAGAAGATGAAAGACAAAAAATGACTCACTTTTAATTATTTTCAAAAAATGAAATTACAGATTCAAAGGTTACATGCTATAGTCTCACATGGGCTTGATTCATTACAACAAAATCAACTCTGAAAAGAAAATCTACTATTAAGAGCCACAATCTGCACTATTGGGGCCACCTTCTATAACCCCCACTTAACCCTTTTTATTTTCCCCAATAACTGCCCTAGAATGTTCTAGAAATTTCAAATTTCCCCTTTTATTTTGGCACCAAAAGTCTCGTCATTTGATTTCTAGCCTAGGAAGAAATTTTTAATGAAATTCACTTTTTAGAGGACCAACTTCGCAGGGCCATAACTTTTGATTCAGATGTCCAATTTGCTATTCTTTCTTATCATTGGAAAGCTCTTGATGAGCTCTATAATGCATGAACCACCATAGGTTAGTTCGACCACTTTTTGAGTTGTTTCAAGGCCTTTAAATTTTTATATTTTAATTTGAAGCTGCATTGGAGAAATTTCTTGAGACAAAAAATTTGATTTATCCCAAATTGTGTAGGGTATTGAGGTGATTCTTTCGCAACCATTTTTTTTTTCAGTTATGCTCCTTGGGGTAAATTTTTAGGTCCACATGAGCCCATTTAGGCTAACTTACTAAAAATAGTAAGTTCCCAATTTTTTCTATTTTTGACACCTAACTGTCTTATACCCCTTAAGTGCCATCATGGGACTCAAAAAAACTAAAAAAAATAAAGAAATTTTGTTTTTTGGGTGATGCAAAATTTCCCTACACCATTGGGTGCTCCTACATAAGACAAACTTAACAATGAATTTCTTCAATACCTCATTCATCAATCTCATGAAATTTCTTGGTGTATTGGTAAATCCAAAAGGAATTACTAACCACTCATACAATCCTTCATTTTTTAAAAAGTAGTCTTCCATTCATCTCCCTCTCTAATTTTGATATGATAGTATCCACTCTTGAGATCAATCTTTGTAAAATACTTTGGTCCACTCAAATAGTCCATAATGTCATCCATCTTTAGCAAAGGAAATCTATACTTGATAGTGATCCTATTGATTGCTCTTGAATCTATACATATTCTCCACTCTCCATATTTATTTAGTGCAAGTACAATCTAGGTACTACACATGGGCTCAAACTTTCTCTGATCAAACCTTTCCTCAACAACTCTTGTATCTACCAATTCAACTCTACATTCTTTGCCAATGTCATTCTATGTGCTACCTTGTTAGGTAAACTTGCTCCCAATATCAGGTCTATATGATGACTGATACTCTAGAATGGTAGTAGTCCATCTGGTACATTCTTTGATATGATGTCTTTATATTCTACAAGTAGTTCTAATACCTCTCCATTCTTTGTGGTAGTATCCTCTACCTCTAGACTATTGCTATTATTTGGAATTAATGCAAAACACATATTGTCATACTTTAATCCATCAAGAAATTTCCTTCCATCTACCAAACATAATCTAGCAGTGCCACAAAACTCAATCTTCTCCTCTTCCTCTAAAGGTATCAACTTATTCTCTTTCCATTTGATGTCACAGTATAATTATTCCGTATTCCATCATGAATTGCTTTCTTCTCATATTGTCATGGTCTTCCTAATAGTAAATGGCATACATCCATAGGAATAATATCACACAATACTTCATCCCTCTATGATCTAACATGAAATTTTACCAAAAATTGCTCATTCACCAATATCTTATGGTCATCTTGAATCCATGCTATCCTACAAGGGTTTGGATGGTTCAATCTCTCAAATTTCAACTTGGTTACCATCTCCTCTAAAACTAGATTATCAATGCTACCACTATCAATGATAACTTTACATACCTTTCCTTCGAACTTACATCTAGTTCTAAATAGACTCTTCCTTTGTGGTGATTCCTCAGTCACTTCTTCATGCATCAAAGCTCTCCTCATCATCAATGATTCACCTTTGTTAGTTTTCCCAACTGAACTAGGGGATCTAATAGGTTTCTCATCCACATAAGCTGTTCTTCTGGTAAGCTCAAGTTTCTTTCTTTTACTTCCTTGATGACACACAAAGGATCTATTTCCTTCACCTCCACACTTGAAACATGTTACTCTGAATGGTATTCTCTCAGATCTTCCTTCATCTCTCTGGTATCCTTCATTTTGGTACGAATTATGACCTCCTCTCTCATTGTAGTAGAAAATTTTATCTTCTCTGCCTTTGTGGTATGAATTAGCATCCTTTTCTCCACTCTTGTAAGGTTTTACATATTTTTTTTGATCTACATAGGGTCTTGTCTCTTTGGATTGGGGTCCATTCCTCTATAATCTTCCTCTTGCACTTCTCTACCTCTATTCAAAATTTTTGATTAGCTTCTCTTCAGCTTTCAATGCAAATTGATAAGCTTCTTCAATTGATGTCATCTTCACTAGAATCAATTCTTCCCCAATATTTGTTCCCAATCCATTGATATATCTTGCAACTTTTTTTTTACTTGCTTCACTATGACCAGTTTTGATTATCATCTTGTAGAATTCTTTAGTATACTCCTTCATAGATCTCTCCTTTTGTCTCAAGTTCTGCAATCTCTTCAACAATTCAAGTTCATAATCTACTGGTATGAATTGATTCTTCAATTTTATCACCATTCTATCCCATTTGATGATTCTTTCTTTTCCTCTTCTATTTCTATCCAATTGGAATTATTTCCACCATAAAGTAGCATGAACTTTCAACTTTTTTTGCAAATATGACTCTTTTTAGAACTTCAATTTCTTCATATTCAAAGTATTCCTCAATTTCATTTATCTAATCAATAAATTCTTTAGGATTCTAATTTCCCGCATAATTTTGAATTTCAACTCTAGGTATTTTTCCAATATTTGAGATTTCTTTCAACATCTTAACTTGATCCAATTCTTCTTCTTCACCTAGGGCTTCTTCAATTCAATTCACAGCATGTTTTTCTTCACCATTACTTTCATCCTCATGTCTAGGGTTTAGGCCTCACCTTTGATCTTCTTCAACAACATCTAACCTAACTTGCATCTGGCACATCATTTCCAATAATTTTTCCATTCTTCCAACAACATTCACCATAGCAGGCACTCTCCTTGGTGGCTTTTCTCCCCTCAAATTTGGTGCAACTACCTCAATTCAGCAATCTGGCTACAAGGGTTCTAACTGCCTCACAATCAATGATCGGTTGAAAGCACATGCAGTCCACCTCAAGTTGACAATATTTTCACCTCAAGGAATGCCTTCAAGACTTGCAAACTTGCTTTGATACCACTTGGTGCAATCATGATAGGAGGGTTTAGAAAGAACATTCTAAATCCTGCAGCTTAGAGTCAACATAGTGGAAATATCACAAGAAACTAATATGCGGACATGAAAATCTATTGAATTGATAATATTACATGCAATACATGTCTCATGGGTGAATATCTAGGGCTCACAATCCCACCACAAGGGTATTCGACAATACAATTGGCCAAATGACTTGTTACATGCCCCCAAAGGGTTGACGAAAAAATGTAATGAATCTATCTATCTCTAACTTAGAACTATGAATGAATGAATCTCCAAATGATTACAAATGCTTATAAATATTCCTCTCAATCTACAACAAAGTTCTACATCGGCCACCATGGTTAATAACCCGATGAATGAACATATGTGAAGGTTGAACTCAAGATATGGAAATATAACTCCATGTGAAATGAATTAACTTGTGAATCTCCAAGATAGGTCCCAATCAACCCACGATGCTTGTATGATGTCCCATTAAGCTCTACACGATCTAGAATAGGTCTACACTAAGGAATTTTGACTAGGTCGACCCCAATGCTTTGACTAGTAATCACAGTGAAAATTTGAGAGTGATAACTTCTAGTAGACAAATGCAAATGATGTAAAATATAGATATGTGATAGTTTCTATATCCTACTCCATGAGATGAGAAACAACAATGTGGTAAAATGTGGAATGAAATACTAAAACTGCTACTAAATATAATGCAAGAAAAGAACCATTTTTGGTTGACATAGGATCACTTTATAACCAGAGATGTTCCTGCATCGGTTGTATGCCTTTAGTGACTAGTTGGTTTGTAGGTTCCTTTGGTTATGGAATTGGCATGTTTAGGGACCACTTAGGGGTCACTTGTGTGTTCCTAAAGAATATGGGAAATGATGTGTCTCTTTCCTTGTGTGTTTTCTTGCGTATTTAAAGAGGTAGGAGTGTTGAGGAGGTCACAATACCATATAAAATTTTTCCTTCATATTCCTAATGTGTTTGGTGCCCAAGAGATAGAATTATCTATTAGGCATTGAGTTGTTTTGTCACTTTTTGAGTCTATCATTTTTTGGTTACAGTCTTAGATAGTTTAAGGGTATTTGGTATGTATTAGAGACAAAACCCTAGCTTGGGTTTTCTCACTCGCCAAGAAACTAGTGCCCAAGTAGGACAACTTTTGGTTAGGACTCCAACACTAGGTTTGGACTCCAATGCTAGAATGAGGCTCCAACACCTAGGTGCGAGTGTCCTATTTAGGTTTGGTTTCCTTAGGTGCTTTGTTTTTTCATTTCATCATTTAACTATGTCTTCCATTATTTTATCAAGGAAACTTGGTATATCAAAGTTTTCCCCCTTGACCTTGTGAGTCTTCCCATGTCATTTCATCAATGAGTGTTTCACATCAAGATTTTATGGCATATCCTTGTCTTGGGAAGTGTTGTTTCCTAGAAGTGACTCGTCATCATTCAAGTAGTGTAGGGTTTGTGCCTCTTGGTTAGGAAACGTCTTATGAAGATTCACCCTTGTGTTTACTGTTGTAAAGTGTGTCTAGTTCTGGGTTAGAGGTTGATTCCCTCATCCTATCTAGGTGTGGTGTTACAAGGGAACGTAATTGTGGGTTTGTAACCAATCATCGTATAGGTGTCCCCTTTCTCATATGTTTATTTTGGTGGATTTATCCCATGATTGTTATGTCTTCTGCTATTCCCACCTTTCTTATACAATGGTGATGTTGTATTGTTGTCATTTTCATTGTGTTATTTTGTTTCCCATAACACTTTTATGCATGTTGTTGTGAAAGTGCGACATGTTGTTATCATATCAATCACCATGTTGTTCTTTAAAAAAAATTGTTAGGTTTTGTCTTGGGCATGTTAGCTTGGGGCTTTACAAATATTATATTGTCATTTAGCTAGTTAGGTCAGCCTAAGGCTTATATGTGGTTATCTAAGTTGTTATGGGTGATATACTAGGCATAAGTAGGGTATACATAGGAGGTAGTGAGCCTTATTTACATTCATCAGATTGTACGATTTGTGCTCTCATTTGAGATATTTGGAGGTTTACCCCCTCAAAGTGGCTTTTTTCTCAACTATTATCAAGTATTTACATAATATTTCATATTATATCTTCTATTGTGAATGCTATTTCATTACAAGTGTTATCAAAACATGATTTTGACATTGTGAAGGCAAGAAATTTTCTCAATTTTGGAAGTCATTTTAGGAAGTGCATCTCTCATATTTTGGTGATTTTTTTTTCTAATTTTTAAAGGGTTTTTGAAGAATGTATCGAACTAGTTAAAGACTATATTTTAGAGGAATTAGAGTAGAATTGAGATATTTATTGCAAAATTAGGGATTTTTCCCACTATATTTGGAAAGTGAATATCTCTCACATGCTAGTAAATTTTTTCCTAGTTTTTGGTGGGTTTTTTTAATAACTAAGAAAGGTTCCTATAGTCCAAATTTTAGAAGCATTGAGTAGAATTAGGGTTTCCAAAAAATTCTCTCAATATTGGAAACCACTTAATTTTTGGGATTTTTTTGGGAAAGTGCAACCTAGGCCTGGTAAGTTATAGTAAAAAATTTAGATTATTTTGGATTTTTTTTGTGTGATTTATTACAAAATTATTTTCTACCATCGTGATGGGGCTTGCAACAAGAGGTAAAAATAATGCTACCACACTTGGGAAATATTTAGATAAGGATGCTATAGCAATTGAGGATATTAATCCCAATGATGAAATCAATAAGGTCAAGGGTGAAATTTCATCAATTAGGAATGAAATAAATGAAGATTGTAAGAAGTTGAACACAATTATTTAGGTGATGAAGTATAAGGGAGAAGATTCACCTAGTAAGGTGGAAGATATTGCTTTTTTTGGACATTATTTTTTTGGGCTTGACTCATATTTCAAGAAGGAACATCCCTTTAATAATCATATGCCTAGGAAATTTGTACCCGATTTGGATATGAGAAAGTTTGATGGTAAGGTTCCAACCAATTAGATTTTACAAATGAAGTAGTTACTTGATCTTCATCATGTTCCAAGTCAATAGAAGGTGTCTATGGCACATTATACTTGGAACCAAATCATATTATTTTGTATCATTGGATATGTGATGAGGAGAGAAAGAAGGGTTGTGTGGTCACATGGTCAATTTTTCAAGAGAAACTTGCTACCCATTATGGAGATAACTTTATGGATAGCTACTTCTGCCAACTCACTAAATTAAAGAAATAGATACAATCAAGGACTATACTCAACAATTTCAATCCATTTCTCTAAGAGTGGAGAATATAAAATAAAAATTTGTAGGAATTATTTTTATGAGGTTTAAAGAACCAAAAAAATATGAGGTACATTAGTTCCAACCACAATCCTTGTCACAAGTGATACTTATGTCAAAAAAAGTTGAGGAGAAGTTTTTGGCCAATAGGTGACATGAAATTGTAAATGTAAGAGAAAGGACCTCTCCTACAGATTCATTACCTTAACTTAATAGGTTGAATCCATAAAAAAATGAGAAGAGAGAAAAATAGTTGTGTTTCAATTGTGACAATAAATATAGTTGAGGAAACAAATGCAGTGAAAAGGAATTATTCTATATTGAAGGCTTGAGTGAGGAATAAGAGTAGGAACCAATATTAGAGGGTGATAGGGAGTTAGATGAGGAATAACATGATTCCCAACTAATATTTTTTGGTCATGCATTCTCAGGTTTTAGCATCCCACAAACTCTCAAGGTAGTGAGTTTATTAAAGAAGCAAAAAGTAACAATGTTTTTTTTTTTATCAGTAAAAGGCCCGAGCCTAATTAATTATATTAAATTTATCATCAAAATTACAAAATACCAAATTTATAGTGCTAGTAAGCATGTATCATAGATACTTTTACATATAACTGAATATGTAGAAATATGTAGATTAGCAACTATAAATTAATTACATATTTCCTATATGTGTGCCAATTTTGTACATTACAAAATTTTCTCCATCCTCTGCATCGTTAGCTTCTTCACTCCATCATGTCTTCTACATTTTCATTTATAGTTTTAAAAAGTAACAATATTGATTGACTCGGGTAATGCTCATAATTTCATGAACAAAATGTTGTCTACTCATCTAATTTTTTTTATATATCCAACTCTAGAGTTTTAGTTCTTGATTGTAGATAGTTGCACTATTAGTTGTTCTAGAAAATGCCACAACATTAAATTATCTATGGAAGATTATCACCTTGATTGTCCAATGTATGTTATCTCCATGGGTGCAATAGATATTTTTTAGGAGTACAATGGATTACTAAATTGGGAACAATTGAGATGTACTTCCAAGAAAAAATTATGATATTTTAATCAAAAGGAAAGAAAATAGAGCTAAGAAGGTTGAAGGAAAAGTCCCCACAAATGCTAAGCTCTCATAAAATTAAAAAATTTCTTAAGAAAGGAGCTGATGGATTTGTGGCCCAATTATTTTTATTAGAAGCCTATCAATTTAATGCTCCTGACCATCCATATAAATTCAAGATATTTTTGATAATCACTTAGTGGTTTTCATAGATATTCCTAATGAAATTCCTCATAAGTGGGATTGTGATTATGCTACACAACTATTTCGAAGGAGCCAACCACCCAACATTAGGCCTTATAGGTACCCATATATACAATAAATTGAGATTGAAAATATAATTGAGGAGATGTTAGAGGTAGGAATTATGAGGCATAGCCAAAGTGCTTACTCCTTGCCTGTTGTGATGGTGCCTAAGAATGATGAAACTTGGTGCATGTGCCCAAACTCTAAAGTGCTCAATATGTACACCATCAAAGATACATTTCCTATTCTAGTCATTGATGATTTTCTAGATGAATTGAATGCAACTATGTATTTTACAAAGTTAGATATTAGATCAAGTTATCACCAAATTTGAATTAAGGAATAAGATATTTCAAGTACAACATTTAGGACTCATGAGGGTCATTATAAGTTTTTGGTGATGACATCTGGTCTTGCCAATGCACCATCTACATTTCAAAGTTTGACGAACTCCATATTTAAGAAAAAATCAAGGAAGTTTATATTAGTGATCTTTGATGATATATTGATTCATAAAAAGATACGGAGAAACATTTACAACATATAGATCAAGCATTACAAGTTGTCAAAGATCACCAACTCTATGCTAAGCCATCCACTTGTTCTTTTAATCTCAAAGAGGTGGAGTAATTGGGAAATATTTTCACATGAAGGAGTAAAGGTGGATCCTAAAAAATTAAGGCTATCATGTAATGGTGTATTCCCAAAACTATTAATAAATTTAGGGGTTTCTTGGGATTGATTGGATACTATAGAATATTTGTAAATAATTATAGTTGTATAGTAGCACCCATCACAACCTTATTAAATAAGTATTATTTTTATTGGAATTAATTTGCTAATGGATAAAATAAAAGAATGAAGGAGGATACATCTACTACTCCAGTTCTTGCTACTCCATACTTCAACAAGGATTTTATTTTGAAATTTTATACTTCAAGAAATGGTATAGGAGAAATTCTCATGTAGGAGGATCAACCCATTGCTTTTGAGAATCATCAATTATAGGGTAAGAATCGACTCAAAACTATTTATGGGAATGAAATGATAGCTATTATTCATGAAATAAAATAATGGAGGAATTATCTAATGGGTATACACTTCAAGGTTAAGATAGATCATGATAGACTAAAATATTTTTTGGAACAAAGATTATCTTTTGAAGAGCAACAAAAATAGGTCACTAAGATTTTGGGATATGACTTTGAGATTGTATATAAGAAATGGAATTAAAATGTTGTGGCATATGTACTATCTAGGAAGGATGAGAAGAATGAAGCTTTATTGTGTGCCATTTAAATATTACAAAAATATTGGGTAGTAGAAGCCAATGAAGAGTGGAAAAATGATGTTACAAGTACTTCAATTCAAGAATTATAGAGTGATACTAGTAGTTCCGATAATTTTTTTGGAAGGGAGATGATTTGTGGTATAAAGAGTAATTATATCTTTTCAATAATTCCTCTCTCAAAAAAAAAATTCTAATAGAGCTTTGTTAGTCTCTATTTGGGGGTGAACCATAGATTTTTGGGATAGGGGACTCTCTTACACTTCTAGGGTTTTGCACCTAAAAGGAGAGAGGAATCCCAAAAACCTTGATGGCTCACTCAAGACTAATGAAAATATGATTGAAATATATCAAAGGAGAATGACCTAAATACTGAAAACTGATTAAAGATATTGACTAATGAATGAAAAATAAATAAATGTAAAGTGTTTGAAAACATAGTGTAGTATGCTGCCAAACATATGTTAAATGACCTAGAAATTCAAACAAAACTAAATAGAAAGTTTTGAAATAGGAAGTGTGCACCCGGAAATGTGTAGAGGCTGGAATGGAGACTTGAAATGCCACTAATTCTAAAATTTTGACCTACTAGGACTCATATTCCATTCTGGGGCTCGTTTCAGCTAAATAGGTATTTGAATATATAGAAATATCTCATAAACATGTATAGTGGGACTAAGTCACCATTGCTAGTGACATACTCCACTTTGGATTTTTTGAAAACCTGAAAGTGGAAATGAAAGCTCTCGGTTTGCACTTTTTGTTCCTCCAAGTGTCCAGATCTGAAACTACTAAATTTAGGTCTGTAAGTGACTTTTTGTGGATATTTTGACCTAGCCAACAAGGAGATCTCTTCAAAAACTTTGGAACCAATTCTTCAATCATCTTCAAGTCCTCAAATCTACAAACACACAATGAGAGAGAGAGAGAAATGTTGAATGTTAGGGAATAGGGGTTTTCCTTGGTCAAACCCCTTTTAGGTAATTAAACCAAATGAAAAAATAAGATGAAGAATAAACATGAAATGAAGGGATTATAAACTTTCCATGATGATAGATCTTGATTTTCTACAACAATGGATGAGGAATTTTCCCTTGAATGCCTTAGAAGTAGTCTTGATGACTTAGAATGATAAAACCCTAGCTTGCTTGACTTGAGAGAGATGGTGAATGATGAATGAATTATGGATTAGGGTTTAAAAGCTTTTTATATAGGCAATCCACCTAAAATGCTCATTAATTTGATCCCCAAGGCTGACATGGAAGAAAATAAAACTTAAAATCCATTTTTTCTGCTCAAACCTCAAAAATAGCCCAAATGGGACTAAGTCGCCAAGTTGGGCAACTTAGTCACCTAGATGGGGCTCATTCACCCAAATGGGAAACTTAGTCCCATAAGGGCTCTTTTGCTAGTTGGGATGTTGGGGAGTGAAGAAATTAGGTTTATATGTTGATTTAATTAGGTCTTTGATCAAAATAAGCCTTGGGATGCACAACATGGGGTCATAGGGACCTATTAATGATGATATAAAGGATAATTAGGGATAAGGACACAAAGTTCAATGTGAAAGTGTGATTAAATACACTTCACAACATTAAAATGAGGTCAACTTAGGCTAGAAAGGCACAACATCCAATGTGAATGTGCAAGACACATTACAACACTAGATTAAGATTAAGTTTATTTTACAAGCCTTGAGAATATAATTAAATACATTTTACAACATTGAATTAGGGAAAATTTAAGTCAATTTAGCTTAAAATGGTCCCAAGACCTAGTGTGGATGTGTAAAACACCTCACAAAACTAGATTAAGGTGATATTAACTCTAATTTATCATTAATTATTCCCATGTCAAGCAAGAAATACATTTTTATACACTAAATTTAGCCCCCACTTTAGTGAGAAGATGAACTTGCTTCAAACTCACACTAAAGTAGACATTCAAGAGGGGTCCAATTGTACCAATGCTGATGAAAAAGGATGACAAAGATCAAAGTAGCAATCAAGCTCCCAGGATCCAAGATCCTAAGTCATACCAAAATAAGCACAAAAGGACACACATAAGGTGCATGATGTGAAACAAAAAAAATATGCAATAATGCAATGGAAAGAACTAGAAGGAAGAGAAGAGTGAAAATAAAAAGGTGGATCAAGCTTCAACCATTTGTTCAATATGATGTGGATCAGATCTAGGTTGTTTGTACAAAAATGCATACTCACTTTGAGGCGATGGAACTCTTGGTTGTGGACCAGGTGAGAAGGCCCGCAATGTGAGAGACATACACTCATGGTTGGTATGCACTCACACACATGCAGGTGGCTATGAGGAAATTCATTCCTTAGAATGGGCTTCCCACTCAATCATACCAAAGTTATACCTGTTGATAACTTTGATAAGGTGCCACACAAAAATGATCTTCGAGCTCCATGAGGTAAGTAAAACTTTGTATGCTTAAAACTCATAGACATTGTAAATGTAAAATTGTTTAAGGAATGTTCAAAGGGATTTTTCCTAGTTTGTGCAAGCTCTCATCTTAGGGAACATCATGCCTAATGTTTCCAAGAGAGGAAAAGTGCAAATGGTCTCATCTTGTTTCCAAGAGAGGAAAAGTACAATGTCTCATCCTGGAAAATATTGTACCTAATGTTTCCAAGAGAGGAAATCACAAGAAGAATAAAATCACACAATGAAAGGTGAGTGTTGAAGTATGCCCCCACTTTAAAGCAGTTGCTAACACCATTGTTGTGAGAAATTATTTTAAAGTAGAAGAAAACATGAGAGCTTATTCATAAATCCCTATGCCAATTCATATATTTCCAATAAGCTACATCATGAAAAAGGTAGTATGTACCATGTGAGCCAGCTTAAGGTGTGTCATCCACATCCAAAGCTTGCTCTCATATGTTCATGAAAGGTTAACAACTAGCCAAAAGAGGAAACTACAGGTGACATATGAGGAAAAAGTTAACGAACGCTTTTCCCCCACTTAGTGCAGGACAAGGGTGAGCCAAAATGATTGTTAAGATGTAGGCTAGAATGAAAATCAATATCAAGTAGAGGAATTAGGTGCCCCCACATAAGGAAGAGCACCAAACTCCTTAAGATGTATTTTACTAATCAAAGCCTTACATTCATTAGTAGAATGACTGTGAACTCTATGATAGGTGTAGAATGAAGTCTTTAGAATTTCTTTCATGTTCTTGGAGAGAGAGATATATCAAGCGATCTTGGAGGAGTCTCAACAAGATACCCTCTTGATCAATAGTAGAAGGTGCTCCTATAGTTTTTGGCAAAGATTTTTCTTGCTTAGATGTACAAGATGTCAAGATTTTGTTCTCTCCTTTATAGTAGGGTAGGGTTCAAAATCTAACAAACTCAAATCATTAGTGTTTTGTGAGATGAAATTTACATTAAGTGAGGATGTCTTTGTTTTTTCATTGCTTACAAAGGAGAATGATTAAGACCACTAGTGTTAGTCAATTTAGGATGCACTATTGTGAAAGTGGGCTTGGAGAAATTTTGTGTGATAATGTTGATGTCGAATGAAGGTTTCACAATTTCTATCAAAGGATAACAACCAAGACCATGAGTCACTTCTTGTGTGTTAGGATCGATGGGGACATGAATACCTTATTCTCTAGCACCACATCCTTTTCCACTATATCCAAGTTGTTTCATAAGCTCATAACCTTTTCCATAAATATTTTTCATCACTTTTGGATCAGGTGGTTGCTCATTGTTGTGTTCATCAAAGTTTGTTGTATACTATGTTGTATTTTGTTCTAAAGTGGTTGAGGAGGATGTGTTCGAAGGGTTTTCTAAGTTTTGTGTTGACATGACTTCTTTTTTGCATCCCTTATGTGAATCTTTGTTTATAATCGTGTACTCGCCCATGAATGTATGTTCAAAATCTAAGGAACCCCAATCATCGTCTAATAGCTTCGTGACTTATTCAATATGTTATGTGTCTTTTTTTTGGATGGGTTCCAATTGCATAGTTGGTGGCAATGTGTTTAAATGATTCTCTATTTTTTTTCTCAATATTTAAACAACTATTTGGATTGGGATCAGCTTCAAGTATGTGCACCTTTTTGTTGTAAATGCATTTCATTTTATGATGAAGAGTAGAAGGAATGCCATTCATTGCATGAAACCATGGTATACCTAAAATAATATTATCGGAAAGATCATTAGGCATAACATGGATTGGTGTTTCCAATGTAGCCTGCCCAACTGTAATAGGCAAAGTGATCACACCAAGTGGTTGTTTGCCTAGATTGTTAAATCCATGGATAGACAAGGAATTAGGTTTAATTTTTTATTTATTCACATGTAGCCTATCCAAAATATTTACACTACACACATTAAGGGTGGAGCCATTGTCAACAAGGGTTTGTTGTATCCCTATTCTTTTGTATTGAGATATTATTATGAAAGCAACATTTCTTTTTGCACTTCCAAAGGGGGGAGTTCACTTTGGTGGAAAACAATGTCAACATTAAATCTTGAATTAGGGATGGTATGTCATTTGGTTGCACATTGAAGGGACATGAACTTGTTGTGAGGCTGTTTGAAGCATAGTGTGATAGTTAGGTGAATTCTGAATTAAATACCATAGGGATATCTTTACAGGAGTATTCTTAAGTTGTTCAAAAATATTATAGTCCTTAGGAGTTAATCGAGGAGCACTAGGAAAGATGGGATTAGGAAAAGGTAATGGTGTTGGGGTAGGTTGTTGTGGTTGCAGATTATTTCTAGTGTTATATGTATGAGCAACAATATTATGAATCAGTTGTTGCGACACATTATTCTTAAATAGGTAAAGGATAAGTTCAGGATTGTTGTGAGTTTGTTGTTTGTGTGATTGTGGGTAAAGGATTAGAGGATTCTTAGGATGTTCCATAGGATATGTAGGAGGTCCAATAGTCAAGGGTGATCTAATGGACACTTGTGCATTCATAACCTCAGTGGTCTTGGTTGGATGTATCTCTAATAAAGGGAAATGTATAATCACCTTTTTATCATTATCTAAGGAAGACACATTACTATTGTTTCCATTTTCTAGCACCATGATATTCTCCCTAGGAGGATAGTTGTTAGGAGAACTATGAATAAAATGTTCTTGACATTTATGGATTAGTTCTTCTAAAATGACTTCATCGCAAGTAGGGGAATGATCAATGGTTGAATTATCTTGCTCAATAAGGATCTCCTTAGGTGAAGAGGGACAACTAAGATTCTCATGACTCTCATTGGTTGTATTTTCTAACATCAAAGCATCTTCCTTACAACTAGGGGAGATACTAGGAGAAGAACATGTATGATTATCATGATCATTTACAACTTCATTCCTTTGTTCCCTAATGTATTCCAAAATAGGATAGGTAGGGGAAGGATCATAAAGAGGGTTGTGATAGACCTAAAATATTTGATCATATAACACTAACACAACCTTATCATGTATAATCTCATCTTCCTCGAAATCACTCTTACAAGCCAAAGGAGAATGGAAATTAGGTAAGGTGACATTTAGGAATGTGTCTATAATTCCATTTTCTTGTGCTAAAGTATCTTCCCAAAGGGGATGAGGAGAAGGAAAAACAAGATCCTCATGATTCTCAATGATTGTATCTTCTTTTGCCAAGATACCTTCGTCATTAAAAGAAGAGGTATCTTGAGAAGAACAAATATAATCATTGTGGTTATCTATGTTTGTATGCTCTTCTATCACATCATCCACACAAATAGGAGAGATAGGAGGAGGTGTAAGTTTAAGGAAAGTATTATCATTTTCACTCTCTTCCACTTAGAGACTCTCATAACTTGGGAATTAATTGAATGAATGACTATCATGTTTATTTACTAAATTTTTCTTTCCAAACTTAGAGAAGATTGAAACTAAAATTTGGAAAAAGTAATTTATGCAAACTTGAAATGAAATGTAAGGATATAAAATGAAATACAATTTTAATTTTTCAAGCAAGATAATTTTCTAGTTACATAATGCAATGATCTGAAAATAAATATGTTGTAGATGCAAAATTGAATTGGAGCAATGCATGAAATGAGCTAATATAAGCTAGATCTAATGAAATGCATGTTAGAGAAACTCATTCAATTGATACAAATAGTTAATGGCAGAAAAAAAAAGCTTAAACACATGGTTTTCACTGTTGTGAAAGGCAGTTTCAGGGGTAGAAAGGGACTGAGTTTCCCAAGGTGGCGAATGAGTCCTAGTGGGTATTTTTTTCAGAATTTTGAGATTTTTTTGATTAATTTTTATTTTGTCTGTTCTATATGATGCAGACCTGAGATGCAAATGCCAAATTTCAGAAAATTTCAATGATTTAAGATGCAAAAATGCAACCTATATGCACTTTCACTAATACAAAATTTGAAACCCTAGAATGCAATTTAAATAATGCAAAATGCAATGCAATGTGAATTATAGGATGATGATGGACTCCAAATCAGAAAAGAAGGTATTCGAAAAGCAGGTTCACCAAAATAAACCATATTTTTTTGTAGGATAGGGGAATCTCTTACACTTCTAGGGTTTTTGCACCTAAAAGGATAGAGGAATCCCAAAAACCTTGATGGCTCACTTAAGAATAATGCAAATATGATTGAAATATATCAAAGGAGAATGACCTAAATGTTGAAAAATGATAAAATATATTTGACTAATGAACGGAAACTAAAGAAATGTAAAGTGTTTGAAAACATAGTGTAATATGCAAACATATGTTAAATGACCTAGAAATGCAAACTAAACTAAACATAAAGCTATGAAACAGGAAGTGTGCACCTAGAAATGTGTAGAGGATGGAATGGAGACTAGGAAGGATGTTGATTATGAAAATTTGACCTACTAGGACTCATATGCTATTATGGGCAACTTAGTTCCAGATCTAGAGAATTGTTTCTGAGCCCGTTTCAGCCAAATGGGTATCTGAATCTACAAAAATATATGATAAAAATGTATAGTGGGACTAAGTCACCATTGATGGTGACTTAGTCTACTTTAGATTTTTTGAAAACCTGAAAGTCGAAATAGAAGCTCTCGGTCTGCACTTTTTGTTCCTCCAGGATTTTGGATCTAAAATTGCTAAATTCGGGCCTACAAGTGACTTTTTGTGGATATTTTGACCTAGCCAATAAGGAGATGTCTTCAACAAATTTTTAACCTATTCTTCAATCATATTCAAGTCCTAAAATTTGCAAACACATAAGGAGAGAGAGAGAAATGTTGAATGTTAGGGAATAGGGATTTGCCTTGGTCAAACCCCTTTTAGGTAATTAAACCAAATGAAGAAAAAAGATGAAGCATGAACATGAAATTAAGGGATTAGAAACTTTCCATGATGATGGATCCTATTTTTTTGCAACAATGGATGAAGAATCTACCCTTGAATGACTTAGAAGTGGTCTTGATGACTTAGAATGCTAAAACCCTAGCTTGCTTGACTTGGAGAGATGATGAATGAATTATGAATGACTTATGAATTAAGGTTTAAAATCTTGTTTATATAGGAAATCCACCTAAAATTCTTGTTAATTTGATCTCCAAGGCTGACATGAGAGAAAATAAAACTTAAAATCCAAATTTTCCCACTCAAACCTCAAAAATAGCCCAAATGAGACTAAGTCACCAAGCTGGGTGACTTAGTCCCAATTGGATGGGATTCATTCACCCAAATGGGTGACTTAGTCCCACAAGGGCTCTTTTGCTAGCTGGGATGTCAGGGAGTGAAGAAATCGGGTTTATATGTTGATTTTATCGGGTGTTTGATCAAAATAAGACTTGGGATGCATAACATGGGGTCATAGCGGCCTATTACTTATGATATAAAGGGTAATTAGGGATACGGACACAAAGTTCAATGTGAAAGTGTGAATGAATACACTTTACAACATTAAAATGAGGTGCACTTAGCCTAGAAAGGTACAACATCCAATGTGAATGTGCAAGACACATTACAACACTAGATTAAGATTAAGTTTATTTTACAAGCCTTGAGAATATAATTAAATACATTTTACAACATTGAATTAGGGAAATGTTTAGTTAATTTAGCTTAAAATGGGCCCAAGACCTAGTGTGGATGTGTAAAACACCTCACGATACTAGATTAAGGTGATATTAAGTCCAATTTATCATAATTATTCCCATATCAAGCAAGAAATACATTTTTCTATGCTACAGGGGGCCATTCTTGATTTTTGAAGATATATCATTGAGTCAAGAAACACTTCTTTTTGGAAGGGATAAAAGGGGATGTTCAAAAATTTGTGGTTGAATATTTGGGTTGTCAAAGAAATAAGGAGACAATTAAGATGCCTAGTCTCTTACAATCCTTAATTATTCCTAGCCAACATTAGGAAGAGATCTCCATGGACTTCATCATAGGGTTTCTAATATCTAATGGTAAGAATGTCATCATGGAAGTAGTGGATCACCTTACTAAATATACATATTTTATTGCATTATCCGTTTTACAAGTAGTATAGTGAAAAAATTAGTTTTGGAGAGTTAAAAAATGCTACATGGTATACCTAAGGTTATTGTTAGTGATTGTGATCCTATATTTACTAGTAACTTTTAGATATATTTATTCTCATATTTGGGTACTCAATTGGCTCATATTTCTTCATACCATCCTCAATCTGATGGGAAAATTGAGGTTGATAATAAGTGTTTGGAAGGATATCTACATTCTTTCCCTCCAAATAAACAGACTCAATGGGTAGATTGGATACCACTAGAAAAATGGTGGTATAACACTTCCTTTTATATTTCATAAAAAATGTCTCCATTTATGGAATTATATCAATATCATCATTAAAGGTGTCACCAAGAATTTGTGTCATGGAGGATCACATGCTTTATCAACAAGTACTTTCATGACTCAAAGAGAATCTAGCCCTGACACAAGACTAAATGAAGTAGTAGGAAAACCAACACCATAGTGAAATAAGTTTTGAAGTTGGGGATTAGTTTTTATTGATATTGTAGCCTTACAAGAAAATTCATTGAAGGAATAATTAGTTGGTTTTTGGGAGGCTTATGAAAATTCATGAAGTTATTCCTCATGGTCATGAAGAAATGGACAATGTTGAAATGGGAAAGAAAGGTTGTCAATGGAGGAAGTTAAGTTGATTTCTTTTCCTTTGAATATCTTAAAGTCGTGAGGTCGTATGGATTTCCCATTTCTTTTTTCTAAGAATTTTGGGAGATTTGTTTCTCAAGATCTTATTTTGGCTATAATATATTTCTTTAGGATGGGTAAGGTTTTGATACAATTGAACTCAAAATTTATTTTATTATTCCCTAAAAAGGAAGAGGCTACCACTATGATGGATTATAGACTTATTAGCCTTTGAAATATGATTTATAAGATTTTCTCTAAGTTAATTGTCAATCAAATAAAACCTATTAGATTGATATCTACCAATAAAGGTTTTATTACAAGGAGGAAAATTCTTGATGATGTTCTTACTACTTTGGAGAATAGTAAAAATCTAGGTATGGATCTTAAGCTTGATATATCTAATGCCTAGGATAGAGTGTCTTGGCATTTCCTCTTGTTTTTCCTTTCGAAGTTTGGTTTCAAGAGAGAATTCTACATCTTCTCAAGGCTTGTGTGACAACTCCTATTTGTTTTTTTTTGGTGAATGGTATTCCTAGGGTTTCTTTTCTTGTGATAGAGGTTTAAGACATGGGGATGCCTTGTCCCCTTATTTGTTTATAATTATTGTAGAAGCTTTTTGTAGTGATTTTAAGAATTTGATTGATTCTAAAACCTTAATTGGGGTTAAAGCTTCCTCTTCTTTGTCCCCTCTCACCAAAAGTTTATAGATGATACCATAATGTTTGGGGCTACTTAAATTATGGAATAAAAACATTGGAAGACTATCCTTGATTATTATCCTAAGGTTTTAGGATAATACATTAACTATAACAAGAGCATGTTGTACACTTTTAATAATGATGCTTCTCTCCAACAAAGGGAAAACTTTAGTGGAAAATCTTCACAAATTGGCAAATTCTAGAAATAGGCCAAGTCAAAATTGGTGAATTTGTGCAAACCAATAGGGTGTCCAAATCGCCCAAATTTTATGAACTATAGGTCTAATGCATGTCCATTCACCAATGAGTATTTTTATGAGGCATATTTAAGCAACTAATTTTCCATAACAAACTACACATTTCAAATGGACTGACTAATATTTTTGCCTAGAATCCCATAAGAATGTAATAAAACACCTACTGTGAACCCCAAATCTAGGTACCTACAAAACAAAGAGAATAAACACCCTAAGTTAGATATTGCAAGCATAAACAAGGATTCCCCATGAGATTCATTAACATATTCCAAATTAGGAAGATAATGATAAAAAATACAATGAAATCACAAAAACAAGATTGAATCCTAATTAAGCAAGCAAACTCTTAATCCCATGGGGGAATTGGTGCCAATTTGATGTGAAAATTGGCCCTTTCCCAATCCTTAAGATGCAAGTTGATGATTGTTGAGAAATGTTGATCCACTTTGATGATGAATGTGAGAGCTCCAAGCCAAATCTGAAAAAAAGCCTAACTAATAACTCAAATGATGGATGAGAATTACTAAATATTTTAGCATGGTAACTTTGCTTGGAATGTGGATGATAAAATGAGGAAAGGAGCTCTTCATTTATAGGATTTCAAGATGGATGAAAGTATAAATTTGAGCAATGTGGGACTAACTTTCATCCAATGATATGGTGCCACTTGTCAAGCTGTGACTGGATGATGGTTGTGCAAGATTTGGGGTTTGTGCCAATAAATGCCAATAATTGAAATTCAAATTTGTTGAAATGACATGTAAGAGGGAAGGGGAAAATGCAATAAATGCCACTTGGCTCAAGGAAAAGGACATGTAAGAGATCTTAAATGCCTTGTTGGAAGGACTTATTTGGATTTTGAATTCAAATTAGGGGAATATTCCAAAAGATGCCATGTGAGGGAAAATAGGGATTTAATAAATGAATTAAATCTATTTTCATGTGCAACTTGCATTATGTAGAGGATGTGATATGAGATTTGATTAAATTAATCAAGGTTTGATTAATTTAACAGGAAATTAGATGATGTGACTTATTTGACTTAGATTTATGGATTTATTTAAATCAGATAAGAGAGGAATATGATAAGAGGCTAATTAAATAAAGATTTTGATTTATTTAATTAAAAGGGATGGTGTTAGATCATATAAGGTTTTAATTTATTTAATTTAATAGATATAATTTAGAGATTTAATCAAATAAATTGATTATTTAATTAAATAGGGATAATTAGATCAGATGGATTGATTTAATTAACAAGAGAAAATGACCTAATTAGACAAAATGATTTATTTAATTAAGAGATGAGTATTGATGAATTTAATCAGATAAGGAGAATTTGATTAAACGGTTAGACCGAGGGATGATTTAGGAAGAAATGATGTTAGCGAGTCAGGATTAGATGCACGATGTAAATCAATATATTTTCGATGTCTACATTTTGCCCCTCTTTGAAGCAGTGCACTCGTTGTGCTAGTTCAAAGAATAATCGATCTCGATCAAAGCCAATTTTTTTTGATATTTAAAAACTTGCCCCACTGTTGCATGGCAAGAGAGAACATGCCATTATAATGCCCCCTCAAGAAATTAGATGAAAATTTCCATTTTTTGGGTGATCTTGCAAAAAAAAAGGTGACAAGGTGCCCGACAGGTCCAAAGGGGGTTCGGGAAGCTAAAAACGTGTCTAAACGCAATAAAACAATGAAAAACAAGCCTCAAATGGAAAAAAACAAGTTTGGGGGTTCAAACCCCTAGCAGGACAGCCAATTAGGGCTAAAAAACCCTACTTTTTGGGCTAAAAAGGGGCCCAAGGGGTCACTTTCAATTCATTTTCACACACCTCCGCCATCGAACCTCGAGATTTGAGCTTTGACCTCCTGACAATATGGCGCAGCAACAGCTTCCCCTACACATTTCTAACCGAGTTCGGACCTACCAGCGGCCACCAGACATCAATGCCTCGATATGTGACCCTTAACTTAGCTTTGTTTTTTCATTTCAGTACATTTATGACATGTTTTAGGGAGAGCTCACCTCCAGCGGTGCTATTTTAGCGCCACTCGGTGTTTAAGCTCGCCACTTTTGGGAATTTAGCGTCACAGTGGCATTGTTTAGCACCGCAGCAATGCAATTTGGAATTTAAAAAGTCCACTGTTGGGCTCGAGCTCAGTTCAGACTCGTGGGCTAGTTTTGGAAAAGTGCCCTATGGTGGCGCCCTTTTCACGAAAAATGTGATGCTGGGGGTTAAACTGCACCATGGCAGCTCAATTTATCAAAATTCTAGGTCCAGCGTCAGAGTTTGAGAAAATTCAAACTATGACGCCTTCACAAATTGCACCGCTGGATGCAAGTTTGGAGCGTTAGGTTAGGAATTTTTTCAAAATTTTTAACACGTTGACCTTGCGTGATGCAGGATGGACCTAGGGAGCTTTATTCATGGGAGCACCGATCACAAGATTTGGTGAGCGTCCTACGGGACTTAAGCGATAGGGATCAGGATTGACTGGGAGTCACAGGACTATGGCACATTGCATATGCAACACCCATGCACACACACCTTGGGATGCTATCAGTGCTGGCAGAGCGATGGCACAACGAGACGTCTTCGTTTCATCTTCCCACTAGTGAGGTGACCGTCACCCTGGAGGACGTTTGGCGGATACTACATTTTCCCATTCATGGCCACCGGGTGATTCATGACATGGAGGATGGACGCGATTGCTGTACCCGAGTCCTTGCCATACGAGATATCATTTACTACATGGGGTAGATTGAGTTGGAGAGGTATAGAGTCATAGCACTTCCCTTTTGTTGGGTGATTGTGGTGATTATCTTAGGTTTAGTTGCCCCAGACAGATGAGGGCTATATTTCAATCCTAGATGGGGATACTATTGGGAGAGGATGGTCCGAGACAGGCTAGTTCGAATTGGGTGGGGCCTGTCCTACTGGCTTCACTTTACAGGGATCTCCACGAGTATGCATATGTGGATGTTAGAGCATTGGGAGCTGGGGTGACCTTGCTTCATGTTTGGGCATGGGAGCACATTTCTATGCTACGTCCACAGGTTGTTCCAGTTCTGATGGGGGCAGAGGATGCCCTGGTGGCACGATATAGAGGGGGTGTGTCATTTACACACATTGGAGAGCACGAGATCCCCCACTGGAGTCAGGTCATAGATGAGATGCTCGTATTCACATGGAGACCATACCTCAGTCAGTCTAGGTGGGTTGATGATGCAGACCAACTCTTCTACTGCTAGCAAGACAGATATATGCAGGGTCAGGAGCATACTATGATAGAGTGGTACTTGCTCGCGCATGAACAACATCAGTTTAGGGAGCCATAGGATCGGCCAGATGATGGTTACATGGCCATCTTTGCTCGGACCTAGACATAGACATCATGGGGCCTTGGTATTCCTACTGCGGAGGCGGTTGATAGTTTTCGATAGCTAGTGGCCTAGCCTTGGGCTTATGATCAAGGCTTGGCAAATCTAGGGATGACACAGGCCTACAGAGACTGGTTCAGGCCTCCTCTCCGGTTGATTGTTCTAGGTGAGGATCCAAATGCACACAGGGTCAAAGGTAGGGGCAGAGGACGAGGACGAGGTCCTAGGGTCGTGATTCGATAGGACCCACCATTGATGGCCCCAACTCCACCAGATCAGGGAGATGTCCCCATGCAGGACTAGCAGCAGGATCTACCAGTCCCACCACCACGAGCCGAGGGTGAGGGTCAGGTTCCTATACAGCCATGGGCACAACTAGTAGGACAAGCAGACGCACTGGATGCCTTGATTTTGCAGCTATAGGCATAGGTACAGGCAGTGACGGTTGAGCGGGACCAAGCATGAGCTGAGAGAGAGCAGCTTAGAGAAAAGAGAGACCAGGCTGTACAACAACGACAGGTCACAGAGTTGCAGGCAGCTATAGAGCTGGGCTGGAGGCAACAAATAGAGAGCATGATAGCCGCCTCATCCTCACAGGGTACAGTGCTGGTCCGATCCTACAGAGAGGCTATCCGAGAGATAGAGTACTACCACCGGGCCTACCATGACCACGAACCTAGAGCATATTGGGTTCCTGACTACTCAGAGCAAGCCAGCCAGAGACCACCAGAGGGTCACGCTGACAGGGGCGAGGGTAGCATCCATGGAGATTGACCGTGATTGAGATATTATGATGCATACCTTTGGTGCCTTATGGGCTCATTTTTGATAGCCCCAATGGGCATTTTTGTACTGATTGACATAGTTGTACAGTGATCCGATTGTTATTATTGTACTATAACAGTGATATGATATATATGAGTTGATTTTGATGTGATGCCATGTGTACTCCTTTATGTATGATTCTTCTTTCTATATGTGATGGATGCATTTATTTCCAATGACGTTTATGCATTTTATTATGACCTATGAGATGATGTGCAATGATGTTAACTATATGATGATTTATTTTATGCAACTGTGATATGTGAAATGATTTGATTTATGCTATATGCAATGATGTGTAGAAAATGTTTATATATGAGATGATTTATGGATGAATGTGATATGATGTGATGTAGTAATATGTTAATGCAACGATATGTTGATGCGTAATAAATTGAATGCTTATATTCCTATTATTTATGATTATAATGTTCATGCTATGTGATGGTTTATGAAATGTCAATGAATGCTTATGCAATGATCAATGTAATGTCATGAGATGCAATGTAACAGGTGAAATGCAATGATATGGATGCACCTGTTTATGTGATGATGAGAATGTGATGTTTCCTATATGATGTGTAATGCAATGTGCTAATGATGTCTATATGATGTGTTTTATGCAATATGTGCTAATGATGTGTGGATGTAGGATTGGTGGTGATGATGATGATGATGAGCAACTATCATAGTACCTTGTTAGCATGGTTAGTGAGAAGAGAAGAAGTCATTTCAACAAGACGTAAGATGACACAAATGAAGATGATGATGATGATGATGATGATGATGATAACTTGCCGAGGAATTAGGATTTTCAAAGGGCCAAATTTTCTTATGTTTGATAACACACACGGTACGATGCATCAAGGTATAGACAACCAGGATGGCGTGGTACCTAATGTGATGGATGTTGACTCGACAATCAGATAGGAGTATTCTTGTTCACACCTGACATACAGAAACCTTGCTAGGATGTACTTCAGAAGTTTCAGACATCTCGGACCAAAACACAGAAAGGTAAACCTTTCTATGCAATAGTCAACAAGTTGCCCTAGACCTCTTCCATATATGCCTAACAAAGCAAGTATTCGCCAAGGTTATATTACAAGAACATCCAACAAGCATAGCAGACAAAAGATAATGACCATTGCCCCATTCCTATTTCTCTAAATCCGCTATTTTGGGATATCATCGAGACATCCTTGGAATGAGCATGAATGAGATAAGTTAAAAGATAAAGACCAAGTAAACAAACAAACTAATGCTCTTCAATACCTTCTAATGGGAAAAGGATGTGTTTTCTAAGATGATAACCGAAACTTATTGCCAAAAGATAATGCCCAATATAGGAAGGATTCATCCTAGGACATGTTAGTGGATGGTGGCACATATTTTCATTTATAAGGGATGATTGATATGAAACAAATTCATATGATGGTGTTACCGATACGAAGAGGTGACCAATTTGCTTACCTATTGACCTAGACTTAAGACTTGACACTTTCAAGTTCTACTTTTAATCTGCTAGACTTGTTTCCAACTATTTTACCAAAGGTTGAGGATGATGATCAGTTTATTATGAGTGGTGTTTATTGCGTGTGCAAGCGAGATGAGGTAGATGTATTTTTTCAAATATTTGGATGTTTTTGATGTTTGTGCAATGTTTTGAGGCTATTTTTGGTATTTTTTGAGGTTTTACGAATGTTTTGATTTTTGACTTTTCAAATGTTTTTGGGATTTTCTAAGATTTTGACCAAGAGACTAACCTAAAGACCTATCTTAGGGGCCTCGGGGGCTGATCAACAAATTAGCCTTGCCTACGTTATACATGCAGAGACCACGTAGTTCGACTGACGACTCGACCGATTTACAGATGAAGATATACATGATGAAATATCAGCTTATTATGATGGGATCCTATAGGAATGACCTAAATGTCTCAGGGAATGATCAAAGATCAACCTTGCCTACGTTCAAGCTCAGAGACAACGTAGTTCGACAAGATGACCTTTTTTTTGGATTTTGATATGTTGTGCTGTTTTTGAATTTTTTGATTTTCTGATGTTTTTGGATTTTCTAATTTTGAGGACTTTAAGACCATACACGAATCCGATCCGATGAGAACATGCCCCCAACATGATGCAATAGACTACTCTAATAAAGGAAGGACAAACTGACCTTGAGGATGGACCGAGTAGTACTAGGAGGGATCATGATACAGACGCATGACCAAGCTATGGTGTGAATGCAAGTGGATGTGTGATGGATGGAGACCTAAATGCAATGGATGATGGAAGCAAAATGGAGGGATGCTGACAAACAAGCCATAAAGGTCCCAGTGGATGAAAAGTGCTTATTTACACAAGGCATCTGTTTGCCAGGTTTTCACCGAGGTACTTGCCCAAAGTGCCACCGAAGTGGTTTTCACTAGAGGATGATTTTTTTGATCCTTTTTTCTAATTTTTTTGGATTTCTTGCTTTTTTAATTTTTTTGTTGTTACCAAGATGCCTATTTGCCAGGTTTTCACCGAAGTAACCATTTTTTCAGGACTTTTTCTAATTTTTTTTTTTTGATTTTTTGGTTCTATACCTTGAAAGAATTAGGCATAAAACTTTTTGAGATGGGAGCTATTCATGGGCTCCCATAGAGGTTCCCCTTCGGGTGTTAATAGTTGATATGCCCCTGATGTGTAACTTACCATTATGATGAAAGGTCCTAACCAATTAGGTTCGAACTTGCCTTTGCTGCTAGGATTCAGGACATTCTTCTGATTTTCTTTTAAGACCATTTCTCTGATTTGGAAAGTCCTACTTCTGATTTTCTTGTTATAGCTTCATTTGAGTCTATTCTGATAGACTTGAAGATGATTCAAAGCGTCTATGCATCTCTCATCCAGTAACTCCAGCTAGTTCATTCTTGACACCTGGTAGTCCTCATCGGTGATGAGGTTTTGTAATGATATTCTAAGGGATGGGAGCTCGATCTGAATTGGGAGTACGACTTTTGATCCATAGACCAAGGAGAATGGGGTGGCGCTAGTGGGTGTGTGGATGCTGGTTTGATAAGCCTAGAGGGTGGGATTAAGCTGCAAGTGCCAATCACGACCTGCGTCATCAACTATTTTCTTAAGGATTTTGAGAATGGTTTTGTTCATGGCTTCTGCTTGGCCATTGCCTTGGGGATAGTACAGGGTGGAGAAGCGATGCTGGATTTTGAATTTCTTGCACTAGTCGCAAACCTCCTGGTTCTTGAATGGTGTCCCATTATCTGAGATAATGGCTTGTGGGACACTGTAATGACAGATGAGATAGTTCAGGATAAATTTTGAGATCTGCTTTCCAGTGATATAGGTCATGGGTATGGCTTCCACCCACTTTGTGAAGTACTCAGTAGCAGTTATGATAAATTTATGGCCATTGGATGAGGTGGGTGTGATTTTTCCAATGAGGTCGAGTCCCCACTATGAGAAAGGCCATGGTGTAATGATTGGATGGAGCTCTTGAGTTGGAGCATGGATGAGGTCCCCATGCTGCTAACATTGTAAACACCTTTTAGCATGATCATGTGCTTCTCTTTCCATTGTGGGCCAATAATACCCCAGCCTCAGCAGTTTCTTGGCGATGGTCATCCCACTCGAGTGTGAGCCACATGTACCGTTATGAACCTCGGTTAGAGTGGTTAATGCCTCCTTAGCATTTAGACAGCGCAGTAAGGTACCCTCTATGCTTCTATGGTATAAGGTATCACCTAGGATGACAAATCTAGATGCTTTTTTGATGAAGGTTCATTTTAGGCTCAATGGTAGGTTAGCAGGTATGACTCCTATGCAAAGATATGTGTAGATGTCATGATACCAAGGATCGCCAGGACCAACGATTTCACACACATATTCTAATTCCGGTACCTCAAATGTGGGGACGAGAAGCTGCTCGATCAAAAATTCATATTTTGGCACATTTTGAGGGATGTTAATAGGGACCCAATTGTGGCCATGGTGTCAGCGACTCTATTGTTGGTTCTTGGAATCTGCTCAAATGTTATGTCAATGAAGGATTCCTTTAAAGTCTCCACCAGTTTCTTGTATGGAGTTAGCTTGTCATCCTTAGTCTGATATTCATTATTGACCTGATTTATGATCAACTAAGAGTCTCCATAGACTTTGAGGGCTATGATGTTCCATTGCACAGCTATCTTGAGACCTATAGTCAAAGCCTCGTATTCCGCTATGTTGTTGGTGCAAGGAAATGCCAATTTGTATGATTTTGGTATGCAATCCCCTTATGGGGTGATGAAGAAGATACCATCTCTTGACCCGTGTTGTGTGTATGAACCATCAAAGTATAGTTTCCAGTGGTCTTCTATGTTGAGATTAAAAATGGATTCATCTAGAAATTCGGATACAAGAGGATTCTCAAAATACATAGGTGCTTCGACTAGTTGATCCACAATGACTTGTCCCTTGATAGCTTTCCTCTCTACATACTCGATGTCATACTCTGATAATATCATTACCCACTTTGCCATTCTACCTATGAGCATTGCCTTGGATAGGAGATACTTGAGGGGATCGATTTTCGCAATGAGCTTTATCTTGTGTGCCAACATGTAGTGTTTTAATTTTTGGGACGCAAACACTACTGCGAGGCAAGCTTTCTCGATGAAGGAGTAATTTAGCTCATGACCTACCATTGTCCTACTAATATAGTAGATAGCCCTCTCTGTTCCGTTTTCATCATGCTGAGCTAAGAGAGCCCCAAGGGCTGCTGCTGTTACTGACACATATAAGATCAATGGCTTTCTCGGGATAGGTGGCATTAACACTGGCGGTGTCAGTAAGTATTCCTTGATTTTGTTGAATGCTTCTTCACATTTTTCATCCTATTTGTATGCTACCCCCTTGTGGAGTAAGTGAGAGTATGGGTTCTGCTTGTCTGCTAGTTGTGCTATGAATCGTCGGATGGATTGAAGTCAGTCTTGGAGGCCTCTCAGTTGCTTTAATGTTTTCAATGCTTCCATCTCAAGGATTGCTTTTACTTTTTCTGGATCCACGTTGATACCCCTCATGGAGACTATGTATCCTAGCAACTTACCTGATTGTACACTGAAGACACACTTTTTAGGGTTTAATCTGACTTTGTATTCCTCCAATCTGTCAAAGATAGCACTTAGGGTTGTTATATGATCTTGTCTCTTTCTTGATTTTGCTAGAATATCATCGACATAGTCTTCGACTATTTTGTGAATCATGTCATGGAATATTAGTGTCATGGCCCATTGATAGGTTGCTCCTGCATTCTTTAGACCAAATGGCATCATGTTCCAACAGTAGGTCCCTCATGGACAAGTGAAAGCCATCTTGTGTTGGTCTTCCTTTGCTATCATGATCTGGTTATATCTTGAAAATCTATCCATTAATGATAGCATCTCATGCCCTACCATCATATCCACTATCATGTCAATGTTGGGAAGTGGAAAATCATCCTTGGGACATGCCTTGTTTAAATCTCTGAAATCCGTATAGATTTTGATGGCTCCATCAGGTTTTGAAACAGGTACCAAATTTGACACCCATTCTAGATAATCGATTGGTCTGATAAATCTTGCATCTAACAACTTTTTGAGTTCTATTTTGACCAATAGAGTGATTTGAGGATGCATTTTATGAAGCTTTTGTTTGACTAGTTTTTCTTCTGGATATACTGCTAGATGATGAACCATAGTTTCTGGATCTAGCCCTGGCATGTCAGCATAACTCCATGTAAAGTTTATTTGTCTTTCCTTTAGGAATGCTGCTAGGAGTTCTTGTTCTTCTGATAATAGTGATTCTGCATAGAATGTGATATGCGAGGCCTCCTTTGTTCCTATGTTGACCGGATTACACTTTTTGGCCAAGACTGCTGACTTCTCTTGATGAATGGATCTTAAGGGAAGATTAAATCCTTCATCCTCGAGTGCCTCAGAGAGGTTTTCACTGTTGGATTTGTCCTTTCTTTTTACTATTTTTTTGTCAGAGAGTGCCACAATGTGGTTTTCACTCAAGGACTTGGATATGATTCTTAGTTTCTCACTTTTGTGATTGAAGTATTCAATCGTTTCCCCATAATAAGCATGTTTGTCTAATTCCATTATAAACCTTGCCTTATGGTCTCCATCTGGAATGTTATCTCTCAATCCCATGAATTCTGAGAGCGCCTCATCATTTTCAAATGTATCGAGAACTTGTGGTCCTCGTTGGTCATAGTCGATCAGTTGGGGGTAGACTAGGCAGATCTCATGACTTGGATGATCAGTTTCGAAGGAGAGGGTGCTAATCATACATAGGGTGGTATCTTCAAATAGCCTAGGTAGATTGGATAAGGTATCTTCGTCATCATTACTAATATAGGGCTCAGTTATGAAGTTATGTGTGTTGCTACCTGTGACTATTGGTGAGTGTACTTGTACTAGCACTGGCTGAGGAGATACATTAACGGCTCTAACCGGAGGACCCCAACCACGTATGGTTATTCTTAGAGGGGTACATCCAAGACCAAGATTTGTTATGGGTTGTATCTCTAGCATGATAGGTATTATGAGGCCGTTGTCATTTTGTCCCAATCTCTGGTTTCTGTCATAACCCATTGCAAGCATTATTTGTAGGCCCTTGCTTGTCTCATCCATTGGTAGTTCAGGTGTCAGTCTTTCATCTCGGTACAACATGTGAGATGGATCTGCTTCAATAACCTCTCGACCAAGGTCTCCCCAACTTGTGAATTCGGGATAGTCTTCAGGAGACATTCGTGATGTGGAAGCTTGGTTGTCTTGTGGGCGTCCCCGTGATCTAGGAGACTGACGTAACTCTCCTATCACAAAAGCATTGTTAGGCAGCCTATAGCTTCCATAACCATCCTCCTGAATGATGAGCTTGATATCGGAGATGGTGGGAATGGCGGGTGTCTCTGTCACATAAGTGGATGCGAGAGTGGCGGGGTCGATATATGATGTGGAAGGGCCTTCATCATTCTTTGGCATTTGGGGGATTTTGTAATATTTGGCCTCAAGATTTTTGCAATATGAAAATGGTTCGGGATCTCCATGAACGGTGACCTCTTGTCCATTATATGTAAATTTCATACATTGGTGGAACGTTGATGCTATGGCTTTCATTGCATGGATCCATGGGCGTCCTAGGAGGATGTTGTATGGCAGGTCGAGGTCCAAGACCTGACAGGTGGTTTCCATGAATGTTGGCCCTACATAAATAGGGAGTTTGATTGTTCCCTAAGAAACTCTTTCTTGGTTGTCATATGCTCTAATTGTTATGCATTTACCTTTGTCGATGGTATCCTCTGATATTTTCAACTGTTTGATTAGGCTGAGAGAGCAGATGTTCAAACCTACACCCCCATCCACTAGGACCCTTTTGATTTTTCTTTTGTTTACAATGGCTTCCAAATGAAGTGCATGATTGTGAGATGGTTGGGTGGGGAAATCTTGGTCAAAGAATGTAAGGAGATTAGGTGTTATGATATTCCTGACCATAGCTTGGAATTGGTCCACATCAAGATCTGCGGGGACAGTGGATGAGGCTAATGCTTCCTCAAGGATCTTTTTATGGGCTGATGATATTTTCAAAAACTCCATGATGGAGATGTGTGTTAGTGTTTGCTTGAGTTGCTCGACAACATTATAGCTATGTGGAATGACTCTAGATTAAGGGACTCTATTAGGTTGGGATGATCCTGCAATGGCGACTTTTCCACCTCTTGTGGTGACTCCAGAATCTTTGGAATGGGCGCTCTTGATAGTGATAACCATGCAGTCTTCATTTAGGGAGGCAATGATTGATTCATAAATATGATTTACACTGCCCTTCCCTTTATCATTTTTGTTCCCTTTATTGCCATGATTCGACATCAGATTCGTGTAGATTTTTAGATCCTGATTTCCAGTAGGTTGTTCCACATTTATGATTTTCTTGTCAATGAGATCTTGGATGATATTTTTGAGTCTCATGTAGTTGTTCATGGTGTGACCTTTGATCTTATGAAATTTGCAAAGTTTATTTTCGTTGTACCAAGGGGGTTTGACGTCAGGTTCTTGGTAGTTTTCAAATGTAGGAGGCTTGATGAGTTTTTCGTTGATCAACTTTTTAATTATGTCCTCCAATGGTTCCCCCAAGATAGCGTATTTGTGTTTGGGATAAGTTTTGCACTGGGGTGGTCCTCTTTTTTCATTGAGGTTATTGATGGTTGGGTTGTTGTTGGGTTGATATGTTGTGTGATGAGTGTTTTGGTGTTGATTTTGGATTTGTGGTGTGGGTGTATTTTGGCGTGGACCACTAATGACCACCTTGGCATCTACGACACCATCATTAGTAACATTCTTGTTTCTTTCCCACGTAAGAGGTTTGTCATTGTAGTTGGACGATGGGCAGTTGTTTTGCGGTTCGTGATATGATGTTGATTCAGTGGGTTGGGTCACAAGGGATCTTTCGATGCTAAGCACCTTGGAGATTAATTGATCATAGGTGGTGATTCCCTGAACCTTGAGGTGGAATGACAAGTGGCTTTCAAGGTTGGTGATGATTGTGTAGACTTGTTCTTCTAGCATGGCCCACTTGCTCTGATTGGCCTTAGATCGCCATCGTTGAAGAAATGAAGCAAAAGATTCATTTTTTCCTTGTTTTAGAGCGTATAGTTCTTCAAGACTGACATCCAGTGCAATGTTACATGTGTAGTTTCTAATAAATTCATCTCTGATTTCCTGGAATGTTCTGATGCCTGCGGGTAAGTGAGAGAACCATTCTATAGCGGGGCCTGCCAAGCTTCTAGGAAATAGCCGCATTAGATAAGTATCATCATATGTGACCTCCATGCGATGAACTTGGAATTCCCTGATGTGATCTTTAGGGTTTCCCATCCCTCAATATTTTTCAAACTTAGGGATCTCAAATCCCTTAGGGAATGGTTTCATTTCTAAGCTCCTATCAAATGGATAGGGACACAAGTTGCTTTTTGTTTTGGTTGTTCGGCTTAACTGAAGGTCGATCACTTGTTGTGATAGCAAACTGAGTTGTGTCGTTACATCGCTTTGCAGATCAGGGGTGGGATGAATGTGTTTTGAGGTGTTTGAATCGTTGGTTGGGTGGATGGGTTGGTCGGTGCATTGTTCAATGGTATCGGTATGTTGTGGCGGGTGAAGTAGGCTTCTACTTGCTTTTGGATGAACAATGCTTGTTGTTGATCTTGTTGTTGTTGTGCTAGGACTTGTGCTTATTGTTGTGCTTGCTGCTACTCTAACAACTCTTGTTTTTGTGCTTTTTGTTGTTCCCACAACGCTTGTTGTTGGGCTGCCAACTGTGCTGCTTCTTGCTGCTCTTGGTATTGCTTTAGTGCTTGCTGATATGCTTGCATTTGTGCTGCTTGTGCAAGAAGTTATGCTTGTGCTTGTGCTTGTTGTGCTTGATACTGAGCTTGTGCTTGAGATTACACTTGTGCTTGTGCTACTTGTGCTTGTGCAACTTGTTGCTGCAATAATAATTGTGCTTGAGCGACCCTTTGTGCATGTAATGCTTGGGCAGCTTGGGCAGCTTGAGCAGCTTGTTGTTGTTGTTGTTGTTGTAAAGCTTGAGCTTGTTGAGCTTGTTGCACTTGTATTGCAGCTTGTGCACCTTTGGCAGCTTGTGCGGCTTGAGCAGCTTGTTGCACAACTTTTTGTTTTTGAACTTGTTGATATGCTCTTTGGAAAGCAGCTTGCAATGTTGCATTGAATTGGTTTGATGTGGTGAACGTTGGTGGTGGTGGGGGTGGTGGTGGATGATGATTTTGAGTTGATATTTTGGGTGTTGGATAATGGTGTTGATGTGATTGGTCCTTGAGAGACCATGCTTTGTGATGTGAGAGGGATGTTCGATGATGTTGCCATTGCTTGTGTGTTTGTCATTTGTTGTTGCAAAATCAATGACAAATTTTGAGTGTTTGGTGCAATGCTTTGATTAATGGTTGGGATGTATGTTTGATTGATACTTGGTAGGGGAGGGAGCCCTAAGCCAAGGAGTGGTGTGGATGATAATGGCAATGGCGGAAGAGGTGGAAATGTGAGAGGTGTGAGTTGTTGTGAGAATGTCGTAGTGTCGAATAAGCTCCCTAGTCTGAATGTATCTCCCTCTTCTTGTGAATTTGTGTGAAGAGGTGTTTGTGGTGCTCTGTGAAAAAATGTTGATGATGGGTCATAATGTAAAGTGAGAGGAACATTTTTGTGTAATGGGTTGTTGATTATGTTTTGTTCCAAGGTGGTGCTTTCATCCAAATTTTGATCATTAACAAGGGGATGTGATTGAAGAGCATTAAGGAATGCATTTCCCTTGTTGACATTGGGTTGCGTTGGAGTAAATGATGTTGTGATTTGTGGGATGTTTTGTGTGATGTTTTGAGATGGAGGTGTAGATGAAATGGGGATGGTGGATGAGATAAGAAGAAATGATGTATCCACTATAGTACTCACATCAAAATCCGAAGGCAACTTGGTCCCTTGTTTTGCTAGTTCAAGCATGTACAATGAAGGGTTAAGTCTCATCATGATGTTGATGATTCTATGGTTGTTTGGATTTTGGAGCATTTCCGTCATTTCCTCGCGAGACATTCCAAAGGTGAGGTCCTCCCCTTGATTTTCTTCTTGTGGATTTTGGGATGATGAGGGGATCAATGGATTGCTTGATTCAATTGGATTCATTTCTGCGTCCGTTTGGCTAAGGTCACTTGAAGCGGGAGTTTCTTTGTGGGCTTCCATACTCTTCTTGTATTGAGATCTTATTTGAACCATAAAACAAGGATCAATCTTCGGGAATATGGGAGATGAATCTCTTGATTCCTTGGATCGATCTTTATGTTATGTTCCAAAGTGAAAAGTTTTTTTAGGATGTTCTGAGGATCAAAGGTGATGATATGATAATGATGTTTTAGGGGTGGATGATATGGATGTTTTGGCTTTTGATAAATCTTGAATGAGAAACTAGGCTTTTTAGGACTTGTGGATTTTTGGATTTTGGATTTTGGATTTTGAGATTTTGAGATTTTGTCCTTGATTTTTTGATTTGGATTTTGATTTGGATTTTGAACAAAAAGACCCTAAGATGTTGGATGATGATCTAAGCAATAGCTTTGTTCAAAGGATGATAATTTGAATATCTGTGAGGAGAAGGATGCATCTACCCACACCTATTCAAACAAGATGATTGTTTCACTAAGCATATGAAGAAGGATTCATCTACATACACCAAGCTAGAAAATATGATTTTGATAATTTTGACTAAGTATATACAAAAGGATGCATCTACACATACCTAGCCAAAGATGTTTTTTGATAAATGTTCTCAAGGATTTTGTCTCAATGATTTTGATAAATTTTTGATTTTGACCACAAAGCCTAGTATCAAGGATGATTTCAAGATTTTCCAAAAGGTGATAATGAGATGGATTTTGTTTTGATGTTTTGAAGGATGGATGAAAAATGATGTTGATATGTTTTGATCCTAAAAAGAACCTAAAAAGACACACTTTGTTTGCTTAGACCTAGGTATTGAAGAGCATGCAAATGCTTCCTAATGACCTTTGTGACCAAGAAATGATTTGAATATTTAGATTTCCAATCAATGATTTTGTGTTTTGGTATTTGGAGTCTTCAACACACATGAAGGTTTATTTTTGTTTAGCTTTGCTTAATGTCTTTATTTTACCAAAAACACTTTCTTCAATTAGGTTTTCAAACAAAGATGTCCAATGTCTTAATTTCTTCAAAACCCACAAGATATGTTATGTGGAAGTTTAATGAACTTAAGGCAAGGGTTTCCTATTGTTTACTTGAGAAGACAAATTAAGTTTTAATCCAATGCTTAAAAACCTCTAAGGATGTGAATCCCAAGGGAAAGCAATAACATATGGATTGAGTCAATGGTATTTGTCTTCAAAAGGGTTTGAAATTTGGATGATGTTAAGTGTTTGTTTCTATGATGTTTTCGATCAAGCAATGCATTTTGTAACCCAAGAACAATTACAATCCTATGGATGTGAAAGACAATATTTGTTGGATTCCCACTTGGACAAGTCCAGCTATGCTTATCTCTAGCGGATGGTTAGATGCTTGACCCCACTGGCTCCTCTCCATGGCTCATTAACGTCAATTGGGGCAGCCAAGCATCAAAACCCATGAAACTCCCAGGGCATGCTTTCCATCTCTACTAGAAGACCGTAAAAGTGTGGGGTGGCTTCAGAATGACCGTTCTTGCACCAACAAATAGATAAAAGGATTTTGGAAAATTCTAGCACATGGGTTTTAGTAAGGACTTTCTGTTCATAGGAGTTGACCCAACGTGGCAAGAGTCCCCTTTCGGATCCATCTTGTCAAAGTCAACCACATGATATTGGCATTTCTTCCAATATCCATATTTATATCCCGACTGGAAATACTCTTGGCTTTAGAGTGTTACTGTTTGAGCCATTCCCTTGGGTGATTACTTTTTCCCACAAGGCGGGCCCTCTAAGATAAACAAAAGCGAATGAAGAAAAAAATCTGTAACTCGATCAATCTTTGATAGCAACAAAGAAAGAGAATGTACCTGAAAATGTCCCCACTCACACTCGCACAATAGTTTGTTCAATTTTAAGCCCCAATTGAAGTGTGGAGGTGATTGCTTTGTCTTAACCCAAAGTCATGGAAAAGACCTTTTGATTCTCAAGATCGCTATAAAGCACGAGAGAAGCGCATACATCCTTTTCCAATGCCTTTAGCCTAAGTAAGCCCTCACAAAAAACACAACTACACTTGTTATTTTTAAGCCTTCAAAGCAATATGTGAGTTCATTTTAGAGCACCAAATCACAAGTGAGACATTTGTTCAATTGTTTAACCCATAAACGAAATCTAGTAAGTTGTAGATCCTAAGGTTCTTTTTAAATCCGTTTGTGAGCAATAAACAAAAGAGTCCTTTTTAAACCCAAATGAAAGCTATTGTTCTAAAGAGAGCAAAAGATGACAAACTCCTTAAGGAAGTGTTAAACAAACACTTAAGTGTTTAAAAACACTTTGATTAGATAAGATATCATCACCATGTTCCCTTTTCCTTTTCTTTTAGCTTCCAACCTAAAAAATAGAAAAACAATCAGGTTCTAGAAAAACAGAAGTTTAAAAACCAGAAAATAGTAGATAAATAAATCATGAACAAAAAGCACATGCTAAAAATTAAGTTCTTCCTTTTTCTATTTTCTAGCATCGCAACTCGTGAAGGCGTCACTATTTTTTTCTCCAGCGTTGCTCTTACAACACCACTTTACCAATCAGCGGTGCTCTGTGTCGGGACATAGAGCACAATAGTGTCGCTATTTTCACCTAGCATCATAGTTCTCGAAAGTGTCAAAGTTTTGAATTTTTTTGAAATTGAGACAGATTGGCGAGTCTAGCGGTGTAGTTTAAAATTTGAAATTCTTGGCGGGATGAGTCCAGCAGCAGAGTTTATGTTCATGCGGTGCTATATAGTGACACTAGCGAGCCCACGACGCTAAAACAGTGATGCTGACGAGCTCGCGGTGCTAAAAATAGCGACACTGAGGAGCCCGCGTTGGAGTTTCCTGTGTGTGCAGAAAAGCATGGAATTTTTGAGAAAATGTTAGAATTTGAGAAAGCAGGCCTCCTTCTAGCGCCAAAATATGAACCCTAAATCTAGGTACCTGCAAAACAAAGAGAATAAACACCCTAAGTTAGATATTGCAAGCATAAATAAAGATTCCCCATGAGATTCATTAATATAGCCCAAATTAGGAAGAAAATGATAAAAAATACAATGAAATCACAAAAACAAGATTAAATCCTAATTAAGCAAGCAAACTCTTAATCCCATAGGGGAATTGGTGCCAATTTGATGTGAAAATTGGCCCTTTCCCAATCCTTAAGATGCAAGTTGATGATTGTTGAGAAATGTTGATCCACTTTGATGATGAATGTGAGAGCTCCAAGCCAAAGCTGCAAAAAAGCCTAACTAAGAACTCAAATGATGGATGATAATTGCTAAGTATTTTAGCATGGTAACTTTGCTTGGAATGTGGATGATAAAATGAGGAGAGGAGCTCTTCATTTATAGGATTTCAAGATGGATGAAAGTCTAAATTTGAGCAATGTGGGACTAACTTTCATCCAATGATATGGTGCCACTTGTCAAGCTATGAATGGATGATGGTTGTACAAGATTTGGGGTTTGTGCCAATAAATGCCAATATTTGAAATTCAAATTTGTTGAAATGACATGTAAGAGGGAAGGGGAAAATGCAATAAATGCCACTTGGCTCAAGGCAAAGGACATGTAAGAGATCTTAAATGCCTTGTTGGAAGGACTTATTCCCACTTGGATTTTGAATTCAAATTAGGGGAATATTCCAAAAGATGCCATGTGAGGGAAAATAGAGATTTAATAAATGAATTAAATCTATTTTCATGTGCAACTTACATTATCTAGAGAATGTGACATGAGATTTGATTAAATTAATCAAGGTTTGATTAATTTAACAGGAGATTAGATGATGTGACTTATTTGACTTAGATTTATGGATTTATTTAAATTAGATAAGAGAGGAATATGATAAGAGGCTAATTAAATAAAGATTTTATTTATTTAATTAAAAGGGATGGTGTTAGATCAAATAAGGTTTTAATTTATTTAATTTAACAGATATACTTTAGAGATTTAATCAAATAAATTGATTATTTAATTAAATAGGGATAATTAGATCAGATGGATTGATTTAATTAACAAGAGAAAATGACCTAATTAGACAAAATGATTTATTTAATTAAGAGATGAGTATTGATGAATTTAATCAGATAAGGAGAATTTGATTAAACGGTTAGACTGAGGGATGATTTAGGAAGAAATGATGTTAGCGAGTCAGGATCAGATGAACGATGTCAATCAGTATATTTTTTATGTCTACACCTACATATTCGCGAATACTATTAAAACAACATTATATCAAGACCCATTTCACCAATTAAAATTTACAAATAGTTTCTTGTGAAGACCCATTTTTCCAATTAAAATTTATAAAATATTTTCTTATGAGGACCTATTTCGCCAATAGCATTAAAAAATAATTGCATTTGAGGACACATTTTTCCTTGTAAATTACAACGCATCTTTGTATAAGCAAACGAGATTTGCCAAATTTTTAACATACCATTTAAAAAACCTGTGGAATTCATCAAATATGGATTGATATAAATACAATCAAAACTGTCATTATTCTTACACATTTTGTTCAGTTATGAGGATCTACTTCTCAATTCGGAAGTCAGTGAAAGTCAAAAACATAGACTTAAAGGTGAGTAATCATTTCTTCATAGCGTTATTAGTTATAATAATAAGTTTTATTTATCTATTTTCCATTCTTGCTTTAGTCTTAAAGTTAAATATAATATTGAGTAGGGAATGGGATCTATGTTCTCTATCCTTAAACAAGAAGACATTTTTTTTCCAGTTTTTATTTGAAGTGAGAGATCAATATGTTGAGTAGCAAGTTTGAGGCTTCTGCCACTCCTCAGGGTGGTGAAGAGATTGGTAGGCCGTCAAAATTCCAAAAAAATAGAAATAGAGGTAACATATAGTCTTACTTTGGAATTGCCAAAGCTTATGATCCATTATATCAAGATGAAGCTACATCATGAACTCTTCCACCAAATATTAATGAAGGCATTCACAATACATCACATCCACCGGAAGGTCAAGTTGAGATTTTCATTGAGTTAAATCAAAATGTATCAAATTAGGATGACAATATCACAGAAGATGTTCCAAGGGATACCATGGGCCTGGTTAGCCATAATGGGATAATTGACTTGGATGAGGATGATGTTGGTAGCAAGAAAAGAAGAAGCAAATAAAAAATTGGGCATGAGTGGGAAATGACAAGGAATTTTCAACTTGGTTTTTTCCAAAGTACCCATTCATTGTACCAGTGGGGATTGGGAAAGCAAATGATATTGAAAAATGCAACATTGGCCAAATGTACAATTTGTAGTTGGAAATGTGGAAGAGACAAGATGTTGTAGCTAAAGATTGACACTATAGAAAAGCATATTGGTAAAGTTTATAAAAAAAATCATAGATGGAAAGGAACAATCAATCGTACAATGGAAATCAAAGGAAGAATGTCTTCATGTTAAGTATGCCATGAATTATGAAGAGCATGACCAAAGAATGTTGAAGCTTGCTACATGTAAAGGTACACTTGAGGCTCAATTTGGAAAAGCAATGGAAGTAGAAAATATGTCAAAAACTATTCAGATGAGTGTTGTTTTTCATATTTTGTCCAGAGGGTGTCCTATGACAGACTACCCAAAATATTTTGGTTTATTATCTTATTTTGGTGTTCCTCACTATCCCTTCTCACATTGGTCAATAAACACTAGATGGGAATGGAAAAAATGTCTTGCTATAGTTGAAAAGGAAGATTTAAAGGAGAAAGTAAAAGTGTTAAATTTCATTGCATTATCTTTAGATGAAGTTACTGAGGAAGACAATACTTCTTGGGTTTGTATGCATTTGTATACTATAGAATGACATGTTCGAAAAGCTCATCTTCTCTCTATTCATAAAATGAAGGACAACTCAACATCACAAAATCTATTTGAACTAGTCAAGAAATCTTTGAATGAAATTGTAGGCATGGATGAGTTGACAATTGCCAAAAAGTTGGTGTGTGTAAGAGCTGATGGAGCTGCAGTGATGCAAGGTCAAAGGCTAGTGTTTGCACAAAGTTACAAACTACTTGTGTACCATACATGCTTGGAATTCACTGCATGACCTATAGAATGAATTTAGCATTCCAAATTGTAAGAAAGTTTCCTACAGTATCAAAAGTTGAAAATCTAGTCCGCGAGATCCACGCATACTTCTATCGAAGTCCCAAATGTTTCATAGAATTTTAAAATTTTGTTGAGGGAATAACACCAAGAAATAAGATTCTCAAGGATATTGATACCAAATGGATCTCCCTACATGGACCAACACAACGAGTTCTTTCAGAATATCAATCCTTGATTGGAGTGATGTACGAGCATCACAACACAGTATACAAGGCTCCTGACCTCTTACATAGGTTAAGCAATATAGAGACACTCTTGACTTTAGCTAGTCTTCTCCCCATGCTAGATGTGATGAATAATCTTGTGAAGAAATCCCAAGATAGAACTATGTATATTAATGAATATGTCAATCTACATAAACATACATGCTTGGCCCTCAATCATCTATATCTAGATCTAACACAAGAAGGGCCAAATTATTTCACGTGGAAAAAAATTATTGATTTGAATAATCTTGATAATTATTTATAGTTTAATGCAAGTGAGCACTTATGTATCTGTGTACGTGGATATGAGATATGAATGTACCATTGTAAGATAGCCAATCACTCTAGCAGAGAAGTAGTTGTTAAAGAAGAATATTTTAACAACATTGATAAATCTGTTAGTGATAATTTGAAGGAAATTGCAAAATCTCTTTCCTCAGAGATTTGTGAAAGATTCCCTCAATATGAAATACTTGAAACCATGGGTATTGTGTATCCTCAATTTTGGGAAAACTGAGATAACCCAAAATATTTTCATGATCAAGTAAAAATATTGATCGAACAATTTTTTAAAAGTGTAACATACAATGAGTAGAAAATAGAAGGAATTTTAAATGAAGCTAATCTTAGAAAAAAATCTCAGAGTTTTGCAACAACTATGAGGAACCAATATAAATCCATGGGCACAGAGAAGGCCTTTGAACTAGGATCAATTAAAAAGGTTTGGACAAACTTAGGTCAGAGTGAGATATTGCATGATTTGATATCAGAATATTTCAAACTTGTTGATTTATGTCAAAAAATGATATTGGGGTCGGTGGAGGATGAGAGAGATTTCAATACATTGGGGTTTTTCAAATCAAAGTCAAGAAACAAACTATACAAGAATTTGGAAAATGCTTGAGGTTGAAAGGAGCTGCGTATAATGTCTTTAATTTTCCTTTTGAAAGGGAACTCACAATCTAGAGGTCCACATGTGAAAGAAGAAGGACTAGGTTGTGCAACACTCCAATTCCAAAAACTGGTACTAGTGGCAGTGGAAGGGGCAGTGGGACTGGGATAGATGACATTGACACAAATCACACAATGAATGTTGAATTTGAGACACAGTCTAAATAAAATGAAGAGAAAACTCAAAATCAAATTCAAGATGACTCTTTTACTTTATCTCAAGATGAATGTCAGTTTGAGGACCCTGACTTCGTTTGGGAAATGGAAGGGAATTAGCAGCTTTTAGGTATTTATACTTCACTTCATGGATTAGTTTCCATTGTTCCATACTATAGTTGATGATATTTTATATTGTATTCAATGAAATTGTGAATCATTGTACTTCATGAATCATATTCCAAATTGTAGTTGATGATATTTTATATTGTATTCCATGAAATTGTGATATTTTATATTTTACATTGTATTCCATGGTATTGAATTTGATATGTGATTCTACATCATTTTTAAAGAACAACACTTATCACACTACTTATAAATTCCTATTGCATTTCCATTCACACAATCTTTGATAAATAATTGAAAGGAATATTAATCCATTCCTTGAACAAAAGCTAATAGTTCAACATCCGTAACTTATAAGCTAACAAAAGCTAATAGTTCAACATAAATAACTTATAAAGGCATCGAAAAAATTTAAACAATAAAATCTTAAACTACCAAATCACCTAGAAATTATAATGAGAAATCCTTACGCATCCATCACCATAAAATCTTTATTCATAGATAAACATTCCACAACAATGAAACTAACCAACAATCTATCATTCCAATAATAGACAATCCACTAGAAAACTACTCAACAAAATCACAATAAATCCACACACCATAACTCAAAGAGTATGTATGCATGAACTTCACCATTGTCTTTTTATAGTGAAATAACAAAAAAGTAGTAAAAATAGCAAAGTTTTTTTTTGTCTTGATAGTGGTTTCTTGAGGGCAACTGTTTTAGAAATTAAAATTAAAAGTATTTGAAGTATCAAAAGAGCCAAATTAAAGAAAATAACATAAAAACTAAAAACTATTTACAATGGTCCCACTCCCAGCATCGACTCCTTCGCTTTCAATTATTTCCACCTCCTACTCCTTTAATAACGCCTCATGTGCCTTTACTCTTTGCCTATATTCCCGGTACTTGGTGACAATTGTGGTGATTTTTTTGCTTCCTAGAGTCATGGTGATTTGTAGCCTTGTCCTCCATCTTGAAGGTGCATAGTCCAACTCAACTATCCTTTCATATATGTTCTCACTTTCTGACTTATATGCACTCATATAGGTCTATAACTTACTCAATTTTCTGAAGGAGTTTGCAGTTGTTGTCTTAGGATTAGTTACTTCTCTATGATACACCTCTTTAAAATCCTTGAATATGTCTACAAGATACAATGCATTTTCATCGAACCCATTTGTGAGGTCCACTTCAAGATTGAAGTTATCCTTATCTACATCAATATGTCAAAGTATGTTTCTAACACTTTATTGATTTCCTTTATATAATCTTCATAGACTGTAAATTTTCACTCCAATGAATCATACCAAGTAGGATCAATTTCTTTAGGGTCATCCACCAATTTTTCTCTTAGTAACAAAGAGTGCTCCATGGAGACTAGTTCTTCAATTTCCATTGAAAGAAAAAATGTGCTACCATGTTCTCTTCGGATCTGTTGGAGCTCACCTACTAGTTCCTTTCTTTTATCAAAAACATCAACAAAGAATTTCCTAAATTTACTAATGTGCATAAGGCCATCTTGATAAATCCCTTCTATCCATTCTCTAGAAGCTTTAGTATAACACAATTTTTTCCTAACCTGTTGCATAGTGTCAAAATCAATACCATCAACATTTGAGCTTGAGGATTCCTTAGTGGTCAGAGTCACAATTGATGAAATAAAATTTCTTAAAGAAAGATTATGAGATTGCAATGAAAGGTTCTCCTCTTTTAGTTCTTTTTCTCTTTTCATCGATGCATTAATAGAGTAATCAACATGATATGCATCACCTTCTAAAGTAGATGGCCCCATATCAACATAAGAAACCTTGTAGTTGGCTTCCATTATCTCATTTTCATTTAGGTCCTTTATTGGATTAGCAATCTCCAACAGTTAATGCTGAGTAGTGGAATCAATGACAATTCATGACATCCTCTTAGCCTTTTTGGGCTTTTGGTGACCCTGCAACAACATGGCAATTGTATCCACTTCAATTGTCATTGCAAGAATATTCTTTCTTTTCTTCTCGACTGATTTCTTTAACCATGCTAGGGAAGATGCCACTGGCACTAATCCAATGTCTCTATTTACAACACTTACATTTTTTTTCAGTTGATGGAACATAAATAATTTTTTCAATTGATTAAAAAAAAATAGTTTTTTGAGTTGATTGAACAAAAATAGAAGTATCTTGTGGTGGAGAAGGGGGAACTTCAAAGAATTTGGGAAAAGAATTATCATCAATTATTTGTTGCAAAATGACCTCAAAGTTTGTAGGCACTGGCTTTTCTTGACTAGCCTTTTTCTTAGGTACCGAGGGTACACTATCCAATTCACAAATTGATTTTACCTTGGCCAAGTGTCTTCTGGCTTCTCATCATCTCCTCCTAACTGTGAACTAGTGCCATATGACCTAATTGAATGCTTTCTAGTTGATATATTTATGCCAAAGGCCTATACAGTCCCTTTCTCTTTTCTCTATGAAAATATTTGCTCATGGGGAGAACCCACACCTTGGTGCCATTTTATATTCAACCAGTCTGAAGTTCTTCTCAAAATAGGTCCAAAAAGGACCATTAGGTCTAAAAATTCATCCTTTGATCAATTAATTTTGTACAAGGGCTTACCAGTAGGGGCCCAATATTTGGGATCAATGATCACTGAGTCTTCTTGTGCATCTTCTGGAATATTGAAAGAAATACCAAAAGATTGTATTTGCCTTAGGGTCAAGCTGCTTTTCTTGACTGGATGTAGAAACTTCCAAACCTCAATACTAGAGCAGCTACTTTAGGTGAAACCCAAAGATCAAGTTTTCAATCAATTTTTCTCATAATTTCCATTAAAAATGTGTCATTGAAATGACATAAATTCCTCATTCCAACCTCCTTAGTGAGCTATAGAAAATTTCTATACATAGGCATGTTCGATGTTGGAGACCTTTGTGGTTCCAACCCTGCCCAAACATCCTCTTGATTGGCTAGAATGTAAACAAGGTATGAGCACATGTGGAAGGAAACAGTTTGCCAAAAATTTATCAATTTCTCATTTAAATGATAACAAATAATCTCAACCCAGTCAATGAATTTATTTTCACTACAAATTAGTAGAATAAAATGACACATCCAAAATTCAAAAGAGTCTGAATATGCATTACCAACCACACGATATAGCAAGGTGATAGCATCTAAAATTTCATCCTTAAAATGAACCTTTTTAAGCTTTGAGGGCAACTGAGACTTACCCTTTTTCTCGGACTTCAACCAATTCCTCGCAATGGAATTTTTGCACCATTCCTCATTCTTTTTGAAAAATGATATTTCCTCTATAGTTTCCCTCTCTGGAATGCCTAATGTGTGGGAAATCACTTTAGGAGTACTTCTTACAATGACTGACGCATCCACAACTCTGATTTCCCAAGTCTCTAGAATGTAGCCCCTTGCAAATGCAATCACTAGGTCAACACTTTGTACAGCCTCAAGAAAACCTCCCACATGGGACAAACCACTCTGCAGAACTTTATCTTCTAGTGTTGTTCTCTCCCTTTGCTCTAGGCACACCAAAAACTCCTCCAAATTGACGTGCACAATTTTAGTATCCCTCACTCTAGACCAGTGATTTTGAATTCCACTCTACATGAGCATAAATTCACAGAGATAGAATGTTTGCACTTGAGAAGTACAAGCATTGGCGAAGAATGAGAATGCAGGCTAAATGTCTAAGTAAAACTTTTCCACACTTATGTCGTTATTTTTGATAGGAAGTGCATTAAATGTGGCATTCAATTTCATTCCTCTAAAAGATAACCTTTAAACCTACATGCTATTTGAAATTCCTAGAAAGAAAACTCATGGTTAGTCCATACATAGCATTCAATGAGATGTTAGATGATGGATCATTTGAAAGCCAAGATAAGTCCATAATTTCATGTGGTCACTAAAACTTGGAAGCTTAGAACCAAAGTCTAAAGTTTTGAAGTTTTCAAAACCTCTGATCCATTAACTACAAAGATGACCAACAAAGACTTACAACTCAACAAAGCGAACCAAGTTGGGGAATTAGGAATTTATGAAAAATTAGAACTCCATGAAAAGGTTATAAAACTTGTAAGACTAGCGACTAAGGTTAGGAAAAGCACCAAAACCACGACATTGAGTGATAGTAACCACAATAATGAAACTAACCAAACAATATATCATTCCAATAATAGATAATCCACTAGAAAACTACTCAACAAAAGTAGAATAAATCCACACACCATAACTCAAAGATTACGTATGAATAAACTTCACCATTTTCTAAGTCTTTCTATATTGAAATAACTCTCTCATCCTCCACCAACTACAAAGATTACCAACAAAGACTTGCAACTCGACAAAGTGAACCAAGTCAGGGAATCATGAAGTTATGAAAATTTAGAACTCTATGAGAAGGTTATAAAACTCAGAGGACTAGTGACTAATCTTGTTTTTCTCCCTTATTTTGAGTCTTATCATCTCTCCAGCTATAACATTTTACATGAGTTATTAATGAAATTTGATCAGTGATCTTTCATTAATCTTCTTTGTCATTATTCATTGATGCATGTTTTAATTCTGGCTCTGGTTTAATGAACCAGTTAAAGTATGTTGATTAAAGCATGAATTCACATAATTTTTTTGTGGATCTGATAAGTAGTCATGGAGATTGAGTATTGATGTGTGAATTATAATGCAATTTCACTAAGATTATGGATGCCTAGAATTAAAATTACCTTATAGTTCATATTTTAATTGTGTTAAAAGTAAAACATGAACATGTACTCAATGATTCATCACTCAACTTGATGCTTAATAATATATTAAAAATAGTATTAGTAGCATATGCAACAATGAACATCAATAATCATTTAATGTGCATCTAGTAGTTGAAACCACTACTAGAATTTTTCTTCAAATGATAAAATAAATAATACAAATAATTGAACATCAACACATTACTAAAGTCTAAATTTTAGCTTTTTATTTATTATCACATGAAGGAATACATAGAGGCATTGGAAATGCAAAATCTTGCTCAAAGAAAACTCTACACAGAATTGAGTTGGAACATGGAAACTCATATTATCAAAAATCAAATCATTGCATCACCTTTTCTAGCAACTTCCACTCTTCAAGTGGAGAAATTATCATTTGTTCTAACTGATGCTATTTGACTTGAAGATTTGCTAACAATTCATGATTCAAATTGAAACTTATCTTGGATTCTTCAGTCAATTCTGCATTTAGGGTTAGCAATGGCTTGATGGAATCCAAATAGTTCACCACATTTGGGTTTTAAGGAAACTATTCCAAATCAATCTTCCTTCAATCCTCTATCTTCTTTCTGAAATCATTCTTTCCAATGAATCACTCATTTGTGTCAAAAGCCTCTGGAAAACCAAGCTCTGTGAAGTTCCTTACCTTTTCATCCAAGTTATTCATCTTGTCTGTAGCAAAATGAAAATATTCCTTTGTTTCATGCATTCTCAAACACTTTTCAATGATAGATGACAACGCCATTGATGTAGCAAGCTGATTAGTAAGCCCTTTTGATTTCAAAACATTTTCACTAGCTTTGTAGACTGATTGTTGAGTTTGATTTGCTAATTTCTCTAATGCCAGCACATTTTTTTTGTCCATTAAATATTTTTTGAGCTTCTTATGATGTTGTATGATAGCATCAATCAATTGAAACATGTCACACAAATGATCAATCCTTTGCATTATTTCATCCTAGATCTTTTCTTTCATATGCCTCATTGTTTCTCTACAAAATGAAGATAACTTATTTTGATAAGACTTAATTTCTTTTTTGCTTCCATCAGCTCCATCTCCAATCTTTAATTTCTTTTTCTCTCCTACAATTTTTGTTCCCATTGTGCATTTCCATTCACAATGCTTAGTATTTTTTTTTTTGAAGTGGATTTTTCCTCATCATATTTCTTGTTGCTCTCATCTAACCTTTTCTTCAGTTCATTCATTGCAATCTCATTTTGTTTATCCTCTTTGCTTGTTGATGTAGAGGTAGATTTTTTTATTCTTTTTTCTAATTCATTGCTCTTGTTATCTAATGCTTTCCTCTTTGCTTTCTCATTTGCTAGGTCTGCCTGTAACTTTTCAATTTGAGTCTACAACCTTTTTTTCTCTCTATCTTGCTTTAGCAATGATGTGTACACCAATTCATTGTTCTTCTTTGATACATTAATTTTGTTAGTATTTCTAAGTCCAGAAAAATCCAATTGAATATTATTCACCTAGAATTCAGATCGAGCCATCTGATTTGCAAGTTTGTTTTGAACTGTGGGAACAAGAATTGTGTACTCCATGATTTATTTATTTGTGTCAAATGTGGGTAATACCATGGTTGTTGGAGGCTCTAAACTTACAATAGACACACTCTCCACCAGTTGGTTCTTTTCTTTTTTATTCAAGTCTAATTTCTTTTTAAACTCTTCAATGTAATCAAAACCTAGGGATGCAGGAACAATGGAATGCTTGAATGGAGAAGGAATAGGAGTACTTGTAGTTCTTAATGATGTCACAACCAGACTAATTGGCAGTGGGGGAGTGCCTATAAACAACTCCTTTGTGGCGGATCCACTAGTAGTGTGACTTGGACTTGTCAAAATCCTTTTCCTCTTTTGTATGCCTTGATCACCTAGTGTTTCTGTGGTATATTGCATTGTTGTCCTCTTGTGTGTAATTTGTTATTATAGCACATGTTGATCACTACTAGTAGTAGTACCACTACCTATACCATCGCCACTAGAGGCAGTGCTAGTTGCACTAAGCTCTCCACCATGGACATGTCCTAGTTGTGATTGTGTCTGATCATGAGGACGAGGATTTGAAGATCTAAAAAAATGACTTGTATTCCCTACGTCTACTTTTTCACCTCCAAGCCCAAGGACAAATTTATCAACTACTTTTCTATGCTCTACATCTATTACTATCCATGGACCTTGTCTTTGAGATCCCAAAGGACCACCTTAATAACCCATTTTTTCAGCTATGGCTACTCCTGTAGTATATGCTTCTTTTTTGGCCTCACTTAAACCAAGTTTGAAATTAACATGGCTTTTTTCTTCCCTATCATCATTGAATTCATCATCACTTTCTTTATCTTATTGTTCATCCAGATGGTCTATATTCCACAATTTGCTAAACTCACAATCTTCTTCATTATCTCCATACTCTGCAAGAGCTCTTGGATCACCTAGCTCCTTCCTCATAGACCAAAATGTAGCAATTTTTTATCATGACCATTTTTTTTATGCATGGACTCTACAATTTGCTCAATAAAATTATATTTGACATGTTGAACACTATAATGGATATTATACATCATTTCAAGGAGGCTTGCACCCACTTCCAAATTGATATCTAGTCCAAGGAAAAATGCTAGCATGGAAATAGTATCCCAAACCCATGGTCTAAAAATATCCAAATCATAAGGAGACTTATGATCACCTTTCAATTTGTTTCTATTCTAGGATCTATTTTATTTAAGAAAGATTTTTTCTCCATTTCATCCATTGCTTCATAATCACTAGCAAGCTTTTCTAGGTCAATGTGGACATTTCCAAATTCTTTGGTTGTAAACCCCAACACTTTTCCAAGTTCTTATGCATTAATGGATAAAAATTCTTCTTTGCTATCTTTATTAACAATTGCTCTTTTGTTATCATCATAATTTTGGGCAAGGGAAAACCTCATGTAACATCATGCGCCCTAATCCAGTTACCCATGGTGCACTGATACTATTAACTTGCATTTTCTTTGAAGCCTTATTCTGAGATGAAAATCTAAGTTCTGAGCTATGCCTACCATAGGTTTCAGGATCATAAATACCATGGTATTCATCAGTGAAACCTAGGGTTTTAAGCAATTTTGCATAATGTAATTTTTTATCCAACATTGCTCTAGTGGTACTGGCGGTAAACATGTTGGTACAATGTGAAATTGTGAATTCCCTATTAGTCCTCCTTAATTTTTCTTAATTCTTAAGCCTCTTAACCCTAAACCTAAACTTCAAAGTTTGATAAAATAAGATTTTAAGAAATGTTAAATGATGAAACGTAGCCACAAGAATTCTTTCACTTAGCCGGATTTTGATTCTTGAAAAGATTAATGCTGACAGTCACAGAAACTCGGTTATTACAATGGATTTGTTGGAAGTGGAACTATGGAACCCAGAATAGGGTGGTGCACTGCAATGAACAAACTAAAGAATAAAATCTCCCCATGTGATGACCCTCTCACTTAAAAATAAAATCACTTAGCAATAGAAAGTGCTATTATTTTTAATATTAAAGCGAATGAAACCAAAACATCTACATGTTGCTTCCAGACTATACAATTAGTACATGGTGATAGCATTTAAAATAAGCCATTTATGATTTAGTCCTACATTGACAACAAATTCTAAACCATTGATCTTTGTTAATCTAATGGTTATAGGGTGATTTTGAAGGTTTAAGTTCACAAGCCTAGCACTCTATGCATTTCATTCCAGAATACTACTACAACCATACATCAAATGTATATTGAATGGTTGAGAAATTTATGATTTAAATAATAAAAATGTATTTAAAAGTTGTTTTAAACTTTAATGCACTAGGATTGACATCAAGGCCAAGGGGCTAGTAACTTAACATTGCAAAGGACTTAATAAAATGAATTACAATGTCACATTAATAGCACAACCATTTATTTTATTACAACTGAATTACAATGTCACATTATTTCATAGTAAAAATAAAAACATAAGCGTTGAGCTTCTGCTGGATCGTTGGTTACAACATATATGTATTACAAATGTGTGTCTAAAAATGAATGCATGTGACTTGCTAGGTCAACAATGCACTCTAAAAATAAATGCATGGGACTTTCCAGGTCAACAATGCACTCAAAAAATAAATGCATGGGGAACGGGAAGGCAATCAAATTGGGGGAATGGGAGTTGTGAAGATACAAAATGTACTTATCCCCTTTGAGAACCAGACTCATGCTGAAGATGAGGGGTTGTAAAATTGTTCCCATGCAGAAGATGTGCTCTAAAAATAAATGCATGAGGCTTGCCTGGCCAACTATGTTGGGGAATCAGGAGCTATGAAGATACAAAATGTACTTATCCCCTTTGAGAATCAGAGTCATGCAGAAGATGAGGGGTAGTAAAATTTCTACCATCTTCTACTTGCAACCACCATGCACTAGGATAGCACTTATCTCCATCAGAGCTCCTCATCCTGGTTCAAAACCTATCTGAGAAGTTCGGTGAACCAAATCAACTTCTTTCTAATTCCACCCATTCTAAACTTGAAGGAAATTGGTCTTTTACAACATAACTACATAACTGGAGGCAGGAAAATTTAGAGTATCCCCAATAATACCAAAACATCTTCTTCTTGAATCCTTATTAACCCTAAAAAATGAAAACCCTTATGAAAATTCAAACATTGCACTTAATAGTAGAGCCTTTAGCCTTCAATGAATGATTTCAGTTGTGCTCACTATCCTTATTTATGGGCCAATAGTGCCACTACCATCTTGTTCCCTGTGTACACCTTCACATGTGTCATGTGTGAGGTTGGGTATAGTCATAATCATGAATTTATCAAACCCAAAAACCAACTTAATCGATTCGTGTAACTTAAGCCTTACATTTACAATTTAAATGTTTAATTTGATTGACATCTGGAATTTGATGGCCTAGCTACACGCAAAATTTACCTCAAGCTGACAAGATTTCAATTGTAAAAATCGTTAGTGCCACTCAAACAATATGAAATCATTATAGATCTTTGTCATCTACGATTCTATAGTACATCGTGCAACTTTCAATATAAAGCTATCCAATCAATCGCTCTGGATGTTCATATGGCATTAATCCACACTATCACCCATAGTACCGTAACCACACTTTCTTCAAAAACTAAGATATCGAATTAATGAGCCATGAGCCTTGATCTCGCCATGTGTCTGCATCTAATAGTTCTAGTGTAATTCCAGAGGTTTCAATTCACAAATCTAGTGCTTCAAAGATTTACTTTCAGAATGCAACTACAGTCGTCCATCAAAAATTCACCCAATGGTCGTCAGTCGTGGTTATATTGATTTGAGCTGAAATCTAGCTATAAATATGAAATATCCTTCACACATATGGAAGATTAAGTTTTTAAGCCTTGGTCCTACATTCTTCCCAAGTAGTCCCTCTTTTAAACAAACTTTATGCATGTGCATATTTCTGCCACTTCAGTTCTTCTATCGCTCATCACCAAAATACTTCAACCCATCGGGTTCATATCTGCGATGAGTGATGAGCCTTGATCTCACCACGTGTTCACATATAACAGTTCTAGTGTAATTCTAGAGGTTTCAATTCACAAATCTAGTGCTTCAGAGAGTTACTTCTGGAATGCAAGTATAGTCGTCCATCGAAAATTCATCCAACGGCTGTGGTTATATTGATTTGCGTTGACATTTCGCCACTGATATTTTTTATTAGTTTGAGATTATGATAATTCACCAATGTTTTTTCTTATGCATTTGAAAATAGGTTTAATTGGCCAATGAATTTTTTTTTTGGTTTGAAAAAAGTTTTAATCACCAACAAAATTGTTTTCTCTGTTTTGAAAATAAGATTAATTCTCTAATGGAAATATTTTCTAGGTTTGAAAATAGATTTCAATCACCAATGAAAAATATTTTATCAATTTAAAAAAAAATGCAATTCGCCAGGATTTTCCACAGACTTCTATTGATTAGAAAAGATTCTCCAATTGAGATTATTTTTTTCCCAAAAAATGAAAAAAATTGCCACTAAAATTGATATTTTTATCGAGAAGTATACAAGATTCGCCAGGATTTTACACCTTTGTCGAGGGGGGGTTTCTTAAAGTTATCCCTACTCCAAGATAAGATCATGAGAATTATGGATTGTCAGAAGGCTTCCCTCCTTACTACTTATATAGGTATTCCTTTATCTACTAAGAAATTATCTAACAAAGATTGGAACAGTAATGTAGAAAGGGTACAAAATAAGTTGGTTGGTTGGAAAGGGAAGCTATTAAGTCAAGCTAGAAAACATCAATATTGAAATCAACTTTATATAATATTCCGGTATACTATTTTTCCTTATTTAATATTTCAACATTTACAATTGAAAGGATGTAAAATATTTTAAAAAAATTATTTGACTAGTATTGAAGAAAAAAACAAGAATTTCTTTGGTTAAATGGGAATTCCAAACCTAAAAGGCAGGGAAGTCTTGGTGTAAGGAGATTGCAATAGTTCAATAAATCTTTGATGGGAAAAATTGGTTGGAATCTCCTTAAAGCTAGTAAGGATTGGATTCATGTTCTTAAAGCTAAATACTTGGATAATAGAGAAAAATTGTGGTTTTTATCCTCTTCTATTCTTCCTAGGGCTTAATTATATGTAAAAAAATGTTGAAAGTTTAAAATGTGATAAAGTAAGGTATCTTGTGGAGAGTGGGGGTTGGTAAAAAAGACAATTTTTAGAGTGACCCTTGGAGAGAAGGACTATTTTTGTCCTTAGTTCAAAGTCTCTCTTAAATAAAAGACCTTTTAATAATAATTAATGGGGAAAATTTGTATGCTTATATTGAGGAATGGTGATCAACCTAAGTGGAAAAATTTTGGTTGGAAATTGATAGGAGGAATAAAATTGAGGGGTGGAATACAATAGGTTTTGCAAGATGAGATTAAGAAATTAAATTGGTGTATTGGTGATTTATTTTTTTGTTGTTTGGATAGGAAAGATGAATGTATTTGGTCTTAGATTCCTTCAAGATACTTTTATGTTCATTTTCCTATAGTCTTATTGATGTTGAGTATTGTGGTTTTCCTTTTAATTGGAATCATATTTCAAATAATAGGATGATCCATAGAATTAACTATATTTGGTGGGCTGCTCTCCATAGTAAGATTCTCACTATTCATAATTTGAATGAGAGGGTTTTATTTTGTTAATAGGTGAAGTTTGTGCCACAAGGAGGAAGAAATATTGGATCACTTGTTCTTTCATTGTGACTTTGCTAGAGTAGTCTTGGAGGAGGTTTTGATTAACCTTAAGGTCAATTAGATCTTTCCTTTTGGTCTTAAGGACTTTGTTAATAGTTGGAATAAAAGATCACATTTTTACGCCCAATTATTATGGAGATTTGGAAATAGGTCCCTCCTTTTGTGACTTGGTGTTTATTGAAAGAGATAAATATTAGGATATTTAGAGATCAATCTAGAAACAATAGAGAGGTTTTCATAAGTATAATTTTTTTTGCAAGAGAATATTAATGTATTGGAATTTGGAAATGTTAAAATAATTCCTTCTTATATTGAATTAAGGGTGAAGAAAAATAGGGGAGTTACTTAGGATCTTACTACGGTTAATTGTGCCAAGGTCTTAAGAAATAGTGTGAAGTGGAAGACCCCTAGTATAGGTTGGGTTAATCTTAATTTTGATGGTTGCTCCAAGGGTAACCATGGTGCTACTGTTGTTGGGGGATGATAAGAGATGACAAGGGATGGATGCTTGAAGGATATTCCAACAATATAGGAGAGAAATATAACACTAAAGTTGAGGCTATGATAGTCTAGTGGGGGGTTAAAATGTTGAAGAGGTTGGGGTTTCAGAAAGTGGACATTGAAGGGGACTCTAAAATTATTATTTCTTTACTCTTGAATAATCATTCTACCCCTTAAAAGGTTAGAAATATGGTTGAGGAGTGTAGGTCAATCTTGCATAGTTTTATTCATTTTCAAATTAGACATATATATAGATAGGGTAATGAAGCTATGAATGTTGTTTCTAATATACGTTTGCTTTGCTTTGAATGGTAATGTTGAGTGTTTTCTAATATCCATTTTAAAATAAAGGAGGTTATTGCTAAGAAGAGGTTTATTATATATCAAAAATGATTTTTCATATGATGAATTTGTTTTGGCCTTTATTAATAATTAGGAAGGGTGATGTAGACACCTAAAATATGACCTTACCCAATCACGCCTAATTTTAGCCTATCCTAAGTCATTAGTTAAATAAATAATATTTAATTAATTTATCCATTAGCCTTATCATCCCCCACTTTAATTAAATAAATTTCATATTTATTTAATTAAGTCTAGGCTTATCCCCAAATCCTCTAACTAAATTAATTAATCAATTCTCAATTAATTAGTTAATTTAGGCTAATTAATTCCCATTACCTTTTCCTCCATTATTGTTCACTTTATCCCTAAATTCTCATCCATTTAATCCTATCCATTGGAATTATTTACATGGATCACAATCTAAATTTTCCATCATGTGACAAGTGTCCCTTGTTGGAACATGTTTTCTATTGCACCAAAAGATCGACTTGTTAACACCCAATACAAATGCTAGAGATAAATGGATCCACAAGAGGTAGTTATTCCATGTCATGAATCCAAAGGGAGACACTGGTGATTAGACCAACAATCCCCCCTCAATGTCACTCGAGGGGATTTGAAACCATGACCATGGCTCTGATACCAATTGTTGAACACACTGAAATACTAAGGGGGGGTGATCAATATTCTATCAAATCTTAAACTTTCCAGAACAAGAAGATACTTTAAAATCTACTGCATGAAAAATAACACAAAAGATGAATACAATGCACAACACAACACCATATATACATGGAAAACCCTGTAGGGTAAAAACCACAGTGAGAAAAGTTGTTAGGAGCTACTGTCCTAATCCAACCTCACAAGATAGACAAAATTTATAGCTTTTTTTTGGGGCTACAACCCAAGGAAGCTACAAATCCATGATTAGAGTTTTAGGGTCACTCCTAATGAAGCTACAACTCCTTGATCTAAGTACACACTCAAGAATTATTAAAAAATGAGAATTCTTCCACTATCTAAACCTAACAATTAAGGTCAATATCTTTTGATGATTGTAATTCTACTTTGTCACTTCTTCAAATGTCTTCTTAGTTGCCTACTAGTTCACTACTTTCAGGAATCAAGAAGTAATTATTGAACAAAGGTTGTCATTGAGTCAAAGGATTGTCAAAGGTTGATAATAGTTGTTATCAAAGGGTGTCAAGGTTCCCAAAATATGAAAGAGATTGTAGTAGTACTAGAAGTATAATACTTGAATTATCATTAGATTCCCTTGACTTAAGTCCTATGTATCTGGAAGCAGTAATGTTGAAGAAGTTGTCTTATAAATATCAAGTAACATACATTAAGTTCTATTGAGACATGAATTCCTTCAGATAGTTTATGTATTTATTATACCATACCAAGTATGTAGCCAACATGAGTGTGGTGCTTTGGAAGTCAATTCAAGGATATCTTTTTGGTAGAGAGATTTCTAAGTATGGTCGACATTTCTTTCAAAAATGCATGTTTTCTCCATAGTTTGGAAGGAGAGTATGCATACACTTGTTTTATTAGTTTCTCATATTTCTCGAGGATATGTTCAGTGTGCATGAAGTTTGAAGTGTCATAAGGTTCTCTATTCCTATTCAAAGCTCAAGGTGTGTGCGGTAATGACTAGTAGCATGAAAAATTCAAATCTTTCCTATGGAGTGAGTATAGGAATCACTTAAGGTTCTTATGGTGGTGCACGACATCAACTTCCTTTGGTGGAAATAAATTTTTGTTTGGACTATTGTATTAAACATTTCATGTAATTTGAATTTAGATCTAAAATTATTGGAAAAGGAGGGGTCCTAAATCATAAATGCAAATGACCTAGGACTCAAGGGGCCTTTCCCATATTTCATTAGAATACCAACCACAAATCCAAGAGATTAACTTTCAATTCAATGGTGAGTCAATCAGACCTAGGTTGGTGATTCTTTAGGGACATAGGATGATTACAAATGATTTAGAAGTAATTTTAAATGATGAAACTAATTTAAATATATGACATAATATGTAAAATGAATATTCCCAAAGATAAATAGATTATAACAACACTTTGCAAGAAGATTTGAGAGATATCTGAGAGTATGTACTTGTCACAAAATGTTGATTTCCATGAAATCTCTCAAAGATAAGGTCTCCTTGATCTGAGGATCCAAAGCCCTATACTCTTCATAAGCTCTTGATATGTCACCTTGGACGGTAGTTTCTTCCCTTGGAACTCCTACTCTCTAAATGAATTTAGGATTGAGAGGCATATTATTGAAGTCAATTCCAAAGCTTTATGTAGAAACCATTTTCTCCTTCCCCTTTCCACTACTGGTTTCACTAGTAGTGTTAGCTCCATTAATAATATCATTCTCCTTCAAAGAATTAGTTTGCATCCAATAAAACATCTAGCCAAACATGTTGGAAAGATTATTTTTTCCTTGTATCATTTCCTCAAATCTTGCTTTGGATTATTTTTCTTAATCATCCATGGTTTCTTCTTGACCTAGTTTCTTCAATTCTCACCTCTAGAGCCTAATATCCCTTTAACTTGGCAACATTAATCATTAGAAAACCCTACATAGTGGAAAAATCATGCTTTGATACCATTATAATGTCCCTAACATATAATTTTAACAAAATTCTAATTTGTAGATTGTATTCAATACACATCGACATATGAACACAAAAATAATACTCTACTATATTGATAGAATTAATATATCAATTACGACTCACACAATGATCTGGAATGATATACTAGGTTACCACATATCAATAACAACATTATTAACTTCCTTATAGAGTCCTTAAAGCTCAAATGTAATCCCTGAATGAGAATTCCCTCAGCAACCAAAGGGGTTTCATCCTCTTATCCTAGTGATAATTGGATTTTCGTCCAATGACCATAGACTACTATGGGTTTTCATCCACAAAAGGGTTTCAAAAGCAAGTATTCTAAAATATAGAAAATAACATAATAATTTGATACCTATTACATTAATTTACTCCCTCTATTTATATGTTAACAATTTCCCTTAAGGAATAGGTCAGCCTTATGCCAAATTTGAATTTCACACGCTACAATAGGTCGGCCTTAAGGCCAAAGTAGTTTTTTCTAGAATTAGTGTGCCACCCTACAGACCTATCCACATGCTTCCTTGGCCCCTTCTTCCTTAAACTTTACAATTGAGGCTACATGATTTGGAGGTGTCTTATCCATTATGCCTACTGAAGTAGGTGTTATTTTCTCGACACAATCATCTTCTGATAACAATATATTTTTGTTACTTGATCCATTTCCCTTGAGATTTGGATATGATGTGCAGGTGTCATCTTGGATACTATATTTTGAATTGCAAGCCGAAATGTGCTCCTATAGAGGAGTGTAGAGGAATTCTTAGAAGTGACTCTACTTTGGTATAGAGAGCCTAGATTGGCGATCTTTTGTTGGTGATAACTGTCCAAATCTCGATCCTTGCATTATGAAATTTGGAAAGAGCATATATGGATCTTGGTTGATCTTATGTCCTTGATCGCATGCCAATTGGCCCTTCTATGATGAAATTCAACATGTTTCTTGGATGCAATTCTATAATGGTCTTTTTGAAAAAAGGAACATGACATAATAGAAGATGGAGTTGCATGCACATAATATCCCCACTAAATAAGAAAAATACAGGTCACATGATGTAATTACATCTTACCTAAGTATATACATTCTTAAGGAATTACATCCTATATTATGTTCATAATATGTAATAATGTACTTAACTAAAAACAAGAGAATAAAATGATGCATCAATAATGTGGTATCAAAAATCCTTCTTGTTCTTTTTCATTAAATGTTGCAATCTCTAATGTGATATCACAAAGTCCTCCTTGGCATAGGAGAATGACATATATAGTAGTATAATTTTATTTGTAATACCACTAATATCCAACAACATTTATGTTATGTAAAATTTGTTGTGTCAGAGGGAGAATTAATGGTGTATAATATAAGGAAATGTGATTATCTAATAATGAGATCTCCTCTAAGGAAATATTTGATGTCACCCAACCATACTAAAAATCTTCTATAATCAAGGGAACAAGCACCCCCACATTGCTAGTGGAGGTACAATCACTTGCATGCCCAAGCCATTGTGAGATAGGGATACACATCCCAAGTGACTAACAACAATCTTCCCACATATAGGAAAGATCCAACCCATTTGATGAGTGGAGGATAAGTGATTGCAACTATGAGAGAGGCTCCCTTGCATGCTTTGTTAGAGATGGAAACTGGTAAAGTGGGTTGTTAGGTATAATTATGATCATGGTGCAAGGAACACTTCTCCAATAATTAAATAAGTTATGGACATGGTAGAATTATAGAGCAATTTTTATTTACATGTGAACCTAAATTTGAAAGATCATAGAGATAAATAAATAATAATAAAAAGCTACCTAGAAATAATATCATTGTTAAATAGATAAGAGTCTCTATTCCTTTAGAACTAAAAATAGTTTGATAGATAAATATGAAATACAAACAATTGATAGAAATTAACTCCTAAATAATATATAAATATAAGTGTGAAACAACTAGCCTAAAAAGGCATTTGAATAATAAAAATTTAAGTTTTGAATTCTTTTCTTGTAAATATATAATAGAAAAACTCAATTTAATTAAGTCAAAATGTGATAATATGGGGGAGAAGCATGTGAAAATGAAAGAAAAATGAAAGAAAAACTATTTAGAGCCAACATTTATTTATAAACATTAAGACCTTAAAATTTAAAAATATATATTAAAAGCTAGTACAAATGTAAAAGAAGTGTATTACTAAAAATAATTGTTCAAATAAAAATATAAGTGAATTAAAATAATTCTTTTTTTATTTGTCCATGTCATTATTAAAATACTTGTAAAAAAATTAAAATAAAGTAACTTTTTTTTGTTTTTTCATAATATCCATCTCATAATTAAACTAGTTGTTGAGTAAAATAAAATAACTCTTTAAAACTAAAACAACTTTATAAATTAATATATGCAATAAATAATTATTATGTCGAGAGGTGTAACCTACAATGAAATGGTGCTTATAGCAGGCTAGCACAATACGTGAAAAAAATAAAAAAGCAATAGACATTTAACAATATTTATTTATTTCAAAAAATAAAAAAGTAACACAATAATTATTTAAAAAAATCCACCGCCATAGTCTTATCCTTATCAAAAACAAAAGACAGTTAATAATATATATTTATTTTTAAAAAACAGAAAACAAGAGACATATTAGAAATATTTATTTAAAAAAATCCACCACCACTTTCTTATCCTTAACCAAAACATTATCAAAATTGTTAAGTTTCTACTTTAACTAAAATGATATATCTAGGAGTATATTATATAGATTAATATTTAAGATATATATAGTAGTATATTTTGTAATGGAAACAAATTAAAAAAGGTAATTAGAGAAGTTGTGTATTTTAGAAAATAAAATAACATATAAAACTCTTAAAATACTTTGTTTTATAAAACTTTGACACTACTATAAATGTCTTAAGTATAATTATCTAAAAAGTATCTAACGTAAGATTAAAAAAAATTCAACATGTCTTTTGTATTAAAGGGTTGTAGTTTAGTTGGTTAAACACGATTGATAAGAGTGATGACGTATTTTTTGACGACACCAACTACCAAGATTCAATGATAAGACAAGGATCAAAAAGAGACAGACATGAAAACGATGTGACATGAATGAGATAGAGTGAGACAAAGATTGTACCCCTTCTAAACTCTTTAATTTTGTTTATAAATATTTTTTTTAGTAATGAAAAAAATGTGGTGCCCCACTTTTCTCATCTTGCCTCCAAGTTTACAATTGTAGATCACTAGGAATTCATTTTTTAATTTATGTCCATGTCATGACTAAAATTGTTGTTAAGTAAATAAAATAGCTTTATAAATTACTATATGAAGTAAATAATTTATTTTTTAATTGAAACAAATAAAAAGAAAATATTTAGAAAAGTTATGTATTTTAGAAAATAAAATAACATATAAAACTCTTGAAATACTTTGTTTTTATAAACCTTTGGCACTACCATAAATGCTTTAAACATATTTATCTAAAAGGTACCTTAAAATAGATATGAGATGTCTATCTAACTTATACCATTAATAACAATATAACAAATCATGAAAAACATAAAATCAAAGTATTTTAAAACATTTCTCTTGTATTAAAGAGTCAGACTTAAACAACACACTCTAAGCATTGATTTGGTTAGGTGGCTCATTTGAAATCATATTAATAGGTGGGCTCTACTTGGAGAAGCTAGTGTAATCTCACATGTGTCTCCTTAACAAGTCAAAGCCGTTTAATCCAAACCATATTAAATGGTTGTAGTTCAGTTCGTTGAACACAATTGATAAAATGGTTATAGTTCAATTGGTTGAACACAATTGATAAAGATGATCTTATATTTCTTGACGATACCAAATGAAAATGGGATCATGTCCCTTCAAAACTTTTTAGCTTTGATTTGCTTAGATGGCTCATTTGAAATCATAGTAATAGGCGGGCTCTACTTGGAGAAGCTAGTGTAATCTCACATGAGCCTCCTAAACAAGTCAAAGTCGTTTAAGCCAAACCATATTAAATACTTGTAGTTCAGTTGGTTGAACACAATTGATAACGACAATGGTACATTTTTTTACGACGCCAAATGAAAATGGGATCATGCCCCTTCAAAAAAATTTGGCTTTGATTTGGTTAGGTGGCTCATTTGAAATCACAGTAATAGATGTGCTCTACTTGGAGAAGCTAGTGTAATCTCATATAGGTCTCTTAAACAAGTCAACGTTGTTTAAGCCAAACCATATTAAATGGTTGTAATTCAGTTGATTGAAAATAATTGATACAGATGATGGTATATTTCTTGACGATACCAAATGAAAATGAGATCATGTCCCTTCAAAACTTTTTTATTTTGTTTATAAATATATTTTTATTAGTGGAAAAATTGTGGTGCCCCACATTTCTCATTATGCTTCCGAGTTTACAGTTGTAGAACACTCTAGGAAGCGGTTTTCCTTGACTTGTTAAACTACGCGTTTGCTATTCTTAAAGCAAATGCAAGAAAATCCAATGGATGACGTAGACACGTGGGTGACTGTCAACCATATTTCTTATGCCAGAAACCCACTGGAAATCTTTCTAATGCATATGACACATTCCTTGCTTGGAATTATTCTCAGATTAACCCACTAAAACTTATCCACTATGAATAACTTCTTCAATAAATATGTTTACAGTACAATTGGAGTGGGTCCACTTTAAGAGATTTTGAGGAGAATTGTTGATCTGGGTGAAGGAAAAAATGTGCCCAATGAGAATAATTCTGGTATTCTTGTCTGCAACTCTTGCTTTCTTCTTGACATGGACGACAATCTCATCATCTAAAGATGCAGAATTTCAAGATGAGGACAAGAGAAAGGAAGAAATCTCCAGCATTAGGCCATCTTACTTCAGTATGAAAATGGTATGGATCTTAATTCTTGATCTTCTTGCAGTATTTCTTTATTGGTTTTTATGTACTGAATTTCGGGCTTGTCTTGCAGGCAAGTGAAAAACTGGCAATCCTTTTTTGGATGAAACCTGGTGGAGAGCAGGAATGAGCTAGGAGTCAAAACATCATAATATGATGGGTAAATTATTACATTCTTCTGCTATTGACTGGCCATATTGTTTTGATGTGATATTCACAGGATGATTGTATTATCTAGTTATGTGGGTCTATGGGTCTGTTGGATGAGGAGGTGTTTTAGTTAAACGGAATTCATATGACTACATGCCTTTTACCCTCACTGAATCATTTTCTGAAAAATAATTTGGAAAATCTGCACAACAGATTGTAAGATGTTAATGTTAGATTTTATTTTATTTTTTTGGATGAATAATCTTTATATTACTATGTAAATTTTGAATAGAAGAAATAACAAGGATCAGTCGAGGGAACTTGCTAAAATCTGACCAACTAGAATCTTGAAATTTTGATCATATGATTGATAATTTATAATTGTGATTTAGATGGACACGATTCACACAAAGAACCATTGAAGATGCAAAGAGAGCCAATAAAAAATAGGTCAAAGTAGAAAGGGTCTAATAGATTATTTATGGAGGGAGTACAAGATTAGAGGGAAAATGGGGAAAATAATAACCAAGAAGACAAACTACAATGGAATGGTCCTTTCCCAACTAAAACAATCATAATGTACCATTGCTTAAGCTATTATAGAAAAGAATCTCAAATTATAATGAGAAAAACTGATAACAATACACGTTGAGTCGTAAAGAACTAAAAGGATCGACATGTTTCTATTTAGATGAAGGCTTGATGATAATGCACAACAAAGAAGAGTTATACTGAAAATCAAGCAACATGAAAAAAATATCAAAGCATTTCCTAATCAAGAGAATTTATTATCGCTAACATAGAATTTTGTCTTACCCTTGAAGAAGATGCATCATTTTAGGGCACATTGTTGCACTAAAAGATCTTTTATTCTCTTTTAAGAGAACGGTGATTATAAAATACAAAGTTATCAATGTGCTATGACGTGGAAAATAAATGGTATTATCTATAAAGTAGGAAATGTTATCCTAGATCCAATTAGATTAACTATGATTATCTCCTTTTTACTTTGAGTCCACATTCAAACATAAACCAACTAGGGTTTTATGATTGACTTACTATCACAAGGGAGATCCAACCTCCTAGGGTTTATATTTTTATTGAGTTGTAAAATAGATGAATTTTATGTGTGTTTTAATAAGCTTAGTTGGCATGTAACCCTAGATCTAAAAATATAATTTATCTCATAAACAAAAATGAAAAGTATCGAAAAAGCTTTAGATCTAAAACTAAGATACAAAGAGGAACTTGTGATAGAAATTTGAAGTTGATTTGACTGGTCAGGGGCATGGGGCACCCTAGACTAGCTTCCTCCTTTTTAGGATATGCAAAGTTTGAGATATAGGTTACAACCTATTCTATTTTTTCTAGAACTATCTCTTGCTAAAACTCTTGGATTTTACATGCGCACATGAAAAGAGGGGTAAAGGTTTTGTTGTATGGGGGTTTGCCTAAGTCAAACCTCATTTTAGTATTTCTACCTCCACGCACAATAAATAATTTTGATCAAGAGGACATACCCTAGGTCGGGCAAAGGCCAAAACAACAATAATTGACTAAAATGATAAGTGATAATGTTACCTTGATGTGGAATACTTGATGAAGTGATGTCACACCAAAAGTTGCCACAAATGCTGATTGATAGATGCCTTGATTGCTTGATAGACCTATAAAAGGTTAGTTCCTAAAACATACTAAACTATTGTAGATAGCATGTAGAGGATAACTCAATACATCTTCATAATTTGGCATGATTGATCATAATGTCTTTTTGCACACAATTTTTTACTTCTTCTTGATGTCTTGCAAGCTTGATATTGATTGATGAAAATATTGTAATAATCCTATTAAATCTTCCCTTGAATTGCCTTGACAGATTTTAGGATCTCATTTTTTAAGATTTCAATTGATGAAAAAGACTAATATTTTCTAGGATTTCCAAATGATAAAATTTTGACATTGAGATATCCAAAATGGGGCCAAAAAGGGTTAGACAAGAGCGTGGGGTTCCCTAGTCCAAACCCATCCTTTTCGAGGCCTTAAACATCAGGCCAAATATTTAATTCTTGTTTTCATTTCCATTATTTGATTTTTTGAAGATATTTATAAAATGGGTAATTAAATGCATAATTAGGTTCAAGCACATAGGGGGGAGCTAAACCTAATGTGAAATTGTCAAGGGAAACAATTTTTGATGCTACATTATCTAAAAAAATAGGGAAGACTTGTGTAAGTGATGAAAAATATCCACACAAATTATTGATTGAATTTAGACAAGAAATCAATAAGTTTATTGGGATGTTTGAACTAGGCTAGTTACGCTTGGTTCAGTACTTGATATTTCTCTTTATTGTTGCTCCCCCTTATACCACCCTTTTTTAAAATAAATTTGAAAGTATGGGACAATTTGTTTGCAAGTAAATATTAAAATATTCTAAAATAAGATTATGAATTGAGAGTTGGAGTTTCAAAAAATATACTTCTATTATGGGAAATTATTTATTCAAAAGATTAAAGGATCCCAATGTCCAACTTGAACTTTAAATTTTCATTAACTTGTTATCATCTATCACTACTTTAACTAGTAACTCTAATAGGGGGAAGAGGAAACACTTCAAAAGGAAATGTCTAGATACTAGATAGATACAACTAAATTATCATGGATCTACTAAGGGTAATCCTAGACCTACTTATGGTGGGGGCATCTTAAGGTGTAGTAGAGGGTACATAGTTATTGATTTTACAAGGGAGCTTGGCCTCCAATCCAATAAAATATCTAAGGTTATGGAAACTTTTGGGGGGGTCAAGATTGCTCATGGACTTGTCATACCTTAGTTGGTTATTGGAGGAGACTCTCTCCTTATCATGAATTGCCTCATGAAAATATCCCCCCCACCTTGGAAGAATATTGATGTTATTAGCGACTCCTAGGAACTCTAAAAATCATTTAGAAAGGTCATTTATAGTCATCCCTATACAAAGAAGGGAATGATTTTTTGGATATGTGTAATAACCTTGAAGTGAAAATGGAAAACTTAAAGTGTTGGAAAGAAATGATTTCCCTTCCCCTTGATATCGATGAGAGTATTAATAAAGAGAAGAATAAAATTTACTAATGCTATGAAATCTTATTTGTGTAAAGCCTTAATTGTTATGATGAGAAAAATATTAAGTGGTACTTAGATTTTTAATGATGAGAAAGAACATATATAGCTCCTTCTTCCATGGTTGTATATTTGAACATTAATTTATTCATCACAAATTTTCATAGTTACCAAAAGATCCTATAGTACCAAAGAATTTAGGAGAATTTTATTATTCCTTTCTAGTGGAATTCATCTTCTATTTTCTTCTTTTGAATTCATGAAGAAAATGAAATTAAATTCTTAGTTTATTAAACATGGGAGGAAAGCAACTCAATATTGAACCTTCATCTTGCAAAGAAGTTGGGAATATTTCCATCATTTGGAGCATCTTATGTAGAGATGGATTAACTCTCTTCATTGAATTTAGAATCCATGATGTCATCAGTAATAACATTCTTTTTTTAGAGAAAAATTATAGCTTTTCATTGGATTTTTTATCATTATTTTCCTTATATATCTTGACTTTAGATCCTTTGGCTATAAGAGCCTTCTCAATGGTTGCCCATTTTTCTATTATCTCATTAAATATGGAAGTACACAATTTACTTGCAAGTGAAATGACATCTCCTGATTCAATTTTTGAATGAAGAAGTTAATGATTTGTTTCTCAAGAATAAACCAAGGGAGGCAACTATAAATTTCTCACCACTATTATAAGTATGTCAAAAATATCCCACCATTGTGTTTCTTGTAATTACATAGATCTAACATGGTGACCTCATGTTCAAAATTGAGGATATAAATGAGTTATAAAGTTTTTAGATAGGTCTAAAAAGGATGAATACAAACTTGGGGAAGGTGCATGAACCATTGTAGTGCCTACATATTCCTAGTATATGATGTTAGTGGGAACATTGTATTACATATATGTTGAGATGCTAGATGATCACATTTTGGTATTATTTTTCTATGTTTTGATTCATTATTTTCTCTATGGTTGTTTTATTTCTTTTCTTGGTGTAAATGACACTAAAGTGTGTGGTGTTATGTTTCCAAGTCCCTTGGAAGGGGATGGATGTATTTCTGATACAAGAGCATCCAATGGTGTAAGGGAAATCCTGCATCACCCAAAAATATGTGTTCCTTTATGTTTCCTTTTTGTTAGTTTTTTGTAGATGTTTTTTCATTTCTGGATACCCTTTTCATCGAATAGGAGTTCCCAACTTTCAGAATTCATTTCTTTTTTTTTGGTCAATTTTTATTTTTAGGAGTTTTGAATTTAAAGGCATGAGGAGGAAATAATTTATGGGAAGCTTCAGGGCAGAAAAGTAAGCACTTTGGGGAAAGAATCAGGTCAAGATCATTCCCAATTTGAAAGTTATTCAAGTTTTAGTTTCTGCTTTTTACCTTGAAAAATATTCTGAGTCTAGTTTGAGGCACTAAATAGTCTCGTATAGGCCTAGAAATCATGAGATCTAGTAGAGTGGGTTCTTCACTCCGAGACCTTTCCAACGGTTCAAACGATTCATCAAACAGAGTCCCAGATCAAAAGTTATGGCTCCTGGAAGTTGGTGCATTTTCAAAAATGTGCTAATTTTCGAATGTGGTTTTAAAATTTGAATTTCAATTTGTAAATTTTGGCGCCAAGCCACTAAAACTTATAATTTGAATGTTGTTTTTGGCTCCAAACAAAAAGGGGGTTATTTATGGGCTAGTTTTTGATTTTTGGGTAGCTTTTTGGGGGAAAGAGTACATATTAAGAAAAGGGAACTTCTATAATTTTCTGTAAGGGCATGTGTTGCAGAACTCAAGGATTTGGGATCCTCTACATGTAAGCAATTCATTATTTTGAATACAATAATATTCTCTGGTTTTGGTGTGTGATGTTATGTGTCTCGGGTTTGCACCCTCGTCAATTTTCTTTTTGGAGATGTTCTTGAGATGCATGTGTGATGCAGGCTTGCCCAAGTGATTATTATTATGTTTTGGTTTGAGAAAATGTGCATTAATATTGATATTGTAATAAAATTCTATAATGAATTGTATGATTTACATGTAATAAATTTATGAATATTTTTTCTACACCATTGGGTGATTATGTGATGCTTGGGTTATATATATATATATATATATATATATGGAGTAGGTAAACTTGACATGTTTGTTGAGTGGTTACAAATACTAGGTATTTATCCACATGGCTCCACAATTATAAGTTATACCCCAATGGTGGTTAAAAGGATATGACACATTGGTTGTTTATTTTTTTCCTTACCCATCACACTCGATCCAAGTGTGAGTCCCTAGTTATTTTACCCATGGTGACCCAAATACCACCACTGGATCATACTCGATCCAAGTGTGAGTGCCTAGTTATTTTACCCATGGTGACCCAGATACCACCATCGGTATGATTCTAAATATTGTACCCTCTTTGTGGATGTCCAACGAATGTGTGTTTGATATCTTGTTAAATTTCCTATTTTTGTAAGTTTAATTCAATTATATGCTTATCTAGACTTAAATCATAAATTAAGTGTGAAATAGAAATTTGAATTATAATTTAAATGTTTTATTTGGGCTTGGGTGAAATTAGGGACTAAATACAATTATTTGGAAAAGAGAATATAATATATTATTTTCTTTTGGAAAAGTAAAAAGGTTGAAATAGGAATAAAAGGGATTTCTTTTATTTTCTTTTGGTTTTTGAAGAAATTGTGAAGGAAAAAAAACCCTCTTCTTAGTACATTCTTTCTTTATGGATTGTGGGAGAAAATGGAGGGTAAAATTGATTGGGTTTGAAGCATTTATATAGGAATAGGTAGGAGAACATGCTCATGTGTGGATTCATGCATTCATGAGGTGTATTTAAAGTTCTTCTCATTTCAATTTTTAGCTAAAAATGAGGTAAGTTTCTAAATTATCTTCTTTTGATTGTTGGTTTTCAATTTTAAAGGTTTAAAATGGATTGGTGGAGCATTAAAACCTCCAATATCTTTTATTTTGTAAATTTATATGGTGTGTCAATTACTATGTAAAAATGTTGTGAACTTTTCCCCAAACATCATTATAATGCCCATTTTTTTGGGATTTGATTGGAATTCAAATTTTAGGTTTTAGAAGGGGTTTTGGGCACCTTGGGAATCAAAGGGTATTTTTAGAGTTTCAAATTTTGAGAATTTTAATTTTGGTAAATTTTCAAGTTATTTAAATGGTGATTTGGAAAAACTATTGGTTTTTTCTAAATTGATATTTTGGAAAATTTGAATGAATTGCATGAATTATGATGTTTAAGAATGTGAGAACGAAGGTGTACTTCATGATTTTTCAAAATAATTCTTCCAACATTTTATGGTATTGATGAAGTCATCAGTAGAAGAAACTATTAAATGGTTTAAAAAATACTAGAATTTATTAGAATATTTGAATACAAGTTTATTATATTTATAAAATATATGGACTTTACTTTCTCAAAACTCCCAAAGTGGATAAAATATAAGGGCAGAAAAATACACACACAAAAAAACTAGAAGAGAAGCAAAATCTAGTTCTAGTTGAAACAAATGGGAAAGATAAATTATCATTGAAGAGATCATTTTAACTTTTGAAGGTTCATAAGGAAAATAAAATAAATGTTGTTGGGAATAAACACATAGTCACTCTTATATATTGGTAGGTTGTGAAGAATACTTTAAAATGGATGAAATAGTTAAATATTTATATTTGATTAAAAATAGGGATAAAATCGTTAGAATTATAAAGATGGTCATAAAGGAATCTAAGGAAAGGAAGGAAAACATTGATGAACTCATGATTGAGCTTAAATCAACCAAAAAAAATATAGAAAACACCCAAATGGAACTCCTAGAGGTAGAAGAATAGCTTGATATTCCAACAAATGTCAAGAAGAAAAAGAATGATGAAAGGAATAAGGAAATTAAGTAGGTGATTGACGATCTTGATAGGCTCCAAGAGGATTTTTATTTAGAATAACCTCTAGGAATATCAAGTTATAAGAAAAAGAGAAGTGTAACTAAGATAGCTAGAAAATGATTTGAATGCCAACCAACACAACAAATTGAGGACAATTACATGAATTTGGGCCTACATGAAGAATGGACTAAACAAAAACAAAAAAATAATTTATAATATTTTTCTAGTTTTTATGAAGTTTCTAATAACGAACTATTTGATATGAATGTGGGGATATCTTTTCATTCAATATTCTTAGCTTGTGATAATATCAAAATAACATAGAAAAATACAACTCCATCACAAGGAGAATTAAGGATTGGAAATTATATAATTTCAAATTTTATTTTGGTTAGGAAAACACATGATGCTGATTTTTACATTAATGAAAAAAGGGAATTTAACTATTGATGTCTTTCCTAGTCAAATTAATCCATATTTTATTTCTATTATGTCTGGTGACTAGTAGATTTTTATCATGATAGAAAATCCCAACAGTAAAATTGTTTCTTGCATCCTAATAGAAATGGAAAGGATAACAAGAATATGCTAATAAATGGTCTCGATGGGTATAAGTTCAGGATACTTCCAACACTTGAATCTAAATTGATACAAAATAAATTGAAGGATTTTCATAATCCAATCATAGTGTGACATTATAGATCCTATAATATTTGTAATGATATGAACAAGAGATTATAATGGATGATATTTTGGAATATTAAACATATTAGGGAGAAAACCATCCACCAAAAAAATGGAGAAGTGAATTAATTTCAAGTATGTTGTAGCTTATTTGGACTAGAATTGATAATTTGAGATTTTTCCTAAGGCTTGTCTTGCTCATTTGTGTTTTTTGAGTAAAACTCCCTCTTAAAATTGGTATGAGAAAATATAAATTTTCTTTCAATTTGTTGAATTTTTCCCAAGTTTTTTCTATGAGGTCCCCTATATGTTAACTGTGCTTCGATATTTCCAAAAAAATCAAAATATTATAGGTATTGAAGTTCTAGGGATCAATTCCTTAAAGTTACGTGTTGTTGGAATTTCATAATTTTGGGGTTGCCCATTAAAAATAAACTTCCTATTGATCCTAAAAACCCACTCAAACCCTTGATAATTTTTATTTATTTATTATTTTTTTCAAGATATCAAGTTGTTGAGGATGCCATGATTTCCATCCCAAGTTTGATAAGAATATGCTTCACCTTAAAGATTTTTCCATTGATAGGTTGTTGGGATTGGTTTTCAACAAGTACCCATTCCTCACATCCCTTATCCATCTCACTCCCTAATCCTTTCTCTTGTCATTCTAACCATTATGTGTTCTCATGTTTAGCTATGGGCTTGTAACTAGACTTGAAATTTTTGAATTAGGTTCCAAATTTGGGATTCCTCCTAAGCCCTAGTTTTCATTATCTCCTACATCCTACTCCAACTTACTTGTGGTCCTAAAAATTCAAATCTCTAGGTGGACTTAATACCTTGGCACCCAAAATCTCTTGGTTCCAAGTTTATCTTTCCTTCCACACCCTACCATTCTTCTCCTAACTCTTGTTTCCAATTCCAATTTTAATCCTAAAACCAATCCATGATCAATTTATCCTATTTCTTGATCTATGTTATATTCTTGAACTTACCCCTCCATCACTTCCTATCCTTTAGTTCTCTCAACCCTCAAGATCCCACTCATAACTGTAATGGCATGGATTTGCACCACTTGAAAATTCCCCATTTATATACCCCTTACCTTAGAAAATGTGATCCCGATGATGTATTTTCCACATCTACTTCCATGCTTCATCCACTTTGCAACTCATTTGTGTGTAGATGGGGAAATTTCTATCAAAGACGCTAGCACAACATGTGGACATACCTGTACAACACACTTCCTTCCTGATAGGATTCCTGCATTTGGAATCTGTAGAGGTGTTACACTCCTCTATTGGATGTGAATTGTAACATTTTCTGATCCTTAGATTGACTTCAAATGGATTTTTTCCTCCCTCATTCATTCAAATTTCCCATTCCTTCATTCAATCCAACTTCTTCACAATTATTCAATCTTGGACACACTTTTGGGAAAACTTCTTGATCAATCTCATTCACTTTTAGCTCCTTCACGCTTCACCACCACCATTGTAGATACAAGTTGCTACTTTGTTTTCTCCTCTTCATTTTTGCAATAGTGTTGTCTTTGGAGAGCTTGCAAGCTCACATCTTCCTCCATTTTCCTTGAGTGCACTTGGTTGAGAAGGTGATATTCATCCATTTCCATTTACTTTTTGAATCATCTACTCACATAGTAGAATATTGTTGTTTGAGTATTGCTTAGTATTTACATTTCTATAGCTTATTTATCATCATTCTACAATTGTTTCTATCTGGTTGTCCATGGAGGTGGAAATACCAAAGCAGAGGACTAACTAAGGCAATCATCTAAACACAGCCCCAACATTTTCCCATTTTTGTGTGTGTAGGTTTTTTGTCAAGTGAAGATCTTGCAGGTCTTAACTCATGGGTTTAAAGGTTTTCTTCTACCACATTTTTCTTGTCAAATTCTAGCTCCAAATTGTTAAAGTATTCTTCTTGTTATATCTATTATTCTACATTTTCTATCCCCTTCATAGCATAAAACTCTGTTAGTCAATTAGTAGATTTTTTGGCTTTTTGCACTTTACTTTATACTTTATGTCTGTACAGATGCCAACATGTCCCTGAGACCCCAACATGCTACGCTAGAGTCTATGTTCTGTGTTGTAGTCCCATGGTAGTAAGTTGTTTGAGTCACAGTCTGAACCCGAAAAACTAGCTCTCCTAATCCCTTAAAACATTTGAGTGTGCAGAGGGATAGTAGCAACCAGATTTCTCTTCCTTTTCAACCCTTTAATGCTAAACCTTTTCAATCCATTTATCTATCTTGAGGTAGATCAGGGCAACCTATTTTTCTAGACTCTACCATGACCTAGAGTTCCTGAGCAGTCAGTCCCCCTCCTCTACATTTTGGTGAGCCTGACATGAACATCATAGTGTATTTTTCTTCATGTCGAGACTCATGCTTTCATGCCTCATGAAGGTTGCAAACTTGTTTTTTGTGAAGATTTATGAGTTTTACAACCCAATCTACAACTTTTGAGTATGTTGTCAAAATGAGCGTGTGACATCTAGAAATGGATTTCTCGAAGGTCACTAGCGGTTTTACTTCTTAGGAGATGGCTTTAGGAGCAAAGGAAAGTTTCTTTGGGGAAACCACTCATACTCCTACCCCTCATATTTCTCTGATGACCCCACCTTTGAATGATGATGATGCTCTCGCTATTCTTGTAGAGCATCTCAATACTCTAGATAGGAGGTTGTTGGATCTCGTAAATCACTTGGAGAAAGAATAGAATATGACTAGGGATGCTAAGGTTTTCAATGAAATGAGATACATGTTGGACAAAGATCGAGTAGGCCTAGACCTTCTCTGAGGCATCACTGGCATAGTGGAAACATATGTCCCTTCATACAATCCTAGATTGGGTGTTACATGACGTTCTAGGTCTAAAACCTTTGGAAGATAGATAGGAGTTTTGATGCTCATAATGTTGGTGTACATGGCTTAATTGGGCCCTTCTATCAACACAATCCCCATGCTCGGGGCAACTTTGATCATCAAAGTAAATAGAATCCTTTTCAATTTAAGTGTTATCCCTTCTAATTGTGGTGGTGGTAACTCTAGGGGCCATGTTGGCTTTGGCAATGGAAGTCTTGGTGGAATGGGGGGTAGTGGCTCTAGTGGCTCTAGTGGTGGTTCTAGTGGTTGTTCCACTGGCCCTATTTCACCGTTTGACCCCCTTTTAAATGCTTTGCTATAGAACATGGAATAGATGCAAAATCAACTAGTAAACCTATCCCAGGCCACTTCCCAATCGATTTTCCAGCCTTTCTTTCATCATAGTCCTTTATCCATAGAAATTATGAACACTCCTATCCCCTAGGGGATGGAGATTCCAAAGTTTGAGAAGTATGGTTGTAAAGGAGATCCGCAAACACATGTATTTTCATTTAATGACATGTGTATAGACTTATTCCATCATGATTCCTTAATGGATAAATTTTTCCCAAGATCCCTCAAGGATACAACCCTAGAATGGTATTATTCCTTGCCTAACAATTCTGTATTCTCATTTGATCAGCTTGTTAATCAAATTCTTCAACAGTTCCAAGAAAACATCAGGCTAAAGATGACCTTCCCAGACCTCATCTGGTGTAAGTAGAGAGAGCATGAGAAGATAATTTATTTCATTGCTCAATATCAAGCTTTATTGTCAAAAATATCTTATCCTTTACCTGACTCAAATGTGTAGAATGTTTTCATCAGCAACTTGCAGAGGTCTTGGCAAGAGAAATTTTTCTTGATGAAATATCCCTCTTTTGCACATCTTTGTATCACATTGCAAGAATACAAATAGAAAATTCCCTAGTTTGGGGGAACTTCCTCATGTTCCCATCTTGAGGGTCGGTCCATTGTGTCAATCTTTGGTAAGGTTAAATCTATTGCTTGAATGTAGTTATTCTGTCTAGTGACAAAGGACTCAAATACAACAAAAAATTCACAAAGTTATTAGAATCATACACTTCTATTCTAAAGAAGTTACTAAAAGACAAAGTGATAACCTTTCCAGATCCTTGACCCCTTACTAAACCTTACCTCGACTGGTACAAAGAGAACACATTCTACCAATACCATTGAATCCTCGGACATGATATTGAAAGATACATGTGCCTGCATCACGAGATACAAGATCACATTAATGATAGTACTATCTACCTTGATGGGAAAAAGAAAAATGCAAAAAAGTCTATGGAAAAGGCTAATAGTGAGTTGCATATGTACATAGATCCCTTTTTGTCCCACTCTACTAACTTAATAATTGATCCTCCTAGTTCTACTTCCCCTGAGTTCTCAAAGTATGTAAATGTGGTTTTATTTATGCCTATTCCTCCCATGTCACTTGTGACTAAATCATCAACTATAACTTTCACCTCACAAGACTTTCCTATAAACATGAACAAGCACCCTTCTCCTCTATACATTATTTATCACATCAACGGGAACACTATGATTTGTATTCTAGTTGACCCTAAAAGTCATGTGAATGTAGTGACATAGGAAAATCTTCTCTTAAATTTTCTACATAAGGAGGAATATGAAAAATTGAAAACCACAATACGACATGACAGAATCTTGGTCCCTCCAATTGGCTCTATCACCCTCCTAGTTCTGGTAGGACCCATGATTGTAAATATTCTTTTTGATATCATCCCAAATTCTAACTTTTTCAGAGTGAAGCTAGGCATCCCATGGCTAGTTTCCATGAACATAGTCGCTTCATTAGTTCATAATTGTTTGAAGTTTTCTCATGAGGGCTCCATGAATGTTGTGCATGAAATTGGATATAAACTTTTGGTGTCTTGTTGGGGCTACATTTTGGATCACTTTTGGCCTACCCTTGTTGGTCTTCTTCCTCCAAGGATGGACCTATTGTATCACACCTATGTTAAATACAAGAATGGGGGCATAGCATTGAAAGTGACCTACCTTGTCTCCCCTTACGCTATTTTAGTTAACGCTTCTATGATTGCACAACAATAGGCTACCTCTTCCACCTCTCAAAAGGGGAATGGGAAGTTTTCTCATGCCCAAGAGCCTTCCTCTTCTTTTGTTGTTTTGCTTTCTTCTATTTCTCTCCCTTTTGTGGTGCCTTTGGCTTCCATTCACATGCCTTGTATGGGGAGTTCAATGGTGCTTCCTTGGTGGAAGGCCAAGCATTAGGTATTTGAGCTTCCCATTTTACCCATGGTTTCAAGGCCCATTGTCTATGGTAAGGGGAGGATCCATCATGGAGCTTCATTTACGTCTTGAACTTTGTGACCTCCTATTGCTCCTCCCCTTCGGGTGGTGAATGTGAAGAGGTTCATCGTCGAGGCACTTGAGTCCGCTTCTTTTCCTATTTTAGTATCTACTCCCGTGCTTCCTGCTATTGCTCCATCCATGAGACTACCCTTCCACCAATCATGGTTGTGGAGGACATGCCTATGGTAGAACAGGAGCCTCTTGGTCCTTCTCAAGTAGTGAGTTCTAGTTTCTAGAACCAAAGAAACAAGATTGTGTGTGAGTGTAAGCATTGGAGGAAGGCTTTGGTTGTTGAGCAAGCTAGCTCATGGAAGGAAAAAGAGGAGTCAACAACTCCTATTTCAAAATCTCCTACTATGCCTCCCTCTTATGTTTCTTCTTCTTTGGTTCTTGTCACCTTGATCTTTCTTTTGGCTAACCCCACGAATGTTAATGACCCTCACCCTAAAATGGTGTAGGTTTTCATCACTCTCTCAATGGAGCCTCCTTTTCTGATGTCCCTTCTAGAAATACCTCCATTTTCCTAGTCTATGGACATGCTGGACACCATGATGGTGTCCATTGTGGCCTTATCCTCTTCCTCCTCACCTTCTGCTTCATCTGTGGGGATCTCACATCCTACAATGAAGCATAATTTGGAGGAAAACCTCACTTCCAATGGAGGTCGAAAGAAGAGATCACCTTGTTCGAGAGAGGGTTTTTCTTTGGCTTACACTATCCTTGTGACAGAGGAAGTCCCAGTGTCTCCCATGTTTTTCACTGTCTCTTGATGAGATGGATTTTGGGTGCCTTCATCTCTCATTCAATTAACACATGGAACTCGTGTCAAGTGCATGTTTAACTTAGTTGATGATGTCCTAGCTCTATCAATGTGCTCTTCACAAGATCAATAAATTTTACCTCACAAGAGTTAAGTGAAGACGACCTCAAGGGGCCCTCTTCCTTATCCCTCAGAAGAGAGTTAGAGGGTTCTCCCCTTGCTATCCCACCCTTTCAGGCTCATCCACCCTCTTCCTATAATGATCTATATTTGGAGAAAAATGACCTCCTAGTTGATGAGGACTAGGAGAGCACCTCTTCTTTATATATAGATTAGATTTGTGTGCATTTTTTTCTTCCCCCATGCATTTTTTATGTGTTCTTGGAGGACCCTTATCACCCTTGTAAGTGCCTCAATACATAAGTGAAATTTTATTGTAAAATTCCTCTATTTGTTGCATCATTCTTCTATATGTTGTATATTGATTTTTGATAATTAGGGATGATGTAAAGTGTTAGGGGCATTTAGGCTTCTCTCTTCTTTACTTGCTTCTTGATGTTGTGGTGCCTATGTGTTTTCCATCATATGTGCAACAATATTTCCATGTGTACATCTCACCATGTATCATGGGCCACGACATATTTGCATGTTATTCTTTTCCTTAGGATTCGACGTGCTCCTTCAGTTCCCACACACCATCCTAAGGGGGGGCTCCTACCTCTCTAATTTTCAATAAGGTGTATTTGGTGGCCAATAGATCCCTTTCTAGAAATCTTTTCATTTTTCAAAAATTGCATCCTTCACTAGGGATCCATGTTGACATTTCATGCCACCCTTAGATGACCCATAATTGATAACTGAACTGAGAGATCCTACATGCTCCATCTTGCATGAATTCTCCTTGAAGGTTCCTAAACTCGAATAAGTCCCATATTTTTGGGGTTTTAGGATGTTGCTTACTTGGTTACTTTGCATGCTTTCTCCATCACTTTTTCTCCTTTGTCTCTTCCTTCCATTTTTTCTTCTAAGTGTTTCGAGTGTCAACCATCGACCTTACCCTTTACCCCTTACTAATCCCTCTCCTCTTCCATTTTTGTGTTTCTCCTATCAACCTTTGGGTGTCAGCCTTTGATCTTTCTTCTTACTTCTTACCTTCGAAGGGAAGAGGTAAGTCTTCCCTCTGATTCCTGAAAAAGTTGGAAATTTTGGCTTTGGTCATCAATTATTTTGAAATGTTGAAAAGACCATTATTTTGGTCTCTCTGATATTCATTCTCTCCTCGATGAGCTTCTTTGAAATGTCAGAGGGACCATTTCTTTTGGTCTCACCGATATTTGGTTGTCTCTCCAATGGTTTCTTTTCAAAATATGACTAAATTTCAAATGCTTTGAGCTTCGAGGGTAATGCTTCTCCCTTAACCTTGATTTTTAGAGGTAAGCTTCCCTCTTACCCCCGATGTTTTCTTTCTTCTTCACACTTTCTTATTTCTTTCTTCCCAACATGAGGTAAGCTATAAGTCTGATGCTCAACCTCTGACCACCCGATCACTGATGCCGATCACTGATGCCTGACAAATGTTTTTTGGGGGTCTGAACCATTTAATTCATATGCTTCTAAAAGTGTTTTTTTGAGCTTGATGCCCTGACCTTCCTGTAGATTGGACATGTTTTCTAAGTGAATCCCTTATTTTGCAACTACCTCCCAGCTACTAGGTGGGTTTTTTAGGGTTTGAGGATAACATTTAATGCATTCCATGAATTATCTAGGTTATTTTGTAGGTGCCATGCTCATTCATTACTGATGGGTTCCCCTTTTTAATGTTTCCATACCCAAATCATAGATTTCATGGATGATTTTGGATGGATTTTCTAGGAAAATCTTCATGGCAGGGTGATGGCATGCAAACCTTATCCTCTCCAGGCTCTTCTTAGCATGAATTTCATAACAGATATTTCCTTGATCAGATCTCTTCAACTGCTAACCCTAGTTGGGTTAGGGTTTGAGTTGTATTCATCTGAGTTATGCTTGATCTATTAAAGAAAAACTTGTATATTTTTAGAGGGTTCTTCCTCTAGCTTCTCTAGGGTTTTTCTATTGTAAACACTGCATTCTTTACATTCTTCCATTGTAAAGATTTCTTCTAAACTTTATGTTAATAAAATTCAACTATTATCATTGTTATCCCTTACATGTTTGAGTAAAATATGTTTACCTTCATGTTTGAGTATGTTTTTTAGTTGTTTCATTGATGTATCATGTTGTTCTGAACTAGGAAGAAACACATTTATATCTTGGTGCATCACCTCCCTTTCATTTTCATTTTCTCCTTCTATCCCTTTTCCTCTGTGAGTTGTTAGATTAGATTAGTAATTGGTTTCATGTGCTAGGGTAGACCAACACATTTGCACTTAGTTTAGAAGAGAAAGTCAACCTTCTCTAGAGATTCAACCTCATTTGTTCAAGGTCCCACACCTTGAGTTTGTTTCCATTGTGTCATTATAAAACTGAACTCATGTTGAGTAGGGTGAATTTTTATGTGACAACAATTTTTGGCATGATCGGTGGGACACAAGAATATATTTCACTTCATTTTGTTGAGAGAATGGTGTTGTTCTCAACATGCCAGCCTTGAAGAGGCTCTTGAACAAGTACCTAGAAACTATGCAATCAAGGGAAGAATCTGCATGTGAATTGGTGACTCTGCTGCTACCCAAAACTCTTGGTTCAAGATTAGATTTGCACATTCATGCCAAGAATCCAAAAAAGAGCATCTTCTAGAGGTAATTTCCAGTATACTCAACTCTCATTTTCCACTTCTAGAAGACAAAATAGACAATCTTTATCACCTATAAGAAGAAATATAAGTACAATTCCATCTCCTAGAGCTCAATCTATGACACCTATGTGTAGATTATTTCAAGCTAGAACACCTATTGTCCATAAAAATAGGAATTTATTCCATATGGATTTACCCAAAAATTAACCATTTGTGTCTTTTACTGCTAGAATCCCCTTGATTCGAGCCCAAAAAGATGATATACCAGTCAATTCCCTCAAAAATATTCCCCATTTTAGTATTGAAACATCTAAAACTCCAACAGAGCACATCGTAGATGTGGCAAACATATGCTCAATGCATGATGTAACAAAATAGAGCGTGGTTGTTAGGTTGCTAGCTACTTCCCTTAAGGGTAAAGCACTGTAGTGGTATAAAGGACTACCACCCAACTCCATTCATAATTGGGATGAGTTAGGGGAGAAGTTATGCAAACATTTTGAAGATAAGAGTGACCATTTGTCCTTGGTAGAAAAACTAACCACAAATAAATGAGCAACTCATGAATTTATGAGTGATTTCAATTACAAATTCCAAAAGACTTGGGATATAATTCCTATTTTGGTCAAGCCTTCTCCTGAGCATGATTTTCTATATTTCTTGAGGGACTTTAACAACAATATAGCTATTATGATTCAAGCAATGGGAGGTTACACCTTATCAGGTGCACATGATGTTGCCATAAGGACAAAAAATTGTTTAATTCAGGCTGAGAAGATAACTTCTAGGCCACTAATGCCTTTATTTCCAAACCTTCCTTCACAAGCAATAGTGGCACCATTCTCAGTAGCTCCTATTCTAGTGGTTCCCACAAGCCAACCTTCCACTTCTACTACACTTCCAGATGATTGGGGCACCTTGCTCTAAAATATGAACAATAGGTTAATAGCATTGGATAGGCAACAAGCTCAAAACAATAGGCCCTATCAGCCTCAATGTCAGGGTTATCAACAAAATAGGCCACCTTATCAAGGAAAAAATCAATGGAGTCATGGTAATCCTTTGAATAGAATGCATACACCTACTTCCAAAAATTCTAAGCCTTTGGTCTCTGTGCAAAAAAATCTAGCCCAGGAACAAGAGTGGTGTTACCCTTGTCAGCAATCTCATAATAAAAATGCTTGTCAAAATGGAGAGTTTGTGCAAACTCTGGTAGCTCAAAATGAAACCTCTACTTCAAAGTAGTAGATTGGCACAATCCAATCAACTACTAGTAATCAAAAACATGCACAAGGTGACTCTTCATTTTTCATTTGGGATCAAGAGGATTTATATGGTGTAAATCAAGAAGATACCAATACAATAGCCTAGAATACAAGATCAAAGAAAATAGAAATGGAGGGTGGTATATCTTCCATGGTTGGGCAAGAATCAGTCTCTCAATAACCTCAACCAAGTGAAAATGTTGGACCAACAGGTAGAACAACATAGGTTCCATAGTCAAATCATCTTGTTAGCAATCCTAAACAAGTGATGGAGCAGCCTAAGATCACACAATAAAAGAGAATAGACCATGTTACAAAGGTTCCTTCTAAAGCTAGACAACTTCCTTTCAACATAGTGGAGAAAATGAAGAAATCCTATCTGAATGTTACTATGTGGGAGGCTCTATCTATCCCATCAGAAAGGGATTTTCTACAATAGGCTTTAAAGGAACATAAAAAAATGGATGATGTACAAGAAAAAGAGAAAACTACTCCATCAAGTAGCCTGGTGCAGCCCAAAGAGGAAGGGAATTCTAGAAAAATCAGCAAGCCACCTCCCTTCTATCTTTCTCTAATTAATGGAAATCATATAGTGAATAATTTTATGATAGATTCATGGGAAAGTAGTTCAGTCATGCATAAGGGGATTGTGGACATGCTTGGTATCAAGTATGAATCAATGGCTAGAAATTTTTTACAATTGGATGACACTGTTGTCAATACAATGGGAGTAATTAAAGACCTAAATTTGTCCTTGCATGCATGTCTTGGTTGTGATGTGTTGCAATACATTTTAGTAATAGACCTCCCTACTCATTTTTCCATTTGTTTATCTAGATATTTCACTACTAAGATAGGTGGGTAATTTTATGCTAAGTGGTCTCACATGCTATTTAGAACTAGATATGGCACTAAAGAAATCATCAAATCTAAGCCCATAACAAAGGATCTTCAAGAGATTTACACTCCTAGTCCAATAAACATGACTATACATTGCATGATCAAGAGGATGGGTGTTCTATTCATGAATCTACCAATCCTATAGAAGAGGTGCCTGATTGTTTGCTGGATGAATGGGGCAATGCTTTACATTTTGATCCATTTTTTATTGTTGAGGTAGAGGAGATTGGTTTTGGTACCTATTGAATTCATGAGGATAATGCTCTTGTCCCCAATCTCATAAAAGCTCAAGAGGATTTATAGGGATTGTGGAAGATGTTGTTTGATGGTTCCAAAAACGGAAATGGTGCTAGTGCTTGTGTAATGCTAGTATCTCCAAGCAAGGAGAAATATTATTTCTCTTTCAAGATTCAATTTAGTTGCAATAATAGTGTGGTTGAGTATGAAGAACTCGTCAAAGGTCTCCAACTTGCACAAAAAAGGAACATCATTTTGTTACAAGTTTTTGGTGACAGTAAATTGATTGTCCATCAAGTCAGAACTCAAAGTTCAACCAAGAATAATCTACTCAAATCCTACAAGCGTAGGTTTTGGATTTAATTGAGGGCTTTGAAGGTTTTAACATCCAAACAAATTTGAGAAATCAAAATAAATATGTTGATATACTTGCAATAGTTGGTCCTCAATTTAACATACCAACACATATTGCAAGCAAAAAGGAGCGGCATATTAGGCTTGTTGTGAGGCTTTTTATTCCAAATAATAAAGACTACTGGCAGGTCTTTGATAGTGACTAACAAATAGTAAATTTTCTACAAGAGGAGGAAATTTTTTCTAAAATAAATCAATCTAAGTTGCAAAATCAGTATGGTGATCAGATTGTGCAGCCGAGTAGCAACAAGCTACCAAATGGTCTCATCACGCTTGAAGGTATCTTCAACCCTGATGATCAATTAAAGTAGAAAAGGGTGAACTTAGCTGCAAATTAGGGTGACTTCAAGCCAATAGATATTTCAAAGGGAAAGTTCCTAAACTTGGGAAAGGTATGCTCTACCATTGAACATGATGTTTTCATAGATCTTTGAAATAGATACAATGATGTAGTTTCTTAGACTTATGAAGACCTAAAGGGTTTTCACTTAGGCCTTTCCCAACATACTATTGAATTAGATCCTAATGCCAAACCTATAAGGCAAAAAAAAGGCCTCTAAATCCTAAGATTGAACATTTGATGAGAAAAGAGTTGGCCAAATTGATTGAGGCTAGAATCATTTTTCCCATCAAGCACTCTTCATGGGTGGAAAACTTAGTGTCTGTGAAGAAAAATAATGGGGAGATAAGACTTTGTGTAGATTTTAGGGATATAAATAAAGTGTCCCTAAAGGATCATCATCCCCTCCCCTCCATGGAGTAGATTTTACAAAGATTCAATGGGTCTAAAAGGTTTTCCTTCTTGGATGGTTATTCAGGCTACAATTAAATTCAGGTCCAAGAATCTAATCAACATAAGACAACATTTACTACAAAGTGGGGCACCTATGCTTATTGTAAAATGCCTTTCAGTCTAACCAATACATGTGCCACTTTTCAGAGAGCCATGGATATGGTGTTTCAAGGTGTGTTTAGAAAGTTTGTTTTGGTCTATTTGGATGCTATCAGAGTATTCTCAAAGCATGCAAAAGACCATTTTAGTCACCTTGAGAAAGTATTTCAAAAAAGTAGGGAATATGGTGTTTCCCTAAATCCAAATAAACATGTCTTCGCTATTGATCAAGGCAAGCTTCTTGGGCACATTGTTTCAAAGGATGGCTTGTTCATTGATCCCACAAGAGTAGAATCTATCTTGGCCATCCCACTTCCTAGTCACAAGAAAGGATTACAGAGTTTCTTGGGCACAATTAACTTTGTGAGGAGGTTCATTCCAAATCTTGTTGCTTTGGTAAAGACTCTTACCTCTATGTTGAAGAAAAATATTGTCTTCAAATAGACCAAAGAAGGTAAAGATATCTTTGAGGATATCAAATAAGAAATTGCTCAGACTCCTACCCTTTTCAATCCTAACTATGATAAGGATTTCATTCTTTATACCTTTGGAGGTGAAGCAAGCATATCAACTATCCTAACCCATCTAAATAAATAAAATCTGGAGTAGCCCATTTCTTTCTTTAGTCAAGGGCTCAAAAACTATGAGGTCAAGTATAGCTATGTTGAGAAGCAAGATCTTGTTATTGCTAGATCACTACAAAAATTTAGAAACATGTCCAATAATAGGATATAGCTAATGGTGCCCCATGCTAGTGTTAAAGAGTTCTTGCTGAGCAGAGATATTAATGAAAAAAGGGTTGGATAGATCACCAAGGTGATGGAGTATGACGTTGACATCAATATCACCAAGCTAGTGAGATATAAAGGGTTATGTGAGAGACTTGTCTCAACATTTGAAACTCCTACAGAGGTTTCCCTTTTGCTACATGAACAACAAGCACCAAATGCAAACATATAAGGTAGTTGGTTGCATGATATGACTACCTTTTTTACAAGAAGGTAGATATCCTTTGGGTCTAGATAGGACCAAAAGGAGAAATTTTAGATTATAGACCATTCCCTATGTCATAGTGGATGGAATACTTTTCAAAAAGGATTTCAATGGAGTCCTATTAAAATGCATAGAAGTAGGCTAGGTCAGCAAAATGCTAAATAAATTCCATGATGACTCTTCAGGTGGCCATTTTTCTACGAGGACTACTATTGTAAAGATAATGAGGGTTGGTTATTATTGGCCAACCTTGTTCAATGACGCTCACAAATGAGTGAGAAATTGCAAAAAGTGTGCTTTCTTTTTTGGAAAGAAAAGGTTGGTTGCCCTCCCTCTTCACCCCATTCAAGTTGATAAGCCATTTATACAGTGGGGTTTGGATTTTATTGGCATGATAAATCCACCATCAAGTGTTGCACATAAATGGCTTTGGATGGCCACAAACTACTTTACCAAGTGGACTGAGGAAGTTTCCTTGAAGGATGCCACTAATGCTTTAGTTTTAAAATTCCTTGATGCAATTGTTACAAGATTTGACACTCCTTCCACCATTATTTCAGATAATGCCAAGGCTTTTAGTAGTGCTCAAATCCTTGATTGGACAATGAAGCATGAAATTTACTTGAAGAACTCATCTAATTATCATCCTTAGGGTAATGGCCTAGCTAAGTCTTCAAATAAAAATCTTATCAGAATTATCAAAAGGACCATTAAGGACAACCAAAGGGTCTGGCATAGCAAGTTAAAGATAACCCTTTGAGTTGATAGAATTACTCCTAAAAGAGTATTTGGTAATTGTCCTTTCATGTTAGTTTATGGAAGGGAGGAAAGGTTGACATTATCATTAGAGTTGCCTTCCCTTGAGTTGGAACATTAGCTGGAGTTAGAAGAAAATGATGATATGATAGTAAGGTTGGCTAAGCTCTTGGAACTAGAGGAGACAAGGAACAAATCTATGCAAGTCATGGAGGCACATCAAGCACAGGTCAAAATAAATTTTGACAAGAAAGCAGTTCATTAGATGCTCCAAGAGGGAGATCTAGTGTTGAAATGGGATTTCAATAGGGCCAAAGCTAAAAGACATTCCAAGCTTGATGCCATGTGGAGTGGTCCATGTGTCATCACTAGTTGCAAGGAGGCCAATGCATTCTATCTTTCTAGGTTGGATGGTGAGGTTCTTCCAATCTCAGTCAATGGGATTCATCTCAAATATTATTTCTAATAAGTTTTGAGTTTTCAAGTACATATTGTAAATATTTTTTCTTTTCACGAAGTTCTTTGCACACCCTACATTCTCCTTAATTGAATGTATGTTCCTATTTCCCATGCTTTTCTCCAAGTGTAGGCCTACACAGGGTTTTTTTTTCCCTTGGGAGAACCAATTTTGTCAATTTCCTTCATGAGTCTATTCCCAATGGACTGATAAGGCCTCTAGATTCTATGATTATCAGGAAATCATCCCACATAAATCACCAAAATGTTGACATTTCATGCCACCCTTAGATGAACGATCATTGATAACTAAGCTAAGAGATTTTGCATGGGCCATATTGCATGAATTACCCTTGAAGGTTCCTAAAATTGGCTAAGTCCCATATTTTTGGGGTTTTGGGCTTTTGCTTACTTGCTTACCTTGCATGATTTCTCCATCACTCTTTCTCCTTCTTCTCTTCCTTCCCTTTTTTCTTCTAAGTGTTTCGATTATTGGCCTTTGTCCTTACCCTTTACCCCTTACCAATCCCTCTCCTCTTCCATTTTCTCCTTTCTCCAACCTACCTTCAGGTGTTAGCCTTCACTCTTCAATCTTACCTGTTACCTTCGTAGGTAAAAGGTAAGTCTTCCCTCTGATTCCTAAAAAATTGGCAATTCTGGCTTTCGATCATCAATTCATTTGGAATGTCAAAGGGACCATTCCTTTGGTCCTACTAATATTTGGTTCTCTTTGATGGTTTCTTTTTAGAATTTTATTGTGTCGAATGCTTTGAGCTTTAGGGGTAATTCTTTTCCCTTACCCCTAATTTTCAAAGGCAATATTTTCCTCTCACCCCTAATGTTTCCTTTCTTCTTCGCACTTTCTTCTTTCCTTCTTCCCAGCATGAGGTAAGTTGTAAGCCTGATGCCTAACCTTCGACCGCACAATCTCTAATGTCCAAATTTTTTTTTTTGTGGATCTAAAACATTTAATTCATATGCTTCCAAAGGTTTTTTTTCAATCCTGACACCCCAACCTTCGTGTGAATTGGACATGTTTTCTAAGCAATGCCATTAATGTGCAACTACCTCCCAACTACCAAGTAGGGTTTTTAAGGTTTGAGGACAACATTTAATGCTTTCCATGACTTCTCCAAGTGATTTTGTAGGTGCCATACTCATTCATTATTGATGGGTGTCCCTTTTGACAATTTCCATACCCAAATCATAGATTTCATGGAGGATTTTGGATGGATTTTCCAAGAAAATATTCACGACAGGGTGGATGGCATGCAAACCTTGTCCTCTCCAGGCTATTCTTGGCACAAATTTCATAACAGATATTTCCTTGATCAGATCTCTTCAACTGCTAACCCTAGTTGGGTTAGGGTTCGAGTTGTATTCATCTAAGTTATGCTTGATCTATAAAAGCAACACTTGTATATTTTTTTAGGGTTCTTCCTCTGGCTTCTCTAGGATTTTGCTATTGCAAACAATGCATTTTTTACATTCTACCATTGTAAATAATGCTTCTAAGCTTTATGTTAATAAAATTCAACTATTATCACTATTATCCCTTGCATGTTTAAGTAAAATCCATTTAGCTTCATGTTTGAGTATGTGTTTTAGTTGTTTCATTGATGTATTATTTTGTTCTAAAATAGGAAGAAACACATTTATATCTTGGTGCATCACCTCCATTTCATTTTCATGTTCTCCTTCTATCCCTTTTCCTCTATGAGTTAGATTAGATTAGTAATTGGTTTCATGCGTTGGGTTAGACCAACACATTTGCACTTAGTTTAGAAGAGGAAGTCAACCTTCTCCAGAGATTCAACCTAATTTGTGCAAGGTCCCACACCTTGAGGTTTTTTCCATTGTGTCATTAGAACACTGAACTCTTGTACAATAGGGTGCAGTTTTATGTGAGAAAAATCCCCTTAGCAAGATTTTCTTTTGAGATCGAATTCATAACAAAATGAATTGAAATTTTTCCTCTAAGGAGGCCATTCTTATTTTTTTTCAAATTCCTTGACAAAAGAGAATCTTTCAAAAGGATTCCTTGATGATAGGATCATTTGTGAAAATTTCATCACCTTTCAAATAGAGCGTCCCTTGAGCAGACCCCTCTTTCTTTTGAAGGGTTCCCAAGGGGTCCCCTTGAAAGCTTCACCTTCAATTACTTGATAGTCTCTTTGTCTGCATGAATTTTTGGTTGCCTAATATGTTTTGTCTATGGATTAACATGTTGACTTGTAGGATTGAGCACATATGAGGGTCAATCATACTCTAGAAAGCCTTCCATTTTCTTTCCTCCCTTAGGACTAGGCACTTGTGAAGCACTTTAATTCTTCATGACCGAGCACTTGTAGAACCCTTTGATCATCCTTTGCGGGATTGAGAACCCATGGAGCCAATTTTGAAGGACCGAGCACCCACAAAGCCTTTTTTTCACCTTCTACAAGATCAAGTTCCTATGGCACTTTATTTCAATTCTCCATAGGACCGAGTACCTGTGGAGCCATATCTCTCTCTCTCCTGCAACCAAGTTCACCAGATTTCAGATTGCTTCCTCAATGGTTCAAGTATATGTTCTTCAACTTCTTTCACTCTACTTTACCGTGCATTCAATAACACTTATGCTTACTAAAGTGGGTGCAAAAGGTAATGGCGTGAATTTGCACCCCTTGGAAATTCCTTGTTTATACACCCCTTACCTTAGAAAATGTGATCCTGATGATGTATTTTCAACATCCTCTTCCATGCTTCATCCACTTGGTAGCTCAGTTGTGTGTCAATGAGGAAATTTCTATCAAGAATTCTAGTGCAGTGCGTGGATGTTTGTGCAACATGATTCCACCCTTACAAGATTCCTACCTCTTGAATCCACAGAGGCATTACACTCCTCCATTAGACATCAAGTGTAATGTTCATTTCTCCTTGGACTAACTTCAAATGGGATTTTTTTCCCTTCATTCATTTAAATTTCCTATTCCTTCATTCAGTCCAACTTCTTCATAATTATTCAATCTTGAACACACTTTTGGGACAACTTCTTGATCAATCTCATTCACTTTCAGCTCATTCGTGCTTCACCACCACCATTTTAGCTACAAGTTATTGCTTTTTTGGCTCCTCCTCTTCGTTGTTGTCGTAGTGTTGGCTTTGAAGAGCTTGCAAGCTCACATCTTCCTCCATTTCCCTTGAGTGCACTTGGTTGAGAAGATTATATCCATCCATTTCCATTTACGTTTTGCATCATCTACTCGTGTAGTAGCATATTGTTGGTTGAGTATTGCTTGGTATTTCTATTTCTATAGCTTCTTTATCATCTTTCTACAATCGTTGCTATCTGGTTGCCCATGGAGGTGGAAACACTAAAGCAGGGGACTAACTAAGGTAGTCCTCTAAACACAACCCCAACATTTTATTATTCTTATGTGTGTAGGTTGTTCATCAAGTGAAGATCTTGAAGGCCTCAACTTGCAGATTTGAAAGTCTATTTATATCACCTTTCTCTTGTCAAATTCTAGCTCCACACTTCTAAAGTATTCTTCTTGTTATTTCTATTATTCTATATTTTTCATCTTTTTCATAGCATAAAAACATGTTAATCAAGTAGTTAGTATATTTTTTTCATATTTGCACTATATTGTACACCTTTTGTCCGTACAGATGCCAATGTATCCCTAAGACCCCAAGGTGTTGCACTGGAGTTCATGTTTTGCATTGTAGTCCCTTGGGAGTAAGCTGTCTAAGTGACATCCCAAACTTGAAAAATTAGCTCTCTAGATCCCTTAAAACATTTGGGTGTGCTGAAGGACAGTAGCACCTAGATTTCTCCTCCTTTTCAACCCTTTAACATTAAACCTTTTCAATCCATTTATCTAGCTTGAGGTAGATCAAGGCAACCTATTTTTCTAGACTCTCCCATGAATTGGATTCCTTGAGCAGTTGATCCCCCTCCTCTACAATACCTTTTCCCCTTCTCTATTTTCTTGGTTCCCAAGACGTAGGATCAACTGATTCCCAATAGTAGTGTTTAAACCATTCCTCTTTTGTCATATTCTTTGGTGAACAGGAATTCAATAGATTTGGTGAGGATCTTAACATTAAGACAAGTTCTCCAAATAGCTTGTAAAGGTGCATGGAAGAGGTAGAGGATAGGGAATCCCACTCATAGTTGTTGGAGTCAGGGGAATCACAGTGATATTGGTCTAATGGTTCGTGAGGTGTCTTAATATCTTCTGAAGCACTTACTTCCTCAATTAAGGGTGATGTGGTACTAGGATCACCAATCTGAATCAGTTGAAACCCAAGCCCTAAGCCTTTTGGCCATTGAGAAACAAAGATGGGTTCAATCCTCCCATCTTGATTTAAGCCTAAACCACTTTGTCCATTATATCCCTTTCTTTGCATGATTGTGAAACCCTTTCCATATAGATCTATAGGAATGTGATCAAGTGAGAGAGGTTCTTCATTATCTTCCTTGTACAACCAAGAAGTGACATCTTTTGTATCTACGACTTCTTTTCTTAATTCACCCCATTTAGTGAAAGTTGTTGTGGAAGGAATGTGTATAGTGACCATAGATTGTCTCCTATCTGATGTATGTAAAACACATGACTTAGGAGAAATCAAATGACTAACACAATAAGATTTCTTCATGTAATACTCTCCACAACCCTTGTCTTGGATCTCAACCCTAGGAGTGGTAGGAATGGAGGGTGAAATAGATGTTCGAGTGAGTGTGGATGGATCAACATAGGGAAATGGATTAGACGATGTAGCCTCTTGGTTTACTGGAACTTGGCATTGGGGTATCTCTTTTAGATTGGTGCATTATTGGAATGGATCTAGGTCACCATCTATAGTTATTTCAGTGCCATTATAAGGGAATTTGAGACATTGATGATATGTTCAAGGGACCACCTTCATGGCATGAATCCATGGTCTGCCTAGCAGAAGGTTGTAAGGAAGGGTGAGATCCAAGACCTGGAACTTTGTATCCATTACTGCAGGAACAATTCTGATAGGAAGTGTTACCACCCCCTTTGATTTTCATTCCTCATCATCATAAGCTTTAATGACAATACTTTTAGTTGTGTTTATGCATGCTTCTGGGAAAACCTAATGCTTTAATGTGTTTTAACGTGAACAAATTTAACCCTGCTCCTCCATCTACCAAAACTCATCTAACATTGGTGTCATCAACAAGGACTTAAAGATGCAAAGGATCATTATGATTTGTCTTTTTAGTGGTGTAGTCTTGTTCAGAAAATGTGGCATGATGGTTATTGGTGAAATTTCCCACCATTTTCTAGAAATGATTGACATCAAGATCATTGGGGACCGTGGTGTTTTGTAAAGCCTTATCTAGAATAGATCGATGCTCGGGAGAGATATGCAATAGTTCCAAAATTGAGATTTGGGCTGGGGTCTTTCCCAACTAGTCAAGTAGGTTATATTGTGACTTGGAAGGCTATGGTGTTTGCTACGATGGAGGACCTTGGATAGTGATCTTCGTACGATGAGTGTTGACTGCACACTTGGGATTTGTATTGATAGTAATGCTATTGATATTCTCATTGGTAGCATGAAGGTGATGAATGGTTTCGCCACTATTATAATCATGCTTGATACTTGCATAGTTGGCCGAAATATTGGTCTTAGTACTCAAACCAGGAATAGTTCCTTTCCCATTGTCATGTAATGGATCATAAAACACTTGATGATCAGTTTTTGATGACTTTTATTTCTATCCACTAACTTCAATTATTCTTCTTTCGACAAGATCCTGTTTGATATTTTTCAGTTGGTGACAATTTTGCAAGTTATGTCCCTTGGTTCTATGATAATCACAAAAGGCATTTTCATCCCACCAAATTGGTTTAAATTGTCCTGGATCATATTATCTTGGCTCTTGCAGCTGTATAAGATTATGTTGTAACAGTTTCTTGAATACGAACTCAATGGGTTCCCCTAAGGGAGTGAACTCATGTTTTGAAACCTCCTTTGTTGTTGCAGATGTTGAGTATTTTGGACCATGTTGGGAGGTTGATTGACAACATTAAGTGTGTTGGCTAAAGTGTTAGGTCCTTGCAATGTGATGATTGGTTCTGCTTGTATAGTTTTAGCATCAACTACCCCATGATTGGTGACATTTTTGTTGCGAGACTAAAATCTTTTTCTGTCATTGGAGGTGTTTTGCACGATCGGATTTCTATTGGATGTTGATGTCTTAAGTTCGCCTTTTTCAATGAGATCATTTTCTATTATAACCCCTTTTTCCACTAGTTCTGAAAAGGATGTACAACAATGTACCCTTAACTTACTCCTTAGTTTTGCATGAAGGTTTTCCTAGAACATAGTAACTTTTTGTTTTTTAGGTATCTTGATAGGACACCAACTAGCTATAGTCCTCCATCTATGGAAGAAAGTGATGAATGTTTCACCTTTGTCTTGTGTTGTGTGACACAAGGTTTCTATATTTATCTCGTGGTCTATGTTGAAGGAGAATTGCTCAACAAATTTCTCAGCCAGTTCACCTCAAGATCTGATGCAATAGTCTAGACCTGAAAACCACTATAGTGCAATCCCTACAAGACTTCTTGGAAATAGTCTCATAGGATACATGGGGTCATAAGTGACATCTATGCATATGGTAGAAAATTCCCTTATATGTTCTATTGGATTCTGTTTTCCATTGTACTTAGGGAGATTCGGTATAACATACCCATGAGGAAAAGGGGTCATTTGCAATGATCTATCAAAGGGAAATGGGCATATGTCCTTTGTTGAAAAGGATTTCTTAGTTGACACCGCCATATTGTCCATTTGTGTTTGTAGTGCATGTATTTGTGTTTGCAAGACGTCAACCTAGGTCAATGATGTGTTGGGTGGGTTATGTGGATCTGTGTATGTATTCAAAAATCTAAGATCTCATGATGGGTTTTGATTGAATGTTGGTATTTGAGGTGGGTTTGGATTCAAAATGTTGGTAAACATGTTTTGGTCTGAATTTGCATAAATTGGTTTTGACTTGGGATTTGTGTGAATGGATTCTAAGTACCATGCTGGGAGAAGGGATTTTGATTTGGAATCTGTTTAATTTGGTGTTGACTTGGAATCTGGGAGATAGGGTTCTGATTTGGAATCTGTGTAAATTGGTGTTGACTTGGAATCTGGGAGAATGGGTTCTGATTTGGAATCCGTGTGAATGTATTCTAATTGCCGATCTGGGAAGATGGATTCTCATTGCCATATTGGAATGAGGGAATGTCTCTTGTTTGTGTAATTTGTGGTATAGTACCAGTGGTTTGACCACTAGGTATGGCGATTGACTGAGGTATGGTACCTGTGACATGAACATGAGGTATGGTTGTTGATTGTGGTATGGTACTTGTGACATTGAAATTTGGTGTAGAACCTAATGTTTTATATCTTTTACTCCCAATAAGAGGACCGAAGGGAGTGGAAGATGATGCCCCTACAGTGAAATTAAATCTTGATGTCATGCTAGAGGTACCAAATGGAGACGTATGGAATGTCGTACTCTATGTAGGTATGCCAGATGGTATGGTTGTATTTACTTGAGGTATAGTAGTACTGGTAGTCATTGTATTAGTCCTTCGTGTAGGTTGAGCTTGTAAGGTGCTAATAAGAAATCCTATAGGTAAGTTAGCCCCTTCAGCTAGCAATTTGGCTAAGTACCATTGACGATCGTTTGCTAGGTACTCATCTACAAAAGAGGCAAACTCAGGGTCATGTGTCCCAGCCTCTATGTCTTCTACTGTAATGTGTCCTTGAGTGTTTCTAGTGGTGAATTTGTCTAATAAAGTCCTATGAGGTCTTTTGGAGAATGGATTGATGAATTCATTTGGGTTCAACATATTTTCTCTCTCTCTTCTCTTAGACCTAGTTTCAACCATGTAAGATAAGCTCAATATGCAAGGAATGCAAAACTACGTCTATGGACAATATGACTCTAGTCTATGTTTTTGGGATTTTATGAATGCAAAATAAGGAATTTTCTAAGATGACGCTAGTCTAATATGACAATATGTAAAGATGCAAAGTGTAAGTAGACTTCTAAGGTAATCAATTATGTAAACCTGAGATGGGTGGGCCAATTACCTAGAGTCTAACCAAGGTGTGAATTTAGTTAAGTCAAGGAACTAATGTAGGATGAGGATCAAAGACAAGTTGAGTTTCCTAACTAGACTGATGAGCTAGGAGGAATCTCTATAGGACAAAGGATAAGATGATAGGACTAGGTTCAGTGACAAATTTTGTTGACGCTATGATTTTTCAAAAGTGTAGATGGTAGACCTATCTTAAAGTTTGCAAAAGTGACCTTCCTAGAAGTTTAATCTCAAGGAAATATGTACTCAAAGATGAAAGTAAAACTCATAATCAAAATGACTATAGTAATGACTAAATGATACCTAAAGGATGTAAAATTGAGCAAATCATTCCAAGTTTCTGTTCAAGGACTACTTGTGGAAAGAAAACGGAAAGACTAGTATAACCGTGGTGACTGGACAATGACTGTGAATTATGGTTTTCTAATAATCTAGAAAATGCGTCACAGAATTTATCAAATGCGGTTATGTTTCACAGTTATGGTTTTTTGTCAATCAGTTGCATTAAAGATCGATGTCTGAATCTAGAAGATGTGGTTAAGTTTTTCACAGATGTGACTCATAATGATAGTTGTGACTCAGATTGTAATAGATATGGTTTTCCTAAACTTACGCACTGGTAAAAATTTTGTGATAGTGGAAAATGGGTCGTTTCGGACTGCAGTTGCGGCTCACCTTGTCAGATGCGTCACAAAATATCACAAGTGTGGTTTTCCAAGACAAATGCAGTTTTTCATAAAGAAAATGCGATCTAATCTGGAAGATGCGACTGTAAAGTAAACAAATGTAACTCGACAGAACAATTGCGACTTTCTGGTGAACAGTTGCGACTATGTTGTATTTTCAGTGAATTGAGATATAAAACTGATGTTGTTTTCTATGATAAAGTTCTAGAAAACAAAGACAATCATAAGAAAAAGTGTTTTTAGTTTGATTTTTGACTCAAAGAACGTTGAATTTGACAACAGACAAGCACATCCTAGGCTATGAAGGACACTATTTACTGAGTTCTCACTTGGGTTTCCCCTACTACGCTTATTCAAGGTAGATGATTAGTAGCTTGACCCATTTGGCTCCCCTACATGGCTCATTAATTTCATTCAGGGCAGCCAAGCTATAGTACCCATGAACATCCCATGGCATACCTTCATCTCTACACATGAACCATAAGAATATGAGACAGCTTCATAGGTCTACCCTGTTGCACTAGTAAATAGAAGGATTTTGGACACTACAAAGAAAGGTGTTTAATTAGGGCATTTCGTTCATAGGGCATGATCCATGCAGCGAGAGTCCCTTTTCGAATCCATCTTGTCAGAACCATACACATGATTCTTAGGTTGGAAGTCCCTTGGGTTTAGGGTGCAACCGGTATGAGTTGTCCTGGGGTGAGTACTTTTTCCCGCTAGAATAGGCCCAAGTTCTAAAGTTGGTAACTATTTCTCTTACACCCAGGATCTCACAGATGAGCAAGGGGAGATGATACTTCGATCTACCAAATCGTGAGGGTAATTACACAATCGTGCTTTCACACCAAACACAATAGACACTTGTTAATTTTAATCCAAATGAAAGATTTGGTACACTACCAAACAATCTGTCTCAAAAATTTAACTAAGGTCTTCAACATGCATTCTGCAGAAAGATTCGTTAGTAATTTGATTTTGATCTATGACTATCAATCTGCAAAAGCTTCGTTAACTCCTCAAGACATGCTAAAAATAGAATATTAGCGAAAAAAAAAAATAGGAAAGGAAACCATAAATTAAAAGTTTAAAACCTAAAAATATACCTGTCAAATGCATCATTTTCTCTATCAAATGCATCATGGTATTTTACCAATTAGTTGTGGCTCAAACAATGACAAATGTGTGATTCCTTTTCAGATGCATCGTTTCCATTCACAGATGTGGCCAACAAAGTCAATTGCATCATTTCACCAAGCTGATGTGTCTCTAAATGTCAATTGTAGTGTTTCGTCAAGCTAATGTGTCATTCCATACAAAAACTTGCAAAATCAAAATAAAAGTCTACGGATACATGAAGATGGTGTCTTGACATTGGGTTCACCAAATGTAATGTCTAGAAAATGCAAAGAAACATATTAGAGCAAACATGCAATGCAATCTAAAACTATAATGCAATTTAAGCTAAGCAACAAAGAACAAATGAAAGTCAAAACGTAAATAAACTGAACAATCTCACCCAATATGTACATAATTCCATGTATCATCTCGATTGCCCTTCTCCATTTTTCCATTGTAGTATAATTGCCCTCAGATTTTCAAAGTTCTTGCAAGTATAGCCTATGATAGTGATTTAGCAAAACATCGAAGATTCAACATAATTGCTCCAAAAAGTCATAAGATTTCGAGAGAGATTGGAATGATGAAGAATAGATCAATTTATAGAAAATTGATCATTTGAACGACAGGTCAGGATTGAAAGATCAACAGACGATTGAGATTGACAGATTACACATGCATTATGATAACTATTAGTAGTGACATGAGTGATACAAATTAGAAATAAAATTAAAGATTAAATAAATGATCTAATCTTAGAGTTTGGTATTCAAAAATAGAAGAATTATCTTTGCATGACAAACATAAAGATTGATTATAGCAAATCTTGTTCGAATGCACGCACAAGAATTAATTAATTAAATAAGAATATTTAATTAATCTGCATGTACACGCAATTGAGTTAGCACTGGATGACCGAATGATATGATGAAGAGATTACTCATGCAAGCAACTCAGATATTAAATAAAGAGTTAACTAAGCAATTTAAATAGATCTTGAGTCGAGTCAAAGTGAATACTTAGATAATTTGCACAATTATCTAAATATAGAGGAATGCTTTAAAATAGGATTTATGAATTAAATAATTCATTTAATTCAAGATTTGATATTTGAAGAATAATTAAATAAATAAGATTTATTTAATTAAGTGACGAAGGGATTTAAATGAATAATTAAATAAATTAAGGATTTATTTAATTATAGTTGAAGTATGATAAAGAGTTAATTAAATAAGAATTTATTTAATCGAAGAAGAAGAAGGATAATGTTTATTAGTAACATAATTAAATAATTAAGATTATTTAATTAATAGAAGAAATGAAGACTTTAGTGAATAATTAAATAATTGACATTATTTAATCATTACCATGGAAGAAATACAAATTATTAAGAATATTGAAGTCATAGGCTTAAACTAGATTTCGGTGTCTACATTTTCCCCTCTTTGATGCAATGTAATTTTGGTGTTGTGTCAAAGAAAATCAATAAAAATATGCCCCAGTCACACCCCGGTGTAAACAGGTGAAGGTATGCCCCCTCGGGAAAATTGAAAAAATTTCAAAAAAAATTAGAAAAATTTGGAAATGATCTCGATTAGTCCATTGGATAGCCAGAAATGCAATGGAGTTGATGGAATTGAAGTTGGAAATGTTAAGGACGGGTACGGGTTGATTGAAGTTGGAAGTTGACGTGGCCAGTAGAAAAGAATGCCACCAAAACCCTAGGTATAAATAGAAATTGGGGTAAAAGCCAATTCATTTTTACCCATCTAGCTTTGAGATTTGAGATTTTGCTTTGCACCCACAATGGAAATGTCTCATGTTTTGAACACCCACCATCAAGCATACAGGATCCAGACTTTCAGGCAGCCAGCCGATGCGAACCCCCTGGTACGTACCGTAATCTTGACTTTCGAATTTTTTAATTTGCATGAGTTTTCATGCATTTATTTGCTATTTTAGTTATGCATCATTTTATTGAAAAGCCACATGTGAGTGCGCAATCAACGCATTTGCATGTGGATCAACGCATTTGATAAATTATGTAGATGGTTAGCATAGGGTTTTTGCAATTCAATGCAACTGTATTTTAGTTCAACACATTTGCATTTAAATTAGCTGCATGTGTTTATTTTTCAATGCATTTGCATTTATTTCAACGTAGTTGTTATTTGAGTTATGCAGTTGCATGTGATAGTTAATTTACTCTGACGCATTTGAAAAAATGATGCATTTGAGAAAGAACGACATGTGTAAAATTGAATTATGCATTTGGTTTTATTCACCGCATTTGAAAAAGAATGACGCATTTGCAAAATAATGACACATTTGAATAGCATTTGATTTAGTCATTTTGCACTAGGATAAATGTTTGATGCTGACATGAGGCATGTATAGTGCCATTACAGGTTGTTTTAGACACTATATATACACGAGAGTCGAGACCTATGACTTTTTGCTTCTGAGATAGCTTGCAGAGTGCAGAGAGATGATTCTTATGGCACCCAGGTCTTCTACATGTGACAGACATGCCCCAGATTCAAACGAACCAGGGTTTATTGACAGTGTTGTGTGAGCGGTGGCACTCAGAGACGTCATCGTTTCACCTGCCTAATGGAGAGGTGACAGTGACCTTAGAGGATGTCTACAGGATCTTGAGACTTCCCATCAGAGGCACGAGGGTGAGGAATGATACCTAGAGGGGTGTTGCTGAGATGTGTAGATACTACCCTCACGCTGACATCAGATACTTAGGGTTTGATCATTATGAGATTAGATGGCATGTATTGGCATAGAGGTATAAGTGGCTGGACTATCTATTGTGTACATTAATAGGTGGTATAGTGCTTCCTAACCGTCGAGGTCATGGTTTTCTTGTGGGTTGGGGGGAGATGTTGATAGGTATGGTAGAGCGACAGGAGGTAATGCTTGGGGTCCCTGTCTCCTTGGAATGTTATATTTTCACCTGCATGATATAGCCTATCGAGAGGCTCAGTCCATGAGTTGTGGGCCCACGCTCCTGATGGTATGGGCATGGGAACACATTGCCATTTTTTGGCCACCAATTACAGTTGATGTACAACACGGAGCTCCTTATGCCTTCCGTTATGCAGGGATGAACACTCAGCACCACATGGGAGATACCAGGTATTTCAGGCATGCCATTGATACTATGGTTCATTTTACATGGAGACCATACCTGGGATGTGCAGAGTGGTCAGAAGAGGATGAGCATTTTCCTTTTTTGCTACCAGACTCAATACCTGATTGGGCAGACTGTTCCACATGTCCACATTATTGAGTGACATTTTCCAGATCATGTATTGTGGCAATTCAAAGAGGTACAAGATGTGTTGAGAGGACAGGCTGAGTTCATGAGGTCCTCGTAAGAGATCCCCCTGTGCGGTCCAGAGATTCTAGTAGCCACTACAGAGGTAGATATTGATGGATTGCAAGAAGTTACATGGGGATGGAGAGATGGTGCGATAGACCTAGGTACCATAGAGGCTTATGATCAGTGGTGGGTCGTGCATAGGCTGATTCCCCTTATAGATCTAGATCAGGCTGTGCTAATAGAGAAGCCAATGATAGGACTACGTGGCAGGCGTAGCAGAGGCAGAGGTTGGAGAGGTGGAGGGGGCCATGGTGATGATGGAGATGGTGGTGGAGGTGGTCGGCAAGGTGGTAGGAGAGGGAGGCATGGATGGAGGGGACGAGGGCCACCATTATCACCCATCTGCAAGGAGGGACGAGGGGAGGAGGATGTGCCCATGCCAGATATCGGAAGAGTTGGGGAGGAGGTGCATGTTGAGATTGGCGGAGAGGAGGAGCATCCCATAGAGAAGTTCGTTCCAGAGGTTCCTGCAGAGGAGGTGGAGATTGATGCCCTTGGCTTACTTGATGCCTATCAAGATGATGATGAGGAGGATGATGATCATGAGTGGGAGATCCGAGATAGGATTTTGGAGGAGTTGGAGGATGAGGATGATGGTGTACCGAGGGTGAGACAGGTTGACATAGAGGTAGTGGATTCTGACACTACCACACTTCAGGCCCAGATTGCATCTTTAGAGGAGTAGATGAGGGTCATGATGTCTAAGATGGATTTGGTATAGATGGAGAGGGACAGAGCCGTCATGGATAGAGATCAGGCAATAGCTCAAAGATAGGAGACCGAGCAGAGATTCGCAGATATTAGAGCCTTATGTACTAGGCTGGAAACTGCATTTTCTAGAGAGTTAGTCAGAGCTGGGGAGAGGGCCACCTATTACATGGATTTATAAGAGACAATAGTTCCTCCAAAGAGATGGGCTCCAAATTTTTCAGAGGCACACAGTGAGAGATCGCAGACTAGGACCCACTCCAGGACAGTTAGCACAGAGGGTGTTGAGCAGTCACATGGAGCTAGTCCATATGACAGGCCCCACTCAAGTCATAGGTCATCGGGTTCCCGGCATCAATCATCCACACACTCTAGCCATGATAGAAGTGGTAGTTCAGGATAGGGACACTTCTTGATATGTACCGAGACATTATGATTATATAGCCTGCAAGCTTCCATATTTATTGATACATTATGACATTGTGAAGTGACACTGTTGAGCGATATATATATATATGATTTTGGTGGCAATTCTCATGATATGCATTTCTATTTATTGATTATGCAGTCATTTATTTGTACATGTTATGTTTATATGATATGCCTTGTGATGGATGATTGTATCTAATTTATAATGTGTTGATGCAGCCTCTGATGTGATGTTGATTCCATGTGATGTTGATGCATGTATTAATATGCATGATGTCGATGGATGTTATGTATGTAATGTATAATTACAAGATGAAATATGATGTTATATGTGCAATGCTTTCTACATGTGATGCCATACAAAGGTAATGTGATGCATGTATTTACATTTGTTATGTACATGGAATGCTTATGATATGTATTGTATGATGATGAATGTCTATTATGTCATGATGTCCTAGATATGATAAATTCCTATATGTATGTATTTTTCTAAAATGTATGTGTATATGTGGGATGATTTATATTTTGTGTGTATCATAGGACTCTGTCATAATGCAAGAATGAAGAACTGTTAGTACAGAAAGAGAGATAAAGAAAGAATAAAAGAAATATTATGGATGTTAGGATTATCAATCTTTGATGTTTCACCGTATCGCAAAAGGTGTTGCACTTTATCATCATTGGGTGGGACTAATACAAATGGAGAAAAACACCATGATATGACATAGATCAAGATGTGCAAGGTCATCCACTTGCTAACAATAGACAGTCGCAGACAAAGATTGTCGTTAACTCATACTAAGGGCACAAGTTGCCCTAGTCTTTTTGTCAAGACAAACCACATATAGCAAACAAAATAAAAGACGGGTAATGATACATTATCGCTCCTCTAAATCCTTCATAGGACATCCTTGAGGAAACTAGAAACATGACTCCAAATAAAATTTTAAAAGATAGTTGATAGACAACGGTCAAAGAAAATAGAATTTGGATACATCGTTGCTTCTCTAAATCCGGTATGGGACATCCTTGAGAAAGCTAGTAACATAATCCTCATCATAAAGCCAAATGAAATGATAATATAAATAAGCCATAAAGTAAAAAAGCCAATAAAATATGTGCCAAAACTTGATCATGTTTGTTTGATTTGTTATGATTGATAAAAGGATTGATTGATTGAGCCTGATTTCAGGAGATACACCACATACCAGATAAGACTTTAAGTCTGGTTTCAATGTTATGACTATCTATATAAGGCATCACAAAGCCTAATTTCAGAAAGAAATGTCTTGTATAAGACTTTGAGTCAGATGTTGTTGATGTAATAACTTGCATAAGGCTATGTTTGATTGTTTGACAATGTCGATATGTAGGAACGACTCATCTTGTATAAGACATAGATTGTTCTGTTGATATCAATATTTAGGAAGGACTCATCCTAAATAAGACAGAGGTTGATTGTTTTGATGATGTTTGTCCCTAGGAAGGACACATCCTATATCAGACATTAGTTGATTTGTTTTGATTGTTTTGTTTGGAAAGTTGTTTGATTTGACTTAGAGACATTGCTGACTTATTCACCAGATTGATGCATGACTTAATATGATGTGCGGACAATTGACTATGTGTGATGACAAACCCTAAAGGACTGACCTAGTGCAACCTCGGGGGCTCATTGATTGATGGTCTTTCCTACATTTTACATGCAGAGACCTCATAGTTCGACTTGACTTTGACTGATAAGATTGAATACAAATAGAAGACGTGTGTGATAGTGAATGTGAAAAACCCTAAAGGACTGACCTAGTGCAGCCTCGGGGGCTCATCGATTGATGGCCTTGCCTATGTTATACACGTAGAGACCTTGTAGTTCGACATGACCTATGACCTTGTCATATAGAAATATGGATTGAATCATGATTTTATACAGAAAAACCTAAACAGACTGACCTAATGCCTTAGGGGAACATCAGCAGATGGCCTTTCCTACATCCAGTTGCAGAGGCAATGTAGTTCAACTAACGACAAAGACTGACAAGTGTGACTAACTCTGACTTTTTTTTTGGATTTTTGACATGTTTTGATTTGTTTGTCATTTTGAATTTTTTTGATGTTTTTGTGTTTTCTCAAGTCATTCTATGATGTTTTTAGATTTTCCTATGGTTTTATCTTCAACACAGCCAATGTAAGAACCAATATGACACACGTCAAATGTTTTCCCCCAGTCAAGTATAAGACCAATTGATTATGAATAGGATAAAATGAGGGGTATGAAATGCACTCAATGTCAATCATTCCAAGTTATGGGAAAGACTACAACTTATTACGAATGGTATGTCCAAGTGATGGATAGGAAAGATAAGTGAAATGTATAGGGAACATGTAGGATATACAAGGACAATGGATATATATAGGGACATAGACTATGTACAGCGATAAGTTTAGAATAATGGTAGACAAAGGAACAGAGTTAACTACATATGGCACCTGTTTTCCAGGTTTTCACCATGGTACTTATCTAAAGCACCACCGAAGTGGTTTTCACTATTGGATGAATTATTTATGTTTACTATTTTTTAGATTATCTAATTTTTTTGGTGTTACCAAGACACCTGTTTGCCAGGTTTTCACCTTGGTAATGATTTTTTTTTTTTTGATTTTCTAATTTGTTTGTATTTTCGCTAATTAAGACAAGGCTCTTAGAAGCTATGCAAAGAACTTATTTATATGAAGACTATTTATTGGCGAGGACAATGGTTCCCCTTCAAGAGTAGAGAGTTAGTACGCTCCTGATCCAAAGGCTTCTGTAACAATATACGGTCCTAACCAGTTTGGTTTAAACTTTCTTGGTTTTTCTCTTTCTACTTGATTCTTGGGGTTCCCCATTAAAACCAGGTCACCAATGTCAAAGTTTTTGTTCAAGACCTTCCTATTATAGCTATGATGAAGGCGATTCTAATATCCTTGGAGATGGTCTAGTGCCTTCTGTCTTTGCTCATCTATGAATTCTAGCTCATGGAGTCTCGATACTTGGTACTCTTCATCATCAATGTGGCCTTTCAAGGATACCCTCATGGAAGGAATCTCGACCTCAATAGGAAGAATAGCTTTAGAACCAAATACTAGTGAATAGGGAGTGGTGCCAGTGGGAGTATGAATACTTGTGTGATAAGCCCATAAGGCGAGATTAAGCTATAAATGCCAATCATGACCAACATCATTGACAATATTTTTGAGGATTCTAATGATGGTTTTGTTATGCCTCTATTTGGCCATTACCTTGTGGGTAGTATGGAGTGGAAAAGTGATGTTGAATATGAAATTCATCACAAATATGGTGGACTTGGGCAGCCATTATCCATGATTATGGACTGAGGGACACCATACCAACAGATGATATAGTTCAGGATAAACTTAGAGATTTGTGTGTCGATAATGTATGTCATAGGAATGGCTTCAATCCACTTCGTAAAGTACTCAGTGGTAGTGATGATGAATTTGTGGCCATTAGATGATGTGGAGTGTATCTTACCTATGAGGTCAATTCCCCATTGGGCGAAGGGCCATGGTGATGTTATAGGATAGAGCTCCTATGCTAGCACATGTATCAAGTCTCCATGAACTTGGCATTGACGACATTTCTTTACAAAGACATATGAGTCCTTTTCCATAGTAGGCCAATAATAACCCAATCTCATAATATTTTTGGCTAAGGTAGGACTGCTAGAATGGGAACCACATATAACCTCATGCACCCCATGCAAGGTTGCTTGTGCTTCATTAGAATCAAGACATCTCAGTAGGGTATTATCTAAGGCACGTCTATATAGGGTGTATCTGAAAATGGTATATTTGGTTGACTTACAGAGGAGTGTCCTATGTTGGTTGTTTGATAGGCTAGTGGGTATGACCTCAGCATGAAGGTAGCCATACATTTCTTTGTACCATGGGGAATCAGGACCAACAATGTCACACACCATTTTAGAACCTGGGATATTGTAGGCTGGGACCAAAAGTTGTTCTACCAAAAACTCAAACTTAGGCACGTTGTTAGGAATGTCTAGAAGTGATGCAATTGTAGTCATAGCATCTGCTGCCCTGTTTAAAATATGAGGTATCTAATGAAATTCAACCTTGTCAAAGTACTCTTTAAAGCTATCATCCATGAGTTTGTATGGAGCAAGCTTCTTGTCCTTAGTCTCATAATCATCATTTACCTGTCTGATTACTAGTTGAGAATCACCATAGACCTATAGGTTTTTAATTTTCCACTTGACTACCATGTGTAACCCTATCACTAGAGCTTCATACTTTGCTATGTTGTTAGTACATGGGAATGTGATCCTGAATGACTTAGGGATGGAATCACCCTATGGTGTGATAAACAGTATACCAACCCCTGAACCATGATTTGTATGTGAACCATCAAAGTACAGTTTGCATGTTATGTTTGTGTCTATGGTGCATATAAACTCATCAGGAAAGTTTGCAACTAATGGGTGATCTACTTGTGTTGGTGTGTCCGCTAACTGATCAACAATGACTTGTCCTTTAATAGCCTTTCTCTCCACATACTGGATATCATACTCACTAAGTATCATAACCCATTTGGCAAATCGCCCTGTTAATGCTGCCTTGTTGAGAAGATATTTCAAAGGATCTATTTTACCAATCAACATTGTTTGATGGTTTAGCATATAGTGCCTTAGTTTTTGAGTAGAAAATACTACTGCAAGATAGGCACATTCAATGGTACTATAGTTGAGCTCATAACCTACCAAAGTCTGATTGATATAATATACTGCCCTTTCATGACCATCGTCATTATGTGCAAGCAATGCTCTAAGTGATGAATGGGTTGCTGTAATATAAAGAATCAGTGATCATCCTTCAACAGGTGGTATTAAGACTGGTGGGATGAGTAGATATTCCTTAATTAGTTGAAAAGCCTCTTCGCACCTAGCTGTCCATGCAAAGGATACCCCTTTCTTAAGTAGATGTTGAAAAGGATGTGTCTTATCTACTAACTACACTATAAATCTTGATGAGGGTGCAGCCCAAGACACAGAAAATAACCCACAATCAAGAAAATAATTTTATTATTTAGAAAATGGAGCTTCTTACATGCAGAGGATCTCAAATCCCCAAGTTCTACAATACATGCAAGTTACAGAAAGCTACAGAATAACCCTTTCGCAATATGTGAGCTTGTCCCTAAAAACTTACCCAAAAATTAGAAACCCACCCATAAATAGAGCTCCTCTTTAGTTTGGAGCCAAAACAACATTCAAATTTGAGTTTAGGCGGTTTGGCACCAAAAATTACAATTTGAAGTTCAAATTTCAAAAGAACATTTGCAATTATATCTTCTAGAAAGTGTGCCAACTTCTCGGGGCCATAATTTTTTATTTGGGACTCTAATTCGTGAATCGTTTGAACCATTGGAAAGGTCTCAAAGTCAATAACATGCTCGAAATTTTCTATGTCGATTTTGTCAAGTTTCGGGGCCGTTCCGGGAACTCTAAGTGCCTCAAATCTAACTCAGAAGATTTTTAGGTGTAAATCTAGGAAACTAAAACTGCAATATCTTTCAACGCAGGAATAGAAAATAAAAACCATAAATTGGGAATTTTATTATGATCAAAAGGGTATCCAAAAATGTAAAAAACATCTAAAAACTAAGAAACTTGAAATTTAACTATTTTTGGGTGATGCAAG
>VDFB02379711.1:99841144-99930767 GCA_007258455.2 Sequoia sempervirens
GGTCTATGTTGAAGGAGAATTGCTCAAAAAATTTCTCAACCAGCTCACCCCAAGATCTGATGCCATAGTCTAGACCTAAAAATCACTCTAGTGCAATCCCTACAAGAATTCTTGGAAATAGTCTCATAAGATACATGGGGACATAAGCAACATCTATGCATATGGTATAAAATTCCCTTATATGTTCTATTGGATTCCATTTTCCATTGTACTTAGGGAGATTTGGTATGACATACCCATGAGGAAAAGGGGTCATGTACAATGATCTATCAAAGGGAAATGGGTGTAAGGAAAAAATGGGGGGAATCTCAGAGAAACCTCCATAAAATTAGTGCCTTTGGTAACTTTAATTTCTATTAGGTTGCCTCAAAGACACATACTACTATGTCCTAAAGCATAAACGGACACAGTTATTTCCCATGTTAATCCTTCTAAGAGAAGCAAATGTGAATTAAACATCAAGCAATGATAGATTCTAGAAACAGAATTTGACACAGATGAAAGATAAGATAGAAATCAAAACACAAAGATTTACATGGGGAAAATCCTCTTGGATAAAAAACCTCACACTCCAAAGATCGAGCTATTGTATTATTCAAAAATAGAAGGTTACAATAAAGTTTTAGGCTCATAGCCTTTTCAGAGATTACATCTTGTTCATTCTGGATACAACCAGTAGCATCTGATCAAACCATTAGACCATAGGCCTCAAGGCCTCAGCCTCAATCTAGCCTCTCGACCCTCACTGTCTCTCAACCTCTCATCAACCTTTTTCTCCTCTCTCTCAGTTCTACATCACACTCTTTAGAATGTCCAATGCATACATATATGCATTCATTCTCGATAGGCTCTATGAATTAGTTCACTTCCAAGTTGCAGATCACAACTGTCCAATGGCAATCTCCAGCTCAGCATCATTATTGTCGTAGATGTTTCCATTTCCTCATGAAGAAGACTCCAAACACACTGGTAGCCTTCCACACAGAAACGGTTCAACAAATGGTGCACATCCTGCTTTCTCTGATAGGTCCAATTGCACCATGTAGGACAGTCTTCACTTGGTCAACAATGATCAACATGTGTCGCATGTTGGTGAGACACTCCCAAATGCCACAAGAATAGATCATCATTATCACCAAGAGTCATCCCTATCGGCAAGAGGTTACACCGACTCACAAGCTATCACTCAGACATCGCCGTGTCACCAAGACCTCATACCGATGATCATCACTTGTATCACTATCGCCAATACTTGTCACTCTCACCAAGACATCATATCGAAGTTCCCAAGTCACATCAACCTAAGTATGCCATTCGGTGAGACTATCGCAACTCGCCAAGACAAAACACAGATGTCCACAAGTTACATCAACCTCATCAATCCCATCGATGAGACTATAACTATTCGCCAAGACATTACACTGAAGTTCACAAGTCACATAGACATTAGTATTCTCATCGGCGAGACAATTGCCATTTGATGAGACATCATACCGATGTTCCACTATCGACAAGACTTCGTTCGTTGCTAAGACTTCATACCGAAGCCTTTGAGTTACTCTGAAGACCCCTAGTGAAAACCCATCAGTGAGACTTTCCACATTCGGTAAGACTACATACCAAATCACATATGTTACACCAAAGTCACCTTTCACGAAGAGTCACACCAAAGACATCTGATAATCGGCAAGACTTTCTGCTATCGATGAGACATCACACTGAAGCAAGTCTTTGGGCCAAGCATCTCCCCGATGTCTTCGAGTGTTACATTTTCACCAAGACAATCCTTCATTGCTAAGAGTTCTTCTCGAGTGTTAAAGTCACCCCGACAACTCCAAGTATATAGCTGTCAGTGAGACATCTCCTTGTTGCCAAGAGTTCCTACTGAACTGTTATGTCACACCGATGACTTCTTTCACCACAGGTCTCCCCAACATCTGCTAGACACCAACCTATCGGCCAGACATCTCCCAGTTGCCAAGACTTCATATTGATAGAAGCAAGTCATACTGATTACCACATCGGCCAGACAGACCAAAGGTCACACTGATATCGGCAAGACTTCCTATCATCACCAAGACATCATTCCGACAGTCCAAGGTTACACTGAGGTTTCAGATGTCGATCGCCAAGACATTCAGGAGGTCATAGTGACAGTTTAGGATCTACTAGCAGATCGGCCAGACATCTCACCAGTCACAGTGACCATGCTTTCTTAGAGGTTTCAGCCTGTGAGATTGAGGCATCAATACCAACAATGGGCATATGTCCTTTGTTGAAAAGGATTTCTTAGATGGCACCGCCATATTGTCTATTTGGGTTTGCAAGATGTCAACCTGGGTCAATGATGTGTCAGGTGGGTTATGTGGATCTGTGTATGTATTCTAAAATCCAAGATCTCATGATGGGTTTTGATTGAATATTGGTATTTGAGGTAGGTTTGGATTCAGAATGTTGGTAAACGTGTTCTAGTCTGGAATCTACATAAATTGGTTTTGACTTTGGATCTATGTGAATAGATTCTGAGTACCATACTAGGAGAGGGGATTCTGATTTAAAATTTGTGTAAATTGGTGTTGACTTGGAATCTAGGAGAATGGGTTCTTATTCAGAATCTGTGTAAATTGGTGTTGACTTGGAATCTAGGAGAATGGGTTCTGATTTGGAATCTATGTGAATGTATTCTGACTGCTAATCTAGGAAGATGGATTCTCATTGCCATATTGGAATGAGGGAATGCCTATTTTTTGTGTAATTTGTGGTATAGTACTAGTGGTTTGACCACTAGGTATGGTCGTTGACTGAGGTATGGTACTTGTGATGTGAACACGAGGTATGGCCGTTGACAGTGGTATGGTACTCGTGACACTGACATTTGGTGTAGAAGTTGATGTTTTATATCTTTTACTCCCAATAAGAGGACCGAAGGGAGTGGACGATGATGCCCCTACAATGAAATGAAATCTTGATGTCATGCTCGATGTACCAAATGGAGACATATGGACTGACGTACTCTTTGTAGGTATGCCAGATGGTATGGTTGTATTTACCTTAGGTATAGTAGTACTGGTAGTCATTGTATTATTCCCTCATGTAGGTTGAGCTTGTAAGGTGCTAATATTAAATCCTATAGGTAAGGTAGCACCTTCAGCTAGCAATTTGGCTAAGTACCATTGACGATCGCTTGCTAGGTACTCATCTACAAAAGAGGAAAACTCAGAGTCCTTTGTCGCAGCCTCTATGTCTTCTACTGTAATGTGTCCTTGAGTGTTTCTAGTGGTGAATTTGTCTAATAAAGTCCTGTGAGGTATTGTGGAGAATGGATTGATGAATTCATTTGGGTTCAACATCTTTTCTCTCTCCCTTCTCTTAGACCTAGTTTCAACCATGTAAGATAAGCTCAATATGCAAGGAATGTAAAACTATGTCTATGGACAGTATGACTCTAGTCTATGTTTTTGGGATTTTCTAAATCAAAAATAAGGAATGTTCTAAGATGATGCTAGTCTAATATGACAATATCTAAAGATGCAAAGTGTAAGCAGACTTCTACGGTAATCAATTTTGTAAACCCGAGACGGGGGGACCAACTACCTAGAGTCTATCCAAGCTGTGAATTTAGTTAAGTCAAGGAACCAATATAGGATGAGGATCAAAGACAAGTTGAGTTTCCTAACTAGACTGATGAGCTAGGAGGACTCTCTGTAGGAAAAAGGATAAGATGATAGGACTAGGTTCAATGACAAATTTTGTTGATGCTATGATTTTTCTAAAGTGTAGATGGTAGACCTATCCTAAAGTTTGCAAAAGCGACCTTCCTAGAAGTTTAATCTCAAGGAAATATGTACTCAAAGATGAAAGTAAAACTCAAAATCAGAATGACTATAGTAATGAATAAATGATACCTAAAGGATGCAAAATTGAGAAAATCATTCTAGGTTTCTATTCAAGGACTACTTGTGGAAAGACAACTGAAAGACTGGTATAACCATGGTGACTGGACAGTGAACATGAATTCTGGTTTTCTAATAATCTGGAAAATGCATCGTAGAATTTATCAAATGCGGTTATGTTTCACATTTGCGGTAAAGTTCAATCTCTGAATCTAGAAGATGCGGTTAATTTTTGTCACAGATGCAACTTGTAATGACAGTTGCGACTCAGATTGTAACAGATACATTTTTCTTAAACTTATGCACCAATAAAATTTCTGTGACAATGCCAAATGTGTCGTTTGGGACTACAATTGCAGTTCACCTTGTCAGATGTGTCACAGAATATCACAAGTAAGGTTTTCGAAGATAGATGCAGTTTTTGACAAAGCAAATGCAAGCTAATCTGGTAAATGCGACTCTAAAGTAAATAGATGTGACTCAATAGAACAATTGCGACTTTCTGGTGAACAGTTGCGACTCTGTTGTATTTTCAGTGAATTGAGATATAAAACTGATGTTGTTTTCTGTGATCAAGTTATGGAAAAGAAAGACAATCATAAGATAAAGTGTTTTTAGTTTGATTTTGGACTCAAAGAATGTTGAATTTGACAATAGAAAAGCACATCCTGGGCTATGAAGGACAATATTTACTAAGTTCTCACTTGGGTTTCCCCAACTACACTTATTCAAGGTGGATGATTAGTAGCTTGACCCCTCTGGCTCCCCTCCATGGCTCATTAACGTCATTCAGGGAAGCCAAACTATAGTACCCATGAACATCCCATGGCATACCTTCATCTATACACATGAACCGTTAGAATATGAGACAGCTTCACAGGTTCGACCTGCTACACCAAAAAATAGAAGGATTTTGGACACTACAAACAAAGGTGTTTAATTAGGGCATTCCATTCGTAGGGAATGATCCATGCAATGAGAGTCCCCTTTCGAATCCATCTTATCAAAACCATAAGCGTGATTATTGGGCTTTCCCCAAGAATCCACTTTTATATACCGGTTGGAAGTCCCTCGGGTTCAGGGTGCTACCAGTCCTAGTTGTCCTGGGGTGAGTACTTTTTCCCACCAGAACATGCCCAAGTTCTAGAGTTGGTAACCGTTTCTCTTACACCTAGGATCGCACGGATGCACAAGGGGAGAGGATAATTCAATGTACCAAATCATGAGGGTAATTACACAATCGTGCTTTCACACCAAACACAGTAGACACTTGTTAATTTAAATCCAAATGAAATATTTGCTACACTACCAAATGATCTGTCTCAAAAATTTAACTAGGGTCTTCAACATGCGTTCTGCAGAAAGATTCGTTAGTAATTTCATTTTGGTCTTTGACTATTGATCTATCAAAACTTTGTTAACTCCTCAAGACACATGCTGAAAATAGAAGATTAGTGAAAAAAAAAAACATGAAAGGAAATCGTAAATTAAAAATTTAAAACCTAAAAATATACCAGTCGGATGCATCATTTTCTCTATCAAATGTGTTGCGGTATTTTACCAGTCAGTTGCGGCTCATAAAATGACAGATGTGTGATTCCTTTTTAGATGCATCATTTCCATTCACAGATGTAGCCAACAAAGTCAATTGCATCATTTCGCCAAGCTGGTGCATCTCTAAATGTCAATTGCGGTGTTTCATCAAGGTGATGTCTTGTTTCGTACAAAAACCTACAAATTCAAAATAAAATTCTACGGATACACGAAGATGGTGTCTTCACGTCGGGTTCACCAAATGTAACATCTAGAAAATGCAGAGAAACAGATCAAAGCAAACATGCAATGCAATCAAAAACTCTAATGCAATCTAAGCTAAGAAACAAAGAACAAAGGAAATTCAAAACATAAATAAAGTGAACAATCTCACCCAATATGTACGTAATTCCATGTATCATCTCAATTTCCCTTCTCCATTTAGCCGTTGTAGTATAATTGCCCTCAAATTTTCAAAGTTCATGCAAGTATAGCCTATTATAGTGATTTAGAAAAACATCGAAGATTCAACATAATTGCTCCAAAAAGTCATAAGATTTTGAGAGACATTGGAATGATGAAGAATAGATCAATTTATAGAAAATCGATCATTCGAACGACAAGTCAGGATTGAAAGATCAATAGACAATTGAGATCGATAGATTAGACATGCATTCTGATAACTATTTTTAGTGACATGAGTGATACAAATTAGAAATAGAATTAAAGATTAAATAAATGATCTGATCTTCAAGTTTGGTATTCAAAACCAGAAGAATTATCTTTACATGACAAAAATAAAGATTGATTAAAGCAACTCTTGTTCGAATGCATCCACAAGAATTAATTAATTAAATAAGAATATTTAATTAATCTGCATGTACACACAATTGAGTTAGCACTGGATGATTGAATGATATGATGAAGAGATTACTCATGCAAGCAACTCAGATATTAAATCAAGAGTTAACTAAGTGATTTAAATAGATCTTGAGCTGAGTCAAAGTGAATACTTAGATAATTTGCACAATTATCTAAATATAGAGGAATGCGTTAAAATAGGATTTATGAATTAAATAATTCATTTAATTCGAGATTTGATATTTGAAGAATAATTAAATAAATAAGATTTATTTAATTAAGTGGCGAAGGGATTTAAATGAATAATTAAATAAATTAAGGATTTATTTAATTATAGTTGAAGTATGATAAAGAGTAAATTAAATAAGAATTTATTTAATCGAAGAAGGATAAGGTTAATTAGTAACATAATTAAATAAAAAGCGTTTATTTAATTAATTAGATGGAATAAAGAAAAATATGAATTAATTAAATAATTAAGATTATTTAATTAATAGAAGAAATGAAGACTTTAGTGAATAATTAAATAATTGACACTATTTAATTATGACCATGGGAGAAATACGAATTATTAAGAATATTGAAGTCACAGGCTTAAACCAGATTTCGGTGTGTACAGTAACCATACTTATTTGATATTTTTTTGTGAGCTCTAGCTGCCCTTCTGAACCCACCATGAATCTCATTCATTTAATTTGTAGGTTTTTTGGCCATGTGCCTTTCCTACATATGAATCAAATACTTTATAGTGGTTTGCACATGCTAGATCCTAAGTTCTTCTAATGACCCTGCAGCTCAAGTTGTATGGGGTAAAACCCTCTAAAGCTATAAATATTAGTTGAGAACACATTCAAAGAGTCGTTCTTTGTATTTTTCTAGCTAAACATAATATTAATTGAGAACACAATTAAAATATAATAATATAATAGCAATAAAATAATCTAAAATTATAATATTCAAAAATTAATATATCATAACATTAATTATAAAATAATAATAAATATACAATAATACAAATTTAATTACATTAAAAATATATAATAATAATAAAAGAAATAATAAATATAAATAACACAATAATTTTAATATCATGATAATATTATAAATTTATTTATATAATAATACGAATTTAATTATATAATAAATATATAATAATATATAATTATTTTTTATAATAATATAATAATATATAATTATTTTTTATAATAATATAATAATATAATGTAATATAATTAATTTTAATATAATAATAACTAAAAAACAATAATCCAAAGCAGACCTTAGTTTGAACTTGAGAAAGCAGCAAGGGGTAGCAAAATTATTTAACCAAGTTCAAAGTGGCAAGGGGCAAAAAATTAATGAACCATCATGGCATCCGTCATCCTCCCATTACTTCTACTTGCAGTTTGATCGGTCCCTCAAACCATTTTGGATGGAGTTTTATTTATGATGCATGCATATTGCATGATGTTAGATGCCTATCCAATGGCATTTTTTCAAGAAATTAGTCACGTCCTTTATTGACAAAGGGGAAGATCCATTGCATAGTTGTGTCTGGGCTCTTTCTTTTATCAATGGATAGCTTATTGGTTTTTGTTCCATATATGCTCCCAATAATCCTATTGCCAGATCTATTCTTTGGGAGTGGATTTCCAATTACCTTCCTAATGTTGATTGGGTGTTGGGGGAGACTTTACTATGGTCGAGCACCATGAAGATCATAGCTGGTTTAATTACTTCAAACTCAGCCATGATGAGTTTGAAAAATGGATATATTTTTATAAAATTGTTGGAGTTGTTGACCCCATTTGTAATAAGTCCTCCAATCATTCCAATAACTAGTTTACATGGTTAAATTGCATATCAAGAAATGATAGAAAGTTGAGTAGATTGGATCAATTCTATATTTCTCATAATATTACTTCAGAGGTCTCTCCTTCAAGTTCATGTGCACAAGTTGATTGCTCAACTACCTTACCTGAACACTTTCCTATCATCTATTCTATTTCCTTTTCCAATAGAGATGTACCTTTTGTTGAACTTCCTTACAAACTTAATCACTCTCATTTGAAGGATGCAGAATGTGTTGCTGCTTTGGTGGGAATTTGGAATTCTATCCCCAAACCTCAATAGGGAGAATCTTGAATTGAATGGTGTTTGCATCCCTAACACACTGCATTTCTTTTCTTCGGTCCTTTGGTAGGAGAAAGGCCTGGAAATGCAAATGCAAAGAAAAATCACTTCAAGGGAAACTAGAACTTGCTAGAAAACAATTAAATATGGATCCTCATAATGAAATGATTCAAAATAGTATTATTGTTATTGAAATACAACTGCAAAAATTAGACCACTTTAAGGCTCAAGAGGCCAAAATGAGAGCTAGGCTTCATTGGATTAAAAAAGGGAATAGAGGATCCAAGTTTTTCTTCAACTATCTTAGCTATAAGCATAAAAAAGAGAATATTGGGGCTATCATGAATGAAGGTTACACTTTGACCCTATTGAAAATATTGACTTCAAAATTTCTATGAGAGATTATTTAAAGAAGAGAGTAATTGGAAAGATATTCAGTAGGCATTGGAAGAAGATGTGAAAGGCCTTATTCCTAACATGATTGACCTTTGTTATAGTCAATACTTGGATCACATTATCTCTAGAGAAGATCTAGAATGTGCTCTTTTCTCTATGAAAACTAATAGAAGTCTTGCCTTTGATGGTCTTCCAACTGAGTTTTATCAAGTCATGTGGCATCATATCCAAGGAAAAATTTAAGAAACCCCCCCTTGGCAAAGGTGTAAAATCCTAGTGAATCTTTTATACTTCCTGATAAAAATATTAATTTTAGTGGCAAATTTTTTCATTTTTTGTCAAAAAAATTAATGTCCATTGGCAAATCTTTTCTAATCACTAGAAGTCTGTGGAAAATCTTGGTGAAATGCAAAGTTTTTAAACCCAATAAAATTTTTCCATTGGCGATTAAAATCTATTTTGAAACAAATAGAATATTTTGATTGGCGAATTAAACTTGTTTTCAAACCAGAAAAAATAATTTTGTTGGTGATTAAAACCTTTTTTTCAAACTAAAAAATAAAATTCATTGGAAAATTAAACCTATTTTCAAATGATTAAGAAAAAAACATTGGCGAATTAAACATAATATCAAACTAATAAAATAATGCATGAACATAAAGATTATTTGCCTCATTGTTTTCATCAACCATCCAAAAATCACCTACAACTATAACAGTTTTGTAAAAAAAGTATCTTAACATGCTTCATAACAGAAAAAGTAACCCTTCCCAACTAAAACTAGTTCCACAACTATCTGTACCCACCTTACGTATTTCAACAAGCCAAAAATTTAGTACTAGTCTTGTGCTAATTCTGCATAAACCCTACAAAAAACTACAAATTCTACAAAAACTATGTTAATTCATCTTTTGCTTCCTCGCATTTTGTCCTTTTGTTTTCATACACTTTTCCTCTGCTTTCTCCTATGCTTCCACCTTCATCAGCTCTATAAAGAGCTTTAATGCTTCCCAGCCTAACCTTGTTTCTTCCTTGCATTTATTTTTAATCTCATCCTCCAGCTAACGCACAAAAGGGATGCATCCTTCTGCCCCTTCTAGTTCCACATTTTCAAAGCCTTCCTAGATGTTGAAACCTTCACCTAGAACTGCCCATTCAAGTGTTGATTCTAATCCTTCCAAGAAATCTCTATGCACATCATCTCCATCACTTCTCTCACTGTGCTTGTCGATTCCCCCAAGTCCAAACCCCATGCTATAATCAAGGAGTATACATCCATGTCATTCTTGTATCTATGCCTCATATTTCTAAAGGATTTCCCCAAAATCATCTACACACTTTGTACCAACCTCCCATCAATGAATAAAAACATGACCATTAATCTTTTGTCAAAAGCTTCACTATAAAATGGGTTTAATTGCTTACTTGAATGCAAAGTGAAGTTGGCCTCCATTTGAAAACTACTACAGCTACACCGCTGCCACCACCACTCTTTCAAACTTTATGTGTGTCTTCTTCTCCATGCCAAACTCTATTATTAACTTCATTAATTGAGGGCCGAGAGCTAATAATTTTCCAAACTCTGCACGTACCAATCTTAATTACCCATCAATCCTCCAGTCATGTCCACTTGCTAAAATTTATCTGGGGTCTTCACTTCATAAATGCACTGTCCTTGCCACCTTTCCTATATTAATTCACCAAATTCACGGTTTTGGTGCTTTTCTTAACCTTAGTTGCCACCTTTCCTATCTTAATTCACCAAAGTCAGGGTTTTGGTGCTTTTCCTAGCCTTAGTTGCAAGTCTTTCATGGTCATTTTCGTAGTTCGTAGTTGGTGGGTCAAAGATTTTGAAAACTTTGAAACTTCAAACTTTGGTTCTAAGGTTCCAAATTTCATCGACCATGTGATATTATGGACCATGTCCATTCAATGAATTTTTTATGGATAGTTGTAGTTGCATTCCATAAGTATATCTCTCAAGCACTAGATTTACGAATTAAAACCTCTAGAATTACACTTGAAACATTAAATATTTTACCATTTAAATATTAGTGAGCTCTTGTTTACTGTTTAATATTGCCTAAGTTAGACCAAAATATTTTATGATAAAGCCTTAAATCTTAATTCTTTAATCTTGAGGGTCGAGTCTCGTCAACCTAGTGATGTCCCCATTTGAAATTATACACGTGGAAAAAATTTGTTTTAAAAGAGGGACCGTTTGATGAGTTTTCGATGGACGGCTATAGATGTATTTCGGAAGTAAATCCTTGAAGTACTAGACTTGCGAACTGAAACCTTTAGAATAACACTAGAACTATTAGATTTTCAAAAATCAATGGTTTAGATTTTATTAATTATTGGTTTCAGAAATCAACAAATAGTTTTGATCATAAGTGAGAAAAATTTATTGTGACTTATTAAGACATTGATAATGATTAAGGTAAAACAAGACATTTAATTCTCTTTTTTCAATGTGTTGAAGTACTCTAGCTTTCATTTATTCTTTTGAAATTCTCAATTTGACTGTGGTACTAAGTGGCGGCAAGGATTAATGCCATATGAATAGCCAAAGTGATTGATTGGATAGCTTTATATTGAAAATTGCATGATGTATTGTAGAATCGTAGATGATGATGTCAATAATCCAGTGATTTTGACAATCAATATCTTGTGTGGAATTTTCAATTTTGACAATTGACAACTTGTCAATGTGATGTATAGTTTACAACTTTGCATGTAGCTAGCTTGAGGTAGCGATTAAGTTGGATTTTTGGTTTGTGCAAATCACAATTATTACTAGTTAGTACTTAATAGCAACTATACGCAACCTCACATGTGACACGTGTGAGGTGTACAAGGGACCAAGCTGGTAGTGGCACTTTTGATAATAGTTTTGGCCCATAAATAAGGATAGTGAGCACAACTAAAATCATTTGTTTAATTGTCATAAGGGTTTTCATTTTGTAGGGTTAATAACTTAATAAGGAATTAGGAAGAAGATGATACAATATTATTGGGGATGCTCTAAATTCTCCTACCTCCAATTATGTAGTTATAGAGTAAAAGACCAATTTCCTTCAAGTTCAGAATGGGTGGAATTGGAAACAAGTTGATTTGGTGTACCTGACTTCTCAGATAGGTTTTGAACTAGGATGAGGAGCTCTAATGGAGATAAGTGTTATCCTAGTGCATGGAAGCTGCAAGTAGAAGATGGGAGCAATTTTAATACCCCTCATCGTCTGCATGGTTGTCCAGGAAATTCCCATGCATTTAATTTTAGTGCTCATCTTTTGCATGGGAGCAATTTTACAATCCCTCATCTTTTGCACTAGTTTGGTTTTGAAAGGGGCTAAGTACATTTTTTATCTTCACTGCTCCCATTTCCCCAGTTTGATCGGGCCCCCTTTCCCCATCCCTTTCCTAATGCATTTATTTTCAAAGCCCATGGCTGACTCGACAAGTCCCATGTGTTTATTTTCAGAGCTCATGGTTGACCCGGAAAGTTTCATTTATTTTCAAAGATACATCTATCACATTTATGTTTTCAACTTTTCACCAGCGGTCTAGCATAAGCTTCGTGCTTGTGCTTACATTTTTAATTTTACTATGTATTAATGTAATAATGTGACATTGTAATTCATTTTATTAAGTCCTTTGCAAGTTAAGTGCTATTAATGGTTGTGTAATGTGCTATTAATGTGACATTGTTATTCATTTTATTAAGGCCTTTGAAATGTTAAGTTTTTGGCCCCTTAGCCTTGATGTCAATCCTAGCACATTAAAACTTAAAGCAAATTTAAAACACATGTTTTAAAGAAAATTTAAAGTAAATTTAAAACACATGTTTTATGTTTATTATTTATATCATAAATTACTCAACCATTCGATGAACATTTGATGTATGGTTGTAGTCGCATTCTAGAATGAAATGCATAGAGCACTATGCTTGCAAACTTAAACCTCCGGAATCACACTATAACCGTTAGATTAATAGAGATCAACGGTTTAGAATTTGTTGTCAATGCAGGAGTAAATCATTGTTTTTAATGGCTTGTTTTAAATGTTGTCTGCCATGTACATTGTACTACCTAATTGTGTACTGTGTAGTTCGTAAGTAACGAGTAGATGTTTCGGTGTCATTCGGTTTTCTCATTGTAGTGCACCACCCTATTCTGGGTTCCATGATTCCACTTCCAACAAATCCATTCCAGTAACCCAGTTTCAACTTCAAGAATCAAATATCAAAACTAGGTAAGTTAAAGAATTCATGTGGCTATGTTTCATCGTTTGACGTTTCTTAAAATCTTATTTTGTCAAAATTTGAAGTTTAGGTTTAGGGTTAAGAGGCTTAAGAATTAAGAAAAATTAAGGAATAATAGGGAATTCACAAATTTCATATTGTTGATTGTATCAGCATGTCTACCACCAATACCACTAGAGCAAAGTCAGATAAAAAAATACATTATGCAAAATTGCTTAAAACCCCAGGTTTCACTAATGAATACCATGATATTTATGATCTTGAAACCTATAGTAGGCGTACCTTAGAACTTAGATTTTCATTTGAGAATAAGGTTGCAAATAAAATGCAATTGCAAGTTAATAGTATCAGTGCATCGTGGGTAACTGGATTAGGGCGCATGATGTTACATGAGGTTTTCCCTTGCCCATAATTTATCATGGTCTATGCCCTAAATTATGATGATAACAAAAGAGCAATTGTTAATAAAGATAGCAAAGAAGAATTTTTATCCATTAATGTAGAATAACTTGGAAAAGTGTTGGCCTTGGTCTTTACAATTGAAGAATTTGGAAATGTCCATATTGAACTAGCAAAGATTGCTAGTGGCAGTGGATGAAATGAAGAAAAAATATATCTTAAATAAAATAGTTCAGGATAGAAACAAATTGAAAGGTGATCATAAGCCTCCTTATGATTTGAATATTTTTAAACCATGGGTTCAGGATACTATTTCCATGCTAGCATTTTGCCTCAAACTGGATAGCAATTTGGAAGTGGGTGCGTGCCTCCTTGAAATGGTCTATAATATCCATTATGGTGTTCCACATGCCAAATATAATTTTATTGAGCACATTGTAGAATCCATGCATAAACAATTTTCAATGATTAAAGGAGGTTCCACCAAGACATTTAGGTTCACGAGCTACTTGTGCTATCTTTTTCTATGTAAATGTAGAGGAATGTTTCAGACCAATAAGCTTCAGATTCATCCCTATGGTAATAGTAATCTTGAGCAAAAGAAAATGGCTCTAGTATATGAATGGACCACTATTATAAGGTTGCATGATTCTCGAAGGAACTATAGTCATTTTGTAGACTACTTTTTGGCTCCATTGCATCAAGAAATTACAGATACTCCAATTCCTAGATTGCCTATGTCATGTTGAAACTGCATTCAACTAGGAAAAGAAATACAATTGGCTAATTGGTACTTAATGGAAGAATATATTGTGCTAAGATTTTATGGATCAGAAGTACAACCATACAAACTTCCAATACATATGATAGAAAGGGTTTTTGCTTTGGAATATGTAAGGCAGATGCAAAGTAGTGATGAAAGACACTTTAGCGATCAGGGGAAGAAGACCTTATTTCCTTTTTTACCTTTTTCATGTGGAGGGATCACATTCAAGAGAAAAGCATTTAGTGTGGCACATGATCTTTTGATTTTTGATTTTATTTTGATGCTATCTTTCATTGGTAGTATGATCCATGTGACACCATTAAATCAATGATTGTGCTCAATAAAAATTTTGGAAGTAGAATTCAACATCAAAGTAAACCCTTGCTTGAAAACTTGAGAAACAATGATTCTTGGGATGAGGTCAAAGTAGTGATGGAGAAAAGTGTTTTTGAGAATGGTATTTCTTTTGAACAATTGTTAGCAGAAATTATGGCATTGCATAGAAAGACAATTAGGATGTACAATAATTTTTATGAAATAAATCATAAACCATCTAGTAGAGTAAAAATACCAGATTCTCTAGAGAAGGAAGTTACAGAAAAAATTGGTCACGATCAAAAATTATTGCCTTTTGGTCTATGAGGAAGGAGCTAGGTGATCCAAGAGCTCTTGCAGAGTATGGAGATAATGAAGAAGATCTTGAGTTTTTCAAATTATAGAATATAGAGCATCTAAATAAATGAGAAGATGAAGAAAGTGATGATGATAGGCAAGAAGAAAGCCATGTCAATTTCAAACTTGGTTTAAGTGAGGCCACAAAAGAAGCATTTACTACAAGAGCAGCCATAGCTAAAAAATTGGGTTATGAAGGTGGTCCTTTGGGGTCCCAAAGACAAGGCCCTTGGATGGTAATAGATGTAGAGCATAGAAAACCAGTTGATAAATTTTTCCTTGGGGTTGGAGGTGAAAAAGTAGACCTATGTCATATAGGTCAATTTATTAGAGCTTCAAATCCTTGTCCTCATGGTTAGACACAATCACAACTAGGACATGCCCATGGTGGAGGGCTTAGTGCAACTGGCACTTCCTCTGGTGGCGATGGTATGGGTAGTAGTAAAAGTAGTGGTCAAAATGTGCTACAACAACAAATTACACACAAGAGGACAACAACACAATATACCACAGAAACACTAGGTGATCAAGGCATATAGAAGAGGCAAAGGATTTTGACAGGTTCAACTCCAAGTCACACCACCAGTGGATCCACCACAAAGGAGTTATTTCTAGGCACTCCCCCAATGCCAGTTAGTCTAGATACGACATAATTAGAAACTACAAGTACTCCTATTCCTTCGCCATTCAAGTATTCCATTGTTCTTCCATCCCCAGGTTTTGATTACATTGAAGAGTTTAAAAAGAAATTAGAATTGAATAAAAAAGAAAAGAAGCAACTAATGGAGAGTGTGTGTACTCTAACTTCAGACCCTGCAACAACCATGGTATTACCCACATTTGACAAAAGTAAAGAAATCATGGAGTACACAATTCTTGTTCCCATAGTTCAAAACAAACCAACAAATCAGATGGCTCCATCTGAATTTGAGGTGAACAATTTTGATCCGGTGGATATTTTTAGTGAAAATTGAAGTGTCTCATTTCTCTCTAGAATATACACCATTAGAAAGATCTCGGCGTCTTGATTCCAACGCAACTCGAACGGAGCGAAAAGGATTCCGTTTGTGCAAGTTATGGCTAGTCAAACCTTGGGTCCAACTGGGATCAGAGGGCATCCAGGAAGCAAAAAAATAATGTCATCAAAATTTTTCAAAGTTGGCATCATCACGAAGAGCTCATCGAGACAATTCCGATGGCATTCGTTTCATCAAAATCTGATTTCATATGCTTGAGATATTGGTAGTCAAAGTTTAGTTGACTTGGTGGTGCAGCTAGTGACATCAGCATGATGTCAGCATGTGACATGGCAGTTGACTAGATGGTGACATGGAATTGCAGGTGATGTGGAAAAAATCTCACCAAAAAAAAAATTCACATACCATGCTTTATTTTTGAAAATAAAGTATGGAGGCTTATTTTATCTCATAAAAATCCATCGGATTTTGTGGGATCCCATGAGGATTTGGTGGGATCGGATTTTGTGGGATTAGTGGATTTGGTGGGATTAAAAAAAAATCTCATAAAATAAAACCTCCTAAAATAACACTAGATTGTTGTTTTAATTTTAAACTAAACTCCCTAAACTCAAATAGCCCGTGAATATAATAAGACAAGGGCTTAAAAACAAATTCCAAATGTTTATTTAAGGAGTTGTTTAATTCTTTTATTTTTAATGGGAAGTTATTGTTTTTATATAAACGGGTAGTGTTTTTTTTGTAAGGCTTATAATTATAAAAGCCAAAGGAGGGGGTTAAATTGTTATTTTATTTATTATGGTGGTTTTTAACCCCATATGCAAAATTTATGTATAAAAGGGGGTTTAGGTGTGAGAGTTTTTTTTTCATGGAGATTTTTGAAGTCTAGGTGGTGATTAGAGAATAGTGAGATTTTCTAAGGAGTTCTTTGAGCCATTCTTGCACATCAGAGTATTGTTATGCTATCGAAGTGTTAGAAGGAATGGTCATAGTGCATTTGTAATTGATTTTGGAGATTAATCGGATCGGTCTCACTCTATTGGAGCGGACCCGGAGACGTAGTCACGTTTGTGACGAACTCCGATATCAAATTGTTTGCACTTCTTCTCTCCTCTCTCATGTTCTGATTTTCACCTTAAGTTTTCAATTTTTATGCATAATTTCAATAATGTATGCATGAATTGTAATTCCTTTAAGTTGTTGTAATTAAGCATTTAATACTGCAATCTAGTCTAGATCCGTATATAGATCAAGTGGTATCAAAGCTCTTGGTGACTATTATTGCAGTTATTTGTTTTTTTGAATGCTAACGAGATCTAGGATTCAAAAGGGTGAAGGAAAGCTCAAAGACTTTAATCCTGAGATGAGGAAGCGTAGAACATTTCCAAAGATGTCAGTTTCTAGAATGGAGGTTCCTGAAGAAATCAGTGAGCAGGAATTTCGAAGAGCATTCCTCGAGATGAAGGCTAAGGTGGACATTCTTTTTCAGGAGAGACAAGAGCGAAAGGAACATGAAGAAGGTTCGTCGAAGCAAGAAGATCGCAAAGACAAGAATGAGAAACATCATGGAGATGGTGACAAGCAACCAGATCCACCCTCTTCTTCTTCTCCTCCCTCTTCTCCTTCTTCTCCATCTTCTCCTCATTCTACTTCTTTCAATCCTTTCAAGAGTGGGTATAAGCCTAAAATCAAATTGGATGTAAAATTTGACTTGCCTAAGTATTGTGGTGAACTTAATGCTGAAAAATTGGATGATTGGATTCAGCAAATAGAGGTCTACTGTAGAGTTCAGAACCTATTAGATGATGTTGATAGGATCCAATTAGCTACTCTTCATTTAGGCGGTACAGCTTTAACTTGGTGGGAGAGTAGGTCTAAGGCAGAAGTTTCACAACGTGGTAGAGTCAGTTTAACTTGGGCAGAGTTTGTTAATGCTCTTAAGAAGCAGTTTTATCCCCTAGGACATATGCAACAGTTAATGATGGACTAGAAAATGTTTAGGCAAGGGAAGGGTCAATCTGTTCAAGAGTACACCCATGAATTTAGGAAAAGGGCTATTGCTTTGAATGTTCCTTTGTACACCCAGGACACTTTGTTGAAGTACATAGGAGGTCTGCATTCCTACCTTAGACATTCCATTTTGGTTTTGAACCCTTGTAATTTGGATGAAGTGTTTGTTCAAGCTACACACTTAGAGTCAAGGGGTAAAGGATCTTTTATTGATAAGTTTGATAATGATGTAAAGAAATCTTCTAAGGTTGTAGAGACAGGGAAAGGAAAGAAGATAGCTACGGTCAAGAAGGATGACAAACTTTCTTGCACTCATTGTGACAAGAAGGGTCATGATGAAGAACATTGTTGGCAATTGCATCCAGAATTGAAGCCTAGTGGGCTCAAAGACGTAATCAGAAACAGAAAGGTAAGGAGAAAGCCACGAATGTTGTTATGGATCTTGGTTCAGATTCAGATGATGAGACTAAGATAACAGCTATGGGTTTAAAAGGTAAAGCTCCTATTTCTAGTGTTTCTGTTCATAGTTGTGCTTCTTCATCTAAAGTTAATGATGTCTCTAAAGATGTAAAGAGGAATGAGCTATTTCATTTAAGGGTTGTTGCTAAGAACAGTAAAATTGATGCACTCATAGATAGTGGTTCTCAAGTGAATTTAATTTCTAAAAGTGTTGTAAAGAACTTGGGGTTAAAAACTACATTGCATAAGAAACCTTATCCACTAGGCTGGATTTGTGAAAATGATAAGTTGCAAGTAATAAGACAATGCACCTTAAGGTTCACAATCACTAGTAAATTTGTGGATGAAGTACAGTTTGATGTGGTTCCACTGGATATTTGTGGGATTGTGCTTGGTAGCCCTTATCTTTATGACAGGAAAGCAATTTTCTACAAGGAAAATAATCATTATCATTTGTTTAAGGATGGCATTCAGTACATTGTACATTCTCACAGGATTAAGACTGATCATTCTTTTGCAAACACAGGGAAGTTAAAGAGGGTAATTAATGCAAGTAAAGAGTTAACCCTTATGTCTGTCAGTACAGGTGGTTCTACACTTGAACTTGGAGTAGCTAACCAGGGTCAGATGTTGCAGGATGCACCTGCAGTACAACATGAGGGAATGATGATTGAAAGCATTGATGGTTCCTTGGGTAAAAATGTTCCTGTTGTGAAGGATGGATATATTGTTGACTTATTCTCTTTCATATCTGCATTATTGTTCAGCTTGATGCTAGTCAATTTTTGTTGGTTAGTGGCTACGACAGTTGATGTAGATGCTTATGGAAGTGATAGAATAATGTTTATGTTCAACAATGTTGTTGCAGTCTTCGTTGTGCTTGTGAGCCAGGTATTCAGATGTAGAGAGGATACAGGACAAGTGGGGAGGCCAAGTCCTCACTTAATGTTAGAATAAATGCCACTTTTGGAGGTCCAAAAGGTCTTCAGTGGGGAGGCCTGATCCGGTGGATATTTTTAGTGAAAATTGAAGTGTCTTATTTCTCTCCAGAATCTACACCATTAGAAAGATCTTAGCATCCTAATTTCAATGCAACTCGAATGGAGCGAAAAGGAGTCTGTTTGTGCAAGTTATGGCCAGTCAAACCTTGGGTCAAATTGGGATCAGAGGGCATCCAGGAAGCAAAAAAATAACATCATCAAAAGTTGGCGAAGTTGGCATCATCACGAAGAGCTCATCGAGATGATTCTGACGGCGTTCGTTTAATCAAAATCCGATGTCATATGCTCGAGATATTGGTAGTCAAAGTTTAGTTGACTTGGTGGTGCAGCTAGTGACATCAGCATGATGTCAGCATGTGACATGGCAGTTGACTAGATGGTGACATGGAATTGCAGGTGATGTGGCAAAAATCTCACAAAAAAAAAAATTCACGTACCATGCTTTATTTTTGAAAATAAAGTATGGAGGCTTATTTTATCTCATAAAAATCCATCGGATTTTGTGGGATCCCATGAGGATTTTGTGGGATTAGTGGATTTGGTGGGATTAAAACAAAATCTCATAAAATAAAACCTCCTAAAATAACACTAAATTGTTGTTTTAATTTTAAACTAAACTCCCTAAACTCAAATAGCCTGTGAATATAATAAGACAAGGGCTTAAAAACAAATTCCAAATGTTTATTTAAGGAGTTGTTTAATTCTTTTATTTTTAACGGGAAGTTATTGTTTTTATATAAACGGGTAGTGTTTTTTTTGTAAGGCTTATAATTATAAAAGCCAAAGGAGGGGGTTAAATTGTTATTTTATTTATTATGGTGGTTTTTAACCCCATATGCAAAATTTATGTATAAAAGGGGGTTTAGGTGTGAGAGTTATTTTTTCATGGAGATTTTTGAAGTCTAGGTGGTGATTAGAGAATAGTGAGACTTTCTAAGGAGTTCTTTGAGCCATTCTTGCACGTCAGAGTATTGTTATGTTGCCGAAGTGTTAGAAGGAATGGTCATAGTGCATTTGTAATTGATTTTGGAGATTAATCGGATCGGTCTCACTCTATTGGAGCAGACCCGGAGACGTAGTCACGTTTGTGACGAACTCCGATATCAAATTGTTTGCACTTCTTCTCTCCTCTCTCATGTTCTGATTTTCACCTTGAGTTTTCAATTTTTATGCATAATTTCAATAATGTATGCATGAATTGTAATTCCTTTAAGTTGTTGTAATTAAGCATTTAATACTGCAATCTAGTCTAGATCCGTATATAGATCAAATTTTCAATTGGATTTTTCTAGAATCAGAAATACTAACAAAATTAATGTATCAAAGAAGAAAAATTTATTGGTTTACACATCACTGTAAAAGAAAGATAGAGAGAAAAAAAGGTTGTAGACTCAAATTGAAAAGTTACATGTAAACCTAGCAAATGAGAAAGCAAAGAGGAAAGCAAAAGATAACAAGAGCAATGAATTAGAAAAAGAAATAAAAAAATATGCCTCTGCATTAACAAGAAAAGAGAATAAGCAGAATGAGACTACAATGAATGAACTAAAGCAAAGGCTAGATGAGAGCAACAAGAAATGTGATGAGGAAAAATCCACTTCAGAAAAATTAAGACTAAGCATTGCAAATGGAAATGCACAGTGGGAACAAAAATTGGAGGAGAGAAAAAGAAATGAAAGATTGGAGGCAGAGATGATGGAAGAAAAAAATGAAATTAAGTCTAGTCAAAATAAGTTATTTGCATTTTGTAGAGAAACAATGAGGCATATGAAACAAAAGATCTGGGATGAAATAATGTAGGGGATTGATCATTTGTGTGACATGTTTCAATTGATTGATGTTATCAGACAACATCATAATAAGCTCAACAAATATTTAATGGAGAACAAAAATGTGTTGGCATTAGAGAAATCAACAAATCAAATTCAACAAAAAGTCTACAAAGCCAGTGACAATGTTTTGAAATCAAAAGGGATTACTAATCGACTTGCTATCAATGACGTTGTCATATGTCATTGAAAAGTGCTTGAGAATATGTGAAATAGAGAAATATTTTCATTTGACTATAGACAAGATGAAGAAGGTGGATGAAAAGGTAAGGAACTTCATAGAGCTTGATTTTCCAGAGGATTTTGACACAAATGAGTGATTCGTTGGAAAGAATTATTTCAAAAAATAAGATGGAGGATGCAAGGAAGATTGATTTGGATCAATTTCCTCAGAACCCAAATGTGGTGACCTATTTGGATTCCATCAAACCATTGCTAACCTTGAATACAAAATTGACTAAAGAATCCAAGACAGGTTCCAATTTGAATCATGTATTGTTAACAAATCTTTAAGTCAAACAACATTAGTTAGATAAAATGACAATTCCAACACTTGAAGAGTGGAAGTTGTTAGAAAAGGTGATGTAGTGATTTAATTTTTGATAATATGAGTTTCCAAGTTCCAACTCAGCTCTGTGCAGAGTTGTCTTTGAGCAATATTTTCCATTGCCAATGCCTCTATGTATTCCTTCATGTGATAAAAAATTTAAAATCTCAAATTTAGACTTTAGTAATGTGTTGATGTTCAATTATTTGTATTATTTATTATATCATTTGAAGAAAAATTATGGTAGTGGTTTCATCTTCTAGATACACTTTAAATGATTGTTGATGTTCATTGTTGTATATGCTACTAACACTATTGTTAATATGCTGCTAATACTATTCACACATCAATACTCAATCTCCATGTCTACTTAGCAAATCGACTAAACATTTATATGAATCCATGCTTTAATGATTTAATCATGGTACTTTAATTGGTTCATTAAACCAGAGCCATAATTAAAACATACAGCAATGCATATTGCATAATATTAATGACAAAGAAGATTAATGAATGATCTTTGATCAAATTTCATTAATAATTCATGTAAAATGTTACAGCTAGAGAGACAATAGACTCAAAATAAGGGAGAAAAATAGGCTTAGTCGCTAGTCCTCAGAGTTTTATAACCTTTCACTGATTTGTAAATTGTCATAACTTCCTGATTCCCCGACTTGGTTGATGGTTCACTTTGTTGAGTTGCAATTCTTTCTTGGTCATCTTTCTAGTCGGTGGATCACTGGGTCCGATGTTTCAAAAACTTTGAAACTTCAGACTTTGGTTCTAAGATTCCAAGTTTCAGTGACCACGCGACATTATTGACGTATCTTTCCTTTCAAAGGCGTCATCATTTGACACCTTATTGAATGCTATGTATGGACTAATATAAAATATAGAATATCACAATTTCATGGAATACAACATAAAATATCATCAACTACAATTTTACTTTGGAATATGATTCATGAAGTGCAATATAAAATAAAATATCATGAAGTGCAATGATTCACAATTTCATTGAATACAATATAAAATATCATCAACTACAGAATGGAACAATGGAAATTGATCCATGACATGGAGTATAAATACCTAAAAGTTGCTAATTCTCTTCCATTTCCCAAATGGCGTTAGGGTCCTCAAAATGACGTTCATCATCAGATAAAGTAAAAGAGTCATCTTGAATTTGATTCCAAGTCTGTTCTTCATTTTCTTCAGACTGTGTCTCAAATTCAACATTCATTGTGTCATTTTTGTCAATGTCATATGTCTAAGTCCCATTGCCACTACCAATGCCACTAGTACCAGCCTTTGGAATTGGAGTGTTGCACAACCCGGTCCCTCTTCTTTCACATGTGGACCTCCAGATTGCGAGTGCCCTTTTAAAAGGAAAATTTCTCACATTATATGCAGTTCCTTTCATCCTCAAGCAATTTTCCAAATTCTTGTCTAGTTTGTTTCTTAACTTTGATTTCAAAAACCCCAATGTACTAAAAACTCTCTCATCCTCCATCGACCCCAATATCATTGTTTGACATAGATCAGCAAGTTGGAAATATTTTGATATCAAACCACACAATATTTCACTTTGACCTAATTTTTTCCAAACCTTTTTTATTGATCCCAGTTCAAAGGCCTTGTCCTTTCCCATGGATTTATACTGGTCCTTCATAGTTGTTGCAAAATTACTACATTGTTTTCTAAGCTTAGCTTCATCTAAAATTCCTTCTATTTTCTGCTCATTGTATGTTATGTTATTGTTTTCCAAAATTGTTCGATCAATATTTTTACCTAAGCATGAAAATATGTTGGGTTATCTCAGTTTTCCAAAAATTGAGGATACACAATACTCATGGCTTCAAGTATTTCATGTCAAGGGAATCTTTCACGAATCTTTGAGGAAAGAGATTTTGCAATTTCCTTCAAATTATCACCAACATATTTAACAATGCCTTGAAAATATTCCTCTTTAACAACTACTTCTTTGGTAGAGCATTTGGTTGTCTTACATTGGTAAATTTTTATCTCATATACATGTACAAAGATGCATAAGTTCCTACTTACATTAAACTATAAATAATTATCAGGATCATTCAAATCAGTAATTTTCTACCACATGAAATAATTTGGGCCATCTTGTATTAGATCTAGATATAGATGATCAAGGGCCAAGCATCTATGTTTATGTAGATTGGCATATTCATTAATATACATAGTTATGTCTTGGGATTTCTTCACAAGCTCATTCATCACATCCAACATGGGGAGAAGACTAGTGAAATTCAAGAGTGTCTCTATATCGCTTAACCTATGTAAGAGGTCAGGAGCTTTGTTTACTGTGTTGCGATGCTCATACATCACTCCAATCAAGGATTGATATTTTGAAAGAACTTGTTACACTGGTCTATGCAGGGAGATCCATCTGGTATTGACATACTTGAGAAGCTTGTTTCCTGGTGTTATTCCCTAAGCAAAATTTTGAAATTCTATGAAATGTTTAGGACTTCAGCAAAAGTATGTGTGGATCTCGTGGACTATATTTTTGACTTTTGATATTTTAGGAAACTTGCTTACAATTTTGAATGCTAAATTCATTTTGTGGGTCATGCAGTGAATTCCAAGCATGTATGGTGCACAAGTAGTTTGTAACTTTGTGCACACACCGGTCCTTTGACCTTACATCACTACAACTCCATCAGCTCCTACACACATGAACTTTTTGGCAATTGTCAACTCATCCATACCTACAATTTTTCAAAGATTTTTTTACTAGTTCAAATATATTTTGTGATGTTGAGTTGTCCTTCATTTTATGAACACAGAGAAGATGAGCTTGGCGAACATGTTGTTGTACAATATACAAATGTATACAGACCCAAGAAGTATTGTCTACCACAGTAACTTCATCTAAAGATAATGCAATGAAATTTGACTCTTTTACTTTAACCTTTAAATCTTCCTTTTCCACTGTAGCAAGAAAATTTTCCCATTCCCATCTAGTGTTTACTGATCAATGTGAGTAGGGATAGTGAGGAACATTCAAAATAAGATAATAAACCAGAATATTCTGGGTAGTCTGTCATAGGATGCCCTCTAGACAAAATATGAAAAACAATAGTCATCTAAATAGTTTTTGACAGATTTGTTGCTTCCATTTCTTTCCCAAATTGAGCCTCAAGTGTACCTTTACATGCACCAAGCTTCGAAATTTTTTGGTGATGCACTTCATGATCCGCAAAATACCTAACATGAAGACATTCTTCCTTTGATTTCCATCATACAACTGATTGTTCCTTTCTGTCTATGATTTTTTTTTCATAAACTTTATCGATATGCTTTTCTATAGTGTTAATGTTTAGTTGCAACGTCTTGTCTCTTCCACATTTCCAAGTACAAATCGTACATATGGCCAATTTTGCATTTCAATATCATTTGATTTCCCCACTAGTTCAATGAACGGGTACTTTGACAACCATCCAAGTTGAAAACTCCTTGTCATTCCCCACTCATGCCCCCTTTTTGGTTTATTTTTCCTTTTTGTGCTACCAACATCATCATCCTCATCCAAGTCAATTATCTCATTCTAGCTAACCAAGCCCAGGGTATCACTTGGAACATCTTCTATGGTATTGTTATCTTGATTTGATACATTTTGATTTAAATCAATTACAATCTCAACTTGACCTTCTGGTGGCGGTGAGGTATTGGGAATGCTACCAATATTTAGTGGAAGAGTTGATGATGTAGCTCCATCTTGACCTGATGGATCAAAATCTTTGGAAATTCCAAAGTAAGACTATATGGTACGTCTAATTTTTTTTCATTTTGATTGCCTCCCATTCTCTTCACCATCCTAAGGAGTGGCAAGAGTTTCTTCACCACCCTAAGGAGCCTGAGGAGCAGCAGGAGTCTCTTCACTACCCTGAGGAGCCTGAGGAGCGGCAGGAGTCTCTTCACCACCCTGAGGAGCGGAAAGAGTATGAGGAGTGGTAGGATCCTTACCACCCTAAGGAGTGGAAAGAGTCTCTTCACCACCCTGAGGAGTGGTAGGAGCCTTACCCTTGTTGCTCGAGTCACTCGACATATTGATCTCTGATTCGCTCAACATATTCATCTCTCACTTCGAATAAAAATTGGAAAAAAATGTCTTCTTGTTTAAGGATAGACAATAATAATATATATCCCATTCCCTACTCAATATCATCTTTAAGACTAAAGCAAGAATGGAAAAGAGATAAAGAAAACTTATTATTATAACTAATAACACTATGAAGAAATGATCACTCACCTTTAAGTCTACGTTTTTCAGCTTTGGTTGACTTCTGAAAAAATGCCACTTTCAATTGTATTTATTTTTGTTTAAGGAATGGATTAATAATATTCCTTTTAGTAATTTATCAAAGATTATGTGAATGGAAATGCAATAGGAATTTATAAGTAGTGTGATAAGTGTTGTTCTTTAAATATGGTGCAGAATCACATATCAAATTCAATACCATGGAATACAATATAATTTTTTTGGCTTTTCCTAAACTTAGTCTTTAGTCCTTAGAGTTATATAACCTTGTCGTGGAGTTCTCAATTTTCATAACTTCACGATTCCCTGGCTTGGTTGATGGTTCACTTTGTTGAGTTGCAAGTCTTTCTTGGTCATCTTTCTACTCGGTGGGTCATAGGTTTCAAAAACTTTGAAACTTCATAGTTTGGTTCTAACTTCTAAGGTTCACTTTGTTGAAGCAAGAATGGAAAAGAGATAAAGAAAAATTATTATTATAACTAATAACACTATGAAGAAATGATCACTCACCTTTTAAGTCTATGTTTTCGGCTTTCGTTAACTTTCGAATGGAGAAGTAGAACCTCAAAAGCGAACAAAATGTGTAAGAATAAATGACACTTTTAATTGTATTAATATCAATCCATGATTCCATATATGGTGGATTATGCGGGATTTTTAAATGGTATATTAAAAATTTGGCGAATCTTGCATGCTTATACAATGATATGTTGTAATTTTCAAGGAAAAATGTGTCCTCAAATGTAAGTATTTTTTAATGTTATTGGTGAAATAGGTCCTCATGAGCAATTATTTATAAATTTTAATTGGTGAAATGGGTCTTCACAAGAAACTATTTGTAAATTTTAATTGGTGAAATGGACCGTCCTAATACAATGTTTTTTTAATAGTATTGGCGAATATGTAGATGTTTTATTAAATGTTTTTAGGATTCTATGTGAAAATATTAGTCAGCCCAATTGAAACACGTAGTTTGAAAATGGTGAATTTCTTGCTTAAATATGCCTCATAAAAAAACTCATTGGTGAATGGACATGCATTGGACCTATAGCTCGTAAAATCTAGGTGATTTGGACACCTTTTTGGGTGTGAGAAATTAGCCAATTTCGACTTCGATGATTCCTATAATTTTCCAATTGGCAAATATTCGCCACTAAAGTTTTCCCTAATCATATCAAGGATGAATTTTATATGCTCTATTTGGAAGCTTTTCAAAAGGGTTCTTTAGGCCCTACAATTAATAAAGGATTAATCAAAATTATCCCAAAAGGAAAAAATGAAGATACTATTATTGGTTGGTGACCAATTACCTTTTAAATACCTCTTATAAAATTATTTCTAAAGCATTAGCTATCAAAATTAAACCTATTATGCAATGTATAGAGAGAGTCAAGCAAACTGGATTTATTAAAGGAAGATTTATTCTTGATAATCTTATGTTGGATTGGGAGAATATAGAATGGGCCCAACAATCATGCCAAAACATAATAGTGGTTAAGCTCAATTTTGATAAAGTGTATGATATAATTCGTTAGTGTTCCATTCTTAAACTATTGCACTAGTTGGGTTTTGGTCCAAGGATTGAAAAGAATATTTCAATGTTATTTAAAGATGCAAATTCTCATCTTGTAATTAATAACTCTATTTCAACTCCCTTTGAGTTGCAATGTTCTATAAGACAAGGTGTCCTCTATCTCCTTTCTTATATGTGCTTACTGCTGATGCACTGGGATATCTTCTTCAGAAGGCTAATCAAATGAAGCTTATTAGAGGTATTTCCATTCCTCAGGAAAAGGCATTCATTAACTTGCATTTTGTTGATGACAGCATGCTAATTTTGCAAAATTCTGAAGAGGAACTTAACAACACATTGGAAATCTTGGATTTGTACTGTGTTGTTTCTGGATCCCAATTATCTCATAATAAAACTACGTTTTTGATGTCACAAAGTAGCTCTATTCCACATTGTATTCCCAAAGAATGGAAGACTATTAATCATGAGGAGATAACAAGATATCTAGGCATTCCCTTTGGTATAGGGGTCTCACTTTCAAATATGTGGCGATGGTTTCTAGACAGATTAAAAAATAAATTGTTTACTTGGGGTAATAAATTTTTATCCTTGGTAGGTAAGATCTAGGTTGCCAACAAATTTTTTATTACTACTCATGTTTACTACTCATCATGTTGGATGCCTTGCAAGCAAGGTTATGAAAAATTAAACAAGATGATTCAAAAATTTCTCTAGTCCAAATGGGATGGTAATGCAGGTTTCATTGCTTCTTCTCAGTCCCATTGTATTCATCTAAGAAATCATGGAGGCCTTGGTCTCAAAGACCCCAAAACTCAAGGGCTTTGCCCTACTATAAAGTGGATTGTTAGAGCTGCTAATGGTGATGAACCATGGAAGATTTTAGTTCATCATCGAATCATGGAGGTTGTTGTTAAAAGTAAGTGGCATGAAGTCAACTAGTTGGATAAGATTTAATTGTCTCTCTTTTTTAAAATCAAATCTTCCTTTCCTCTTTAGTCTATTTGGAGAGCTTGGCAACAATTTTTTCACTTCTTAACTTGGAATAATGCTTCCCTACAACATTGTTTTAGTTTTTCCTCAGCTTCAATCTAGTGGAATAGAGTTATTAATTATCATAATCAGCCACTTGCTATCAACTTTCCAAGGTATGCTTATTACTTGTTTAAAAGGGGAATTCATAATTTCACAGTTATTTGGGATTTTACTTCCTTTGATTAGGCCTCTTCGCAATATCTCAAGGAACATTATGGGTTGAGTGATAAAAATAAAAATTTTCTAATCTTTGTGTAGTCTTTAGTCCCTATTGATCTCTCTATGAAGCTTTGCACTCCCAAGGAATGTAACTTTTCCAAGGATTGGAAATGGCTATCCATCAGTCCATTTAATTATTTTCCTTTGAAGAAGGTGTATTTTCATATACTTCCTAGATGGCCTCTTGTTCCTCATCTTAACCAGAAGTGGAAATGTAGATTTAATGCCAAATTTTGGAGGCAATTGAGTGCTCAAATATGGAAATCGAAAGCTGATTTTGACTCACAATCACTGGTTTGAAAAATTTTACATTGCAAACTACTAGTTGGAGATAGATTGAGATGTATTAAAGTTCAATGAGCTAATTTCCCTTATTGCTTATGTATTGAAAGTATGAAGCATATATTTTGGGACTACACTTATGTTAAGAAACAATGGATAGCTATTTAAAAAAAAAAAATTGCTATTTTCCATCATGAGTTAAACTGGAAAGAGGCTATCTTGGGTTTTGATATGCATGATAGTATTATTATTGATTCTATTAGACATGTTATTTTAAGGCATATTTGGAAAGCTAGATGTTCAGCTATGTTCTCTAACAACTATTGTCATGCAACTACAATTTTAAGGCTTTACTTTGACATCCTTCTTCAAGTGGCTTTTTTGTTTTTGTAGCAACAAGTTTTGTGCAAGAAGAATTCCAAGTACATGGTTCAGCTTCAGCAAATTAAAGACCAAGTCTTGCAGTTATTGTCTGATTACAAGTTTTGGCATTGTAAAATTGTATAGTTTATGAAATGATTATCCATTCATCCTTCCTTTTGGCTGATTTTTTACTTATGATTAGTTGATATTTATTTCTTTCAGCTACCTGTAGGTAGCTCTTATTCATTATAACCTACTTTGATTCAATATAAAAAAAAATAAGGACTTAAATGGGTACACATGCCAATAGTTATCAGTGATAAGGTTTAGACTATTATATTGATCTTCATCATTCTCTTTCAACATCGGTCCCTCAAATATATGTACTAATTAATGGCGAGTAATACGAAGATGAACCAAAATAAAATTAAATCCTTGATGAAAAATGAATATTCAATGAAAAATGAGGCTAAGTGACTTTCCCTTTAAGATAGGTATGCAATTTATTTTTAAACCTTGTTCAAGTCACAATCCTACCAAAAGTTGCATGCATAGAGGTGATATCTTGGCGCCTTATTGAAATTCTACATATTCTAATTCTTCATTTTCTCAAACAAAATGAAGGTAGATATAAAGAAAAAAAGGTTGATATTATCACTTTTAAATGGGAGGTAATGGATCTTGGCCCCTATAATCATGAAAAAATAGGATATGTTTTTGCATTCAAATGTCAAAAAGAGGAAAAGGATATCAAAGTCATGGTTGGTGAAGAATTGTTGGATAAATTTTCTCACCAATTGTCATACAATGATGTGGGTTTTGTGCTCGTGTTTAATACCATGGACCTTATGCAAGATAATCAACTTGTGCATCTCTTGGGGTTCAATTATGTCCAATCATACCTACTTTTTCAAGAAAAAATCTAGTTGGTTGTTGTCAAATATGTACTTGTAGAGGGCTCTACACCTATAGGAGGTATTGTTTCTTTTTAATTGCTTAAAAATAGTGAACTATTTTCTTGTGTATTTTGAACCATAAAATATGGACTACAAAATAGTTTTGAGAAAGAATTTCATAAAAAATTGAAATCCCATGGTTCTGAATTGGAAAGACACACTTGTGGAAAGATTTTTGAAATGTTTAATTTCATTCAGTTTCTTCTTTGTAATGCCTCAATCCTCTCCCCTTTAGTTGTTGTTTCAAATCCTATTTCTTCCCCTACTTCTCCCTATTACAAGAATGGAAAGATGGAAGATGTTTTCATTGATTTCAACTAGTCAGTTGGTTATCTACTAGTTGTTGTTGGTTGTATATGTCTCAAGGATATTGAGAAAATTGTAATAAAGACGCAGGTGTTCTGTGGTTGCTCTGGGTTTTGGTCTAGATTTACTCCTATGGTTGTGTGGCTCAGATATGTTGTGCATGGTTGTTAGAAGGTGTTATATTTAGATTTTTGGTTGTTGGTTCATTGTACAGTGCAAGTTATGTTCATCAGTTGTGAACCGTGGTTATCTATGTTTCTGGTTGAGGTCTAGGAAAAATGTTGTTGGTCCAGATTTCTCTTTAATGAAGTCTTATGTGTTGGAGTTATGTACAGACACTGAGAGGGGGGGGTGAATCAGTGTCTTAACTTTTTCAACTTTGATCAAGGTTTTAATTTTGATTTCCTTTTCTTTCAACAATAGAGTAGAGTAATCACTTTTGAAAGCACAAAGATGTGACAACATTAACACTGTCTATTAGACAACTTATGAAAATATGATTTGAGTAAGATATCTTGCATTTTCCAAAATAGTTATGGCTGACATTGATTAACAATCAAAGCATGATGACAGTGCAGGTGCAACTCATAAGACTGTGCCAATGATGATCAACATTATTGAATCACTTCTTAAACAAATGATTTGAATGCAGCTTTAAAGACAAGAAAGGTATTGAAACAACAAACACTTTTAGCACATTATAACTATTCTTGAGCAATGAATAAAATGAGAACTTTTAAGCTTCGTTTTGAATTAGACTCTTCAACAATGACTTGTGCAAGATATTTGAACTAAACATTTGTAGATATGAAGGAACTATCATTCACCAACGATCAAACTAATAAAAACTATCACAATCAAGAAACAATATGGCAACAAAAACAAAGAGACTATAAGACAAAGGATTTGTCGAGTGGAAAACCCTCCTGGGGTAGAAAAACCACTCCTAAACTGCCTTACTGGCTTAATCTTCAAAAACTACTGTTAACTATGCCTTATAGGCTAATTTTTGAGCACCAAATCAAGGAGCACCAACCCCTCATTTTGAAACACCAATTTCAAGGAGCACCAACCCCTCGTTTAGATATATCTATCTCAAGGAGCACCAACCCCTCAAATTATTTTCAAAACAATAGTAATATCAAAGGATCTCTTTGTTTTCTAGTAAGCTCAAGAAACTCAACACTCTTATCTCCCTAATACCCTAAGAATCCAACTCTTGTATTATAGATTTTTCCAATACATCTCTTGATATGGCCAAAATAACTATCTCTCAGAATTACTGGCCAGCAACACCTTCACTATTTTCAACATTGGTTTTTATATACATTTCAAGTATGTCTGTTATGAAGAAATATTCAAAAAGTGTTTTTCACAAGATTCTGAAACTCTCTTGCTAATTTTAGAATATGAAGCTGAATAATGATGATCTGTAGATGATGGTAAAAATTAGAGTAACGCCTATCCAGAGAGCTTTAATTTCTACACTAAATCAGGAGATTTCAAATTGTAACTGAAAGATTTTCATCAAAACCACGACTGCCCACTAACAGAAAATCATAACCTCTAAATTCTTAGAGGATATTTTTCCAGAGATTCGATGCCAACCAAAGATGTCGGCATGCAACTATACTTAGAAAATTCATGCCGGCCACAATGTATGAGTCTTCGTTAATCATTCGCTGAGACAACAGTCGCCACATGTTCTTTGTGATTTGTTATGACCTTATGTGAGCTACGTTTCCTTTTCCTTATTTGCTTTCGCCATGACCCAGTGAAGTCGGGAAGACCTCTCGCATACCACATTAAGTTTCACCAAAATCCCTTTTATCTCTTATGTGTCACTGTGGCATTCTACTGTCGAGGAGACATTTTGAGATGATGCTTTGTTTTATCGAAGGTCATCCTTTCATCCCGTTTTGCTGAGACATAAGCAAGTTTCTCACCGAGATGCCCTTTTGTTTCATTCACTATTGCTATAGCCTTTTTATATTAGAGAGACCTCTCATAGATTAGATTTTGTTTCACCAAAGGTCATCATTCATCTTGAGTTGCTGAGATCCAATACTGACATAGTCCCTTTATGTTCCATCGGCAAGACTAAAGGTCACTCGCCAAGACCTCACATTGAAAACCCTAGCTCTTTTCAAAATGGCTACCTTTATGTTGTCAATCGGTGTAAAAAATTAAACTTGCCAAGACCTTTCTTCATTGCACATGAGTCATACCGAGATGTTCCTTTTGTTTTATGCATTGCTAAGACATATCAATGTTGGGGAGACCTCTCAAAGATTACTATATGTCATACTAAAAAACTTTATCCACTCTGAGTCAGTGAGACACTACGGAGTTGTTATAACATTTCACCGAAGCAGTAACCTTATGCCGATAAGACATTCAATGCATCGGTTGGTGAGACAAAAATATTCGGTGAGACTATATACCGAAAACATTATGTTTGGCCAAAGAAAAACCCCATAAGTGATGTTCGGTAAGACACTTCCTGAGAACCCATTGATGAAGAGCCCTTGTCAGCAAGACAAAACCACTTCGCTGAGACCTATTCCGATACTGCCCAACTCTTGCCGATGAACCTCCAAATATCTTATTCAGTGAGACATAACCCTTTTTGATAAGACCCTTCACCGAAGCCTTAAAATCTTACCAATATGTTCCCATTCAACCTTCAATCGGTGAGATCATAACATGAACCAGAGATCTCATCACCATGAATTTGAATCATAACAAATAACTTTCAGTAATAGCCAAGAGATATCAAAGAAGTGCCATAATAAAGCATAAAGATCCAAACTGAGACTGATCATCAAAGAGAACCAACTGAAAGGGATTTTTTCATCAAGGACAAACTATAAAAACAACTGAGATCCAACATTATGATGAGTGGTTCTAAAGTTGAGTTGCTTTATTGAATTTAATTTTGACATTTGGAAAGTTTGTGCTTAATGGTTCTATATGATTTACACTAGTGTGGCTGACCTTGTGCGAAATACTACTTTCAAGAATGATGAAGCGTGTTGGATCTATTTGGGTTTCCCTCATTCTAGTTCACCCTAGGATGTTTTGATGCACCTAATTTGAATTTGGATTTGGATAGCCAAATTTGGATATGTTTCAAACTTGAAGATGGTATAAATGCAAGATGAGTTAGTAATGGAAAATATACAAGAGTGAAGAAGAAGAGTTATAAGAGAAAAAGAGAAAGTGTAGTTTGGTGCAACATTGATTCTATTTAGTAAGAGTGTGTGTTGAGAGTGTAGCAGATCAATGTGAAGCTTAATGTTGAGTTTTTAGATGTAGTGAGTAGAAGATGAACTCTATCATTCATGCAAGTTGATCGAGTGACTGTGGTGGAATCCTTTGTTGCATTAGGATTGTAGTCTCTCTATAACAAGTCTTTTTATGTCTTCTTTGCATCTTTGTGGTAGTGAGCCCTCTGGGTTGTAGCCTTGTTGGATAGTGAGTCCTTGTTCTGGACATTGAGTCCTTATTTCAAGTAGTGAGCCCTTTTGTAATCGGTTTTGATATTCTCTATAGTGTGAGTTAATCCTCATCGTGGTTTTTCCTTCATTGGTTTTTCCACGTAAATCTAGTGTTATTGTGTTTATGTGTTGGACTTGAGTTTCTGCATTAGCATTTGATGATTAATCATTTAAGCAATATTAAGTATTAGTTTTGGTGATTCAATTAAAGGTTTAATTTTGTGACAATTGATTCACCCCCCCTCTCATTTGTCCTATTCAACAATTGGTATCAGAGCGCAAGGTTCCTTGGTGAAGAGATTAACCGCTTGAGGAAGATTTAAGATGGCTAGAAAAATGCTTTGTGATTATCTGAGGTTTGATGGAAATAACTATGGTATCTAGAAAGTATTGATAGAAGAATATCTAGAGTATTGTGGATATGATGTGGAGAAAGCTTAGAAAAATCCTTACACTCCTCCTGCTAATGGTTCAAGTACACCTGAAGAAATCAAAGCACATGAAGCAAACAATAAGGAAAAGTTCATCTTGAAGAATAGTCTGGTACATTTCAAGTTGATTAAGGTTTAGAATTTGAAAATGGCTAAGGAAGTGTTGATGTGCCAAATTGACCCACAACATGCAGGTAAGATAAAAGTAAAAAATATCTTACCTCTCCTAAAAGAGACAATCAGTAATCAAAATGATCACCTCCCAAGGTCTTTGATGTTGGTTCACAATGTTGTTGTTTCACAAAGTGGTCAATATGGTTGTAATATTAAAGGGGCCTGCTAGTTTTGAGCTTCTAGATTGTTGCAAGATCAAACATCTATCTAAACCTACTTTAACCGGTGGTTTTAAAGAAATAGAAAAAAAGATAGATCAAGGTTTTTAAACTGAAAAGAGTGTTGATTCATTCAACTTATCAGACTTGTTTCCTTCCAAGGAATTCCTGAACTAGAACTACAGAATGAAATTAACCTGTAATTGATACAAATTTTCATTCATACACAGTGCAAACTTTAACAATAGATTGCAAATCATCAATCAAACAAAACATAAGATAAGATTATATTCCTTGAAAGATTGAAGCTAGACCATTTCGGCAGAAAAAATGTCCTATCAACGCCCTAATTGAACTACTAATCTTTAAGGAAGTTCAGAAATTGATTTCTGCAAGAATAATCTTCCCTATATGACATTCAACATGGGTGGCTAACTTGGTTCCAGTCCGTAAAAAGAATGGGGAGATCAGGCTATGTGTAGATTTTAGGAATATGAATAGAGCTTCGGAAAAGGACAACTACCCACTGCCTTCCCTAGACGAAGTCTTGCAAACTATCAGTGGGTCCCAAATGATGTCATTCGTAGATGGTTATTCTTGGTACAATCAAGTGATCATTAATTATGAAGATAGAATGAAGACATCCTTCACTACTAAGTGGGGAACATTTTCTTACAGGAGGATGCCATTTGGTTTGATAAACGCTGGAGCAACCTTTTAGCGTGCAATGGACGTAGCATTCAAAGATTGGATTGGTAAGTGCATCATAATTTATATGGATGACCTGACAGTCTTCTCTAAGGATGGACTAAACCATGCTATAAACTTGACTAAAGTTCTTGAAAGATGTATCCAATATGGTGTTTCTCTGAAACCTAAAAAGTGTGTGTTCAGGGTTTCTGAAGGGAAACTTTTGGGACACATAATCTCGAAAAGAGGGATATCAATAGATCCTAACTAAGTTGAGTCTATTCTAAAGTTAACCATGCCAGGAAGTAAAAAGGAGATGAGATCTTTCTTCAGAAAGATCAACTTTGTGAGGAAGTTTATCACAGATTTTGTAGAAATTGTTAAACCTTTGAATGAAATGATGAAGAAAGATGCTAGAATAGAATGGAGTAATGAGGCAAAGAATACCTTTTCCTAGGTTAAGCAATCCATTTCAGAGGCGCCAGTCCTCACTAGTCCTGACTACTTGAATCCATTTTATATTTATTATTTTGCTTCTAAACACTCATGTGCAGCTGTCCTAACACAACAAAGAGAGGAGGGGGATGAAAGGCCAGTTTCCTTCATGAGCCCTCCATTTAAGAATGTTGATTTCAAGTACCCACCTCTTGAGAAGCAAGATTTTGCATTGGTTAGAGTTGTCAAGAAGTTTAGACATTATATCCTTCAGAGTCATATAATTGTTGTGGTTCCTGATGCTGTTGTGAAGTCTCTACTTATGCAGAGCGAGTTGGGAGAACGAAGGGGGAAATGGATGGATATTTTGCAGGAGTTCGATATTGAGATTCATCCTATGAAACTCGTCTGAGGTCAAGGCCTGTCTAAAGCAATGGTAGATGCTAGTAAGAATATTACTTGTCAGCAGTACACAACACAGTCCTTTTCTAATGACCCTTGGTATGCCGATATTATTTGTTTCATGCTCAATAATCAGTGCCTAGAGGGAATGAATACAATTTAGAAGAGAGCACTAAGAATGAAAATCTCCCATTATATACTCAAAGGAGGATTGTTATACAAGAATAATTTTGAGGGGGTTTATCTACAATGCCTTGATCAACAAGAAGCTAAGAACACAATTGCTGAATTTCATGGGAAACATGGCATAGGTCATGGTTATGTGGATTCTTTAGCACATTAGATCCTCAGATCTGGTTATTACTAGCCATGTGTGTTCAAATATTCCCACCAACATGTAAGGACATGTCATATATGTCAAACTTCTGCATCAAGAGAGTGTCATCCAGCCATGCCATTGCAGCCTGTTTATGAGGTAAGGCCATTTTCCCAATGGGCACTTGATTTTACTGGGGTAATTAACCCAAACTCTTCTGTAGGACATAAATTCATTTTGACTACCACAGATTACTGCACGAGATGGACAAAATTTGTACCTTGCAAGAATATCACAATGGAGGTAGTATTTAAGTTCCTCACTGAATGCATCACAACTAGTTTTGGAGTACCCTTTGCACTGGTATGTGATAATGGCCTTGCCTTTTCTTCTGTTGAGTTCATTTCATGGGCTTATGATCATAAGATTTTTTTAAAGTATTCTTCAAACTATTATCTGTAAGGAAATGGAGTTGCAGAATCAACTAATAAAAATATCCTAGGAGTAATCAAAAAAATGCTAGAAAACAATCCTATAGACTGGCATACCCAGTTAAAATTTGTGTTATGGGAAGATAGGACTAGGATCAAGGTTGTGTTGAAGACTTCACCATTTAAGCTAGTGTATGGCCAAGAGCCTATGTTCCTTTCACTTGCAAATACCTATCCTAAAATTTATGCAAGAATTTTACTCTAGTGATGATAGGATTGAAGTAAGGTTGGCTGGTTTGTTGAAATTAGAAGAGTAGAGAGATGCTGCTTTGCAGCAATTTTTTAGGCACCAGGTTGTTGTCAAATGTTGGTTTGATAAAAGAGCCAAAATCAAGGCTTTCAGGATATTAGACCTTATGTTGTTGTGGGATAAAGACAATGAAGAGAGGGGTGACCACCAAAAGTTTGATAAGCTCTGGTTGGGTCCTTATCAAATTGTTGAAATCCTAGGAGAAAATGCTTTTTGGCTAAGTAGTTTAACAGGAGAACCTGTTCCATTGCCTGTCAATGGATAGTTTCTCAAACATTATTTTGGGTCGTAAAAGGGTCTGGTATTTTTTTCAGGTTGTATATATGTAAATAGTTTCATGTTTCGTTCATTTTGTCTTTTCCTTGTGTTTTGCTTTTCACTTTTTGTCCCCTTGTTTTTGTGGTGGGGGGGCTTCATTTTATTCAATTGAGTAAGGGGATTGTTATCTGAAGTATACTTTGGTTACTAGGAGAGAAGTTGGTTTAGATATTTTCAAGTTTCTGATTGGATGATTTTGTTCTAAATTCATTGTTTTATGTCCATCATCAATGAGAGTTGTGGAAAGTCATTGAGAACAAGGTGTAGAGTAAGCATTCTTCACTAACTACAATTGAATCTGTCACAAATCATTAGAAACATCTCCTTTTGTAAGGGTATATTTGTCTTAGGATGATGGTGTTGCAAGATTTGAGTGAAAAATCCTATTCCCTAGATACTGTTATGAGGTCCATGGTAGTTTTCAACCCAGTACAGATGTTGGACATCTGACATATTGAGAAGGAAAAAAAAAAAAAGAGAAGAAAGAAAAGAGAACTATCTAAGAAAAGAAAACTCAATACTGAATGGGTGATTCCAGTATCTCTACTAGGGCTATGGACACCTGACTGGCAGTAGAGTAATGTTGTGAGAAAACTAGAGGTATCTCCGTCAAAGCTATGGATGCTTGACTGGCAACGGAGCAATGCCCAGGATATCATTACACAACAGTTAAAGGGAATCAACTCATGTAGTTCAACTCTTGTGCATAATTGTTCAAAAGATGAGGAAAACTTTGTAAAAGTGTGATGCACCATCAAGCACACACATAGATTTAGGGCTAGCCAGTGTTGACTTACATTTAAGATTCTAGCTCGACATTGTTTACAGAAACTGACCTAACTGGAATTGTGATGTCCATAAACTAGAGATTCTAGGTAACCCAATCCCTTAGTTTTTTTAAAATGGTTAAACCATTTTCCCATCCAAGTCACCAATTGTTATGCCTTGCATAACCACCCCATTTTAAATTTGATTAAAATGGGACCCTCTTTTTCTTTCGCTCTTTGTGTTTTTCCCCTTTCATTTTTTTTGAGGTTTTGCTTTGCCTTGGAATGTGCTTAATATGTTTATCTTGCTTGCCCAAGTGTTTTTCCCAAGTGGCATATTGAAAATCTTGCATTTTGGGCTAAGTTCGGGTGCATTTTGGGCTAAGTTCGGGTTTTCACCTTGGTTCAGGATTTTCCTGTTTGTTTGGATTTTCCCAAACTTCTTTTGAAATCTAGTTTCTTGCTGCCATTCGGGTTTTCGAGCCAGTTTAGTATTTTTTTCCTGGGTCAGACTTTCTTGGATTGTGTTCAAAGTCTGATCTAGCTTATTTTGCACTGCGATTTGAGAATTTTTGGACTCTGCGGAATTCTGCCTAGGTCAAATTTCTTTGGATTTTTGCCTAGCTGTCAGGTTTCCAAGTTTGGTCATTTTGGGTGAAGTCATTGTCAATTTTCGGGTTTTCTACTGACCTCAGGATTTTCCTACTTGGCTGGATTTTCCTGGTTCTCTTTAGTTTCCTGGATTGTGTTCAAAGTTTGACTCAGCCTTTTAACATTGTAGTTCGTAGTTTTGCACTCCTTGCAAAATTTTGGTTCGCCAAGATTTTTTCTGAATTCTCCATTCTAGCTGGATTTTCCTAGTTTTCTTCAGTTTTCCTAAAGTGCAATGTTCTGAGTCATCTACGGAAATCCGATCCGACCAGACTTTTTCAGATTTTCTGGGAGGCACTGTGAAACGGGGAAATTTGGTAAAATTGATGATTCCAGTGATGAATTCTTGTGTTTCCATGCTTTAATTTGGTAAATTTCATTGATGTATGTTGCTTATGTTCATTTTGATGATCCAGTGTTGATGCTTAATGGCTGAATTGATGGTTTTTATCATGATTTTAAGCTAACACTTTGATGAAATTTTGCCAACAATCGGATTCTCACAGTGGTGTTTAATGAATGTAGGCCGAGTCTAGCAAGGCAGCGGCTGGAATGGGTAAGGGGACTGGGACAATACGATTCGGAAAATCTGATGAATAACATTGATGCCATTGAATGGTGAACTGGGGTTTCACCTATGCCACTTAAGGACAACTTTCAGAGGGTGTTCTTGATGATGAAGGACATAATGGAGCACGGTATGGGTGGCGTGGGGTAAGCAGTTAATGCAGAGTTGGGTCGAAAGTCGTGCCTCCTCATCATTTCGCTTTGCCTCTTCTTCATGTGTTTTGGTCCGAGTTATGTGGCAGATCTTGGGCCGATCTAGTCGGTGCCCTTGCATTTAATGCATATTTGACTTTTTTTAAACTCTTCTAGGGCCGACGTGTTCTGTAACTGACTTATTTTGCAAACCCTAAACTAGGCCAACGCATCTGACACATTTTATAAATATGGCATTTCGCCTCTTTGTAAAGGTTAGATTTTTTTTTAAAAGAGTCAGAGGTAGGTTAGAAGTTAGGGTTAGAAAGGTAGGGGCTGGAGAAATTGAATGTAAAAGGCGAATTTATTAGTAAAAGCAAGTGAGGGTCTTTTGGAAGTGAGTTAGACATTTTTTTTTACAGTTCGCCAAGAAGAGGTGATGTATATTCTTGATTTTCTTAGCATAGATGGAGATAAGTTTAAAACATGGGTTTTTTGTACAATGGTGATCTTTCCAAATTTGTAAATGTTGTTTATCTATTTCATTGACAGTAGGAGCAGCCAGACTTAAACCTTCTTTATATTATGCTCTAGAGTGGTATTCATTTTGGGTTAATCATTTGATTTGAAAATATTTCAAGGAATAGAATCTTATCTTATGTTTTGTTTGAATGATGATTTGCAATCTATTATTAAAGTTTGCACTATGTATGAATGAAACTTTGTATCAATTACAAGTTAATTGCATTATGCAGTTCTAGTTCAGGAATTCCTTGGAAGGCAACAAGTCTGATAAGTTGAATGAATCAACACTCTTTTCAGTTTGAAAACCTTGATCTATCTTTTTTTCTATTTCTTTAAAACACCGGTTAAAGTAGGTTTAGATAGATTTTTGATCTTGCAACAATCCAGAAGCTCAAAACCAATAGGCCCCTTGAATATTACAGCCATATTGACCACTTTTTGAAACAACAACATTGTGAACCAGCATCAAAGAACTTGGAAGGTGATTAGTTTGATTACTAATTGTCTCTTTCAGGAGAGGTAAGATATTTTTTACTTTTATCTTACCTACATGTTGTGGGTCAATTTGGCACATCAACAAGAAGTTTGGGATGCTTTGGAAAGAGCGCATGGTGGTGATGAAAGAGTTAAAGAGGAAAAATTATAGAACTTGGAAACATAGTTTGATCTTCTACATATGTCTGAAGATGAGAATATTAAAGCTTATGTATAGAGATTGGATGAGATAGTGGTTAGAATGAGAGGACTTGGTACTACTATAGATGAAACTAGGATTGTAAAGAATATTTTCAAAACTTTTCCTGATACTTATAGTGAGAAGGTGAGTGCTATTGAGCGGACTATAGATTATAAGACCTATACTAAGGATCTACTATTCCTATTTTTGGCATCTTATGAGATGAGGAAACCGAGTCTAAGAAATGGGTGCAAATCAGAGACTTCTTTTAAAGCTACAAAAGCTAAAGATTTAGATGAAGAAAAATTTGATGAAATAGAATCTAACTTTGTAAGAAGAATGAGGAAAGGCTATGGTAAGTATGAAGGTAACTTTTCCTTTAAATGCTTTAGTTGTGGAGAAATAGGTCATTATGTTGTGAAGTGTCTAGAAAGAGCTAAAAGAAATAAACAAAGATATGAGAAAGAAAAGAAAGGGAAGAAGATTAATAGAGCTTATTATGTGAATGAGAATGCTAGTATATCTGATGAGGATTCAAAATATGCAGATCCTGATGACAATGAATACTTGTTCTTGGCGATTAAGGATAAACCTATTTCTGCTAATTCTTTAAGACAAGTAAAAGAAAGCCCTCCAGAGAAGGAGAAAAATGAAGGTACAATTATCTCTACCTTGCATGCTAAACAAGAATTTTTTTTTGGGTAGTTGATAGTAGTTGTTCACATCACATGACTGGTGATAAGAGTAAGCTCGTTAAGCTTGAAAAATATGATGGAGGCTTGGTTATGTTTGGAGATGATACTATTGCTAAAATCTGTGGGATACGTTTAATAATTTTTTATGGAAAGCATCATACTGACGATGTCTACTATGTTAAGGGTTTAAGAGAATTTTTGAGTGTTGGTCAAATGTTTAGAAAAGGATATGATCTTGTTTTTAAGGATGAGAGATGTGAGATCTAGAAAGGATCTGAAACATTAATTGCTATAGGAAAGAAATATGAAAGGAATATCTATCAACTTAAGGGTGCTAATGGACAATGTTTTATGACTCAAATTAAAGACAGTTGGTTATGGCATCAGAGAATGTGACATGAATTTTGATAACATGACAAGGATCAGTGTTGTTCAAGCCGTGAGATATTTACCAAGAATTACAAAGTCTGTTAATGCTATTTGTAGGAATTTTCAATTTAGGAAGCAAGCAAGAAATCATTATAGATCAAAGGAACAATCCACTACTAGACTACTAGATTTAGTTCATACAAATCTTTGTGGTTCTACAAGAGTAATAAGTCTACTTGGTGAAAGGTACTTTATGCTTTTGATTGATGATTATTCTAGATATACATGGGTTACATTTCTTAGAGATAAATAATATGCATTAAATAGATTCAAGGCATTCAAAGATATGGTTGAAAATGAAGTGAATTTGAAGATAAAATGCTTAAGATTTGATAGAGGTGGATAACTCACCTCCCATGAGTTTAAATTTTTTTGCAAAGTGCGTGAAATAAAGAGACGACTATCTACCCCGAGAACTCCTCAACAGAATGGAGTTCAAGAGGCTACTAGATCAATGATTACTAAAGTTGGATTACCAAAAGTTTACTAGAAAGAAGCTATTCACACTACTATTTATGTACTCAATTGAGTTCAAGCAAGAGAAAATAGTACAAAGACTCCCTATGAGCTATGGTATGAAAGAATTCCTATTGTTAAATATTTCAAAGTATTTAGAAGCAAATGTTGTATTAGAAGAGATGAGGAAACTTTGGGTAAGTTTGATGCAAGAAGTGATGAAGGCATTTTTCTTGGATATTCTACTAATAGAAAGGCATATAGATGTTTCAATAAAATATTGAGAAAGATTGTAGAGAGCTCGAATGTGAAGGTTGATGAGAGATTGAAGAATCCTATTAACATTGACAGATAAGTATCTGATGAACACGATTGCATAAGAATAGAGGAAATTGTGGAAGAACGGGAAAAAGATGAGCAAGAGAAGCAAGATGAATAGAATGAAACCAAAGAAGATGCTTTGGTGATGTCCCCTAAGACACTAAAATATGTACAAGAGAATCATTTAGAAAGAGAGATTATTGGAGATAATACAAAAGGCATGTTGACCAGAAGCAGAGCTGTTGCTGAAGTGAGAATCTATGTTTCCCAATTTGCATCCAATCACCATAGGAGTACATAGAGATTATTGGATGCAAATTGGGAAAAGTTGATGATTCACCTAAGACTGATCAGAGAAAGTATAGATCTATGATTGGTGAACTATTGTATTTGACTGCTACTAGACCAGATATCATGCATGTTGTCTGTCTTGTGGCTAGATTTCAAGAAGACCCTAAGGAAACACATGTTGTTACAATAGGTTTTAGATATTTGAATGGCACTTCAGATTATGGGTTGTGGTATCCAAAAGATACTGATTTTACACTTAGTGCCTATACAAATGTAGATTGGGCTAGATGTGTAGATGATAGGAAAAGTACAAGTGGTGGTGCATTCTTTCTTGGATGCAAATTGGTGGCATGGTTGAGTAAGAAGCAAGATTCAGTCTCCTTGTCTACTGCTGAAGCTAAGTATATTGTTGTTGCATCTTGTTGTACACAAGTTCTATGGATGAAACACACATTGAAAGATATCATAGTAGTATATGATGATCCCATTTCTAGTTTCTGTGATAATATAAGTGTTGTTAACATTTCAAAGAATCATGTGATGCACTCAAGGACGAAGCATATATCTATCAGATATCATTTCTTTAGGGAGAAGGTCATGGAGAATGAAGTAAATCTTGAGTATGTTTTGATGAAGGATCAGGTTGTTGATATTTTTTGTGAAGGCCCTTCCTAAAGATACTTTTGGGTATCTCCGAAAGAAGTTGGGGGCTATTGCCCCTCCTTTCTTGAACTAGATGCATATGGAGATGCATCAATCCTTTGGATCTATGGATCTATCTTTCTTTTGGGATGATGTTTTGGTGGCTACCTCTCAGGGGGAGTAGGTAGTATCGGGTGTTGTCATTATGAGTATTTTGTTTTTCATGTCAAAGGAGAAATCAATGTAAAGTATTATTTTTCCTTTTCCATTGATGTTAAAGGGGGAGAAGAAGCATTTGAAAAAAGGAGAAGTATGTGAAAAAGGAAAGGAATATTAAGAGAAGAAACATATATGAAATTATCTTCTAAGGGGGAGAAACATAAAAGTGTATTCAAAGCTTGTATGTTGTCTTTGATCCTTTTTCACATCATGTGTTGCCATCAATGAAAAAGGGGGAGATTGTTGCAACAATGGAAATATGGAAGGTGTTGTCATTGATGTCAATTGGTTATCTACTAGTTGTTGTTGGTTGTATATGTCAAGGATATTGAGAAAATTGTAATAAATATATGTTGCAGTTGTTCTATGGTTGCTTTGAGTTTTGGTCCATATTTTCTCTTGTGGTTGTGTGGTTCAGATATGTTGTTCATGGTTGTTAGAAGGTGCTATATTCATATTTTTGGTTGTTGATTCATTGTATAGTGCAAGTTGTGTTCACCAGTTGTGAACTGTGGTTTTCTTTGTTTCTGGTTAAGGTCTAGGAGAAATGGTTTTGGTCTAGATTTCTCTTTAATGAAGTCTTATGATGAGTGGTTCTAAAGTTGAGTTGCCCTGATTGTATTGAAGTTAATTTCGACATTTGGAAAGTTCATGCTTAATGGTTCTATGTGTTGTACACTGAGGTGACTGACCTTGTGTGAAATACTACTTTCGAGAATGATGAAGCGTGTTGGATCTATTTGGGTCACCCTCATTCTAATTCCACCCTAGGATGTTTTGGTGCTAACCTAATTTGAATTTGGATTTGGATAGCCTACTTTAGATATGTTTCAAAGTTGAAGATGGTATAAATGCAAGATGAGTTAGTAATGGAAAATATACAAGAGTGAAGAAGAAGAGTGATAAGAGAGAAAGAGAAAGTGCAGTTTGGTGTGACATTGATTCTATTTAGTAAGAGTGCGTGTTGAGAGTGTGGGAGATTAGTGTGAAGCATAATGTTGAGTTTCCAGATGCAGTGAGCAGAATGCAAACTCTATCATTTGTGCAAGTTGATCGAGTGATTGTGGTGGAATCCTTTGTTGCATTGGGATTGTAGTCTCTCTATAACAAGTCTTCATTATCATCTTTATATCTCTGTGGTAGTGAGCCCTCCAGGTTGTAGCCCTGTTGGACAATGAGTCCTTATTTCAGGGAGTGAGCCTTTTTGTAATCAATTTTGATATTCTTTATAATGTGAGTTAATCCTCACTATGGTTTTTCCCTCATTGGGTTTTCCACATAAATTTGGTGCTATTGTGTTTATGTGTTGGATTTGAGTTTCTGCATTAGCATTTGATGATTAATCATTAAGCAGTATTAAGTATTAGTTCTGGTGATTGAATTAAAGGTTTAGTTTTGTGACAACTGATTCACCCCCCTCTGTCAGTAGTCGTATTCAACACTCGCAAGACTCCTCAATCTTTAAATGAAGAAACAAAAATCTCTATTAGTAGTTCATAAAGGCTATATGCCTCTTGATTTTCTTTTGCTAGTTTTTTTTATAGATATTCTCTATAGATAATTATCCACAAACTTATGCTTTAAATATGTAAATTTTTTTTATTTTAATATTATTTATAGGCAGTTATACCACCTTTTTTTGATAAAAAGAAATATGCTTAAGTCATTTGAACTCATTTGTCTAATATATTTATTATTTATCTTGCATTAATTAACTATTTACCTTAAATATATCTAAAATCATGTTATTTTATCCCGTTTACAACAATCAAATATTTTTTAATTTAAAAAAATATATTCAAACTTAATAAAATAAATATGATATCCACTAAAGTGGTTCAAAAGCTTGGAGTGCATGTACATTATCCCAAACAATTTTTTTGACATGAACATAATGTGCCTTTAAGCAGTTATAAATAAAATAAACATAAAACACAAAGTTGACCATAGGGAAGTCTCAAAAGCAACTTTATATATTAAAATATCACAAACCATAGGGAAGTCTTAGAAGTGACTTAAGTTTTATAAAGTATTTGTGTCAATTTTATGCATTGAAAAATCTCAAACTTAATACGTAGCTCTTGTTTATTACTAAAGTTGAATGACTCGCAAAGAGTCCACCAAAGATTAAGTCAAAGTCCACCAAAGATTAAGTCTTGTCAAGTGCAAGATCCATAATACTTTACAAAAATGAAAATTAGATCGAATATCAACAATTTTAACAAAATAAATATACTTCAATCTTTGACTCTTAATCAAAAAAATAATTATTCCTAATTTATACTCTAAAGTCTAATATTATTAAATTAAGAAAATAATCACAAATTTTAATGACATATTAAATCAAAAAAAAAATTATTCCTAATTTATACTCTAAAGTCTAATATGAATAAATTAAGAAAATAATCACAAATTTTAATGACATATTAAATGGGAAGAAAATTTATTTCCATGAATTGAAATATTCCTTACCTAGAAAAGTTAAGACGACTTTCCATTTAATGACATATTAAATGGGAAGAAATTGTAGTAGGTCAAAACTGTTTAACGGTGGAGTTGGTAACGGGACATTTAAGAAAGGGACAAATGACGGTGGGAGGAAGAGAATATTGGCTTGATATTTTTTTTCTGAGAATTAGTTGACATTTATTTTTGTCGGCTAAAGTGGGGCTCCCCTTCAGGAATATTCGAGAAAGTAAGGTTAGGGGATTCTCGGAATCGAATCCATATATATTTTAGTTATGTTGAATATTTCCTCCTACATCAATACCTACTCGTTGCCTTCATTTTCAAGTTTCAACGCCATGCATTGGGTTGGTTCTAAAGCATTTCTTTGGTTTTATTATAATTGTGAATTGGTCAAAAGTTGTAATAAGATTTCTTGATTAAAATTGTGTGCAAATATTTACATCGACGTTTCAGATCATATTCTATGATCTATCATCCACCCAAGTTTGTTATTTCGTCTGCTACTTTATTTTTCACTATTCTCTCTATTTACATTGCATCTTGATGATGGATCATGGAGTATGATTTGAAACGTTGATGTAAAAATTTGCACACAGTTTAAATCCAAAATCTTATTACAATATTATCATGGACTGTGGAAACTTCATACTTTTAAGAGTTCAGTAAAACCACTAGCTCAAGTTTTACTATTGTAAAGGAAAATAAACTTTCCTTAATCTTAAACTAGTCTATCCAAATTAGATGTAAATGTGAAGGATGATATGGGTATCCTACTTCATGTTTAAAGGGTGGATAAGAGTTCAGTATGGAATCGAAATTAAGTTTTGCCTCAGAACCAACATATTTTGTTTTCTCTATATAGAGTCAAGTCTAGGGATCAGCGTCAAAAATGTGATTGTAGAAATTGTCTTATACCTACAAAGTTGATCTAATATTCTATGCAACTTTATTTTTTGTTTCACGTAATTCACCTCTACTAATTTTACATTCTATAATATATGGGAATCATGACATTTAACAATTCCTTGAGAGGATTGTTGTTAGTGTCATTATAAGACAAATTCTCCTAGGTCAACCCCCAAAAAACTTGAAAAATAATTGAAGACAACACTCTTTAGATGTGCTTATACTCCTAGAATGCTCATGTAGATATAGATTCCTTTTAGTACACCAATTAAATTATTGTATTGCAAATGGTTTGCTAATAAGCTTGGAAGAGGATATGTGAATTGAAATCAATTGAATGTCTTTAAATACTAGCAAATAGAATCAAATTTTACAAAATGTGTACTTGGTCAACTCATTATGGGAAAATAAAGGGTGCTAGTCTACTAATATATCAAGGTAGTTGTATAGATAGATGTAACAAATACAAAGCTTATGTGAATGTATTAGAATATGTGTATATAAGGATAAGGTAGGGGAAAAATATGTAGGAGAGGGTATGTATAGGGATAAATAAAGAATATATGAATGAGCCCTATTTTGCATAGGATTGTATTGAAAAAGAAAATTCCCTAAAATAGCATGAATCTAAATGGGAAATGTCATGGGTATATATAAATTTCACTTAAATAGTTTGCATCCAATTTGAGGTGCATTTGAATCCTAAAATGATCATGCATCTCAAAATGTGTAGCACTCATAGGTGTACATGCAAAGTAAGTATTCATACATAAAATAAATAAAAAGTGATCAATATAAAGCAATGGACCCAATAAGATGTCATCGTGTAGATTTTCTTTTTGTCACATATTCTAGATGGAAACCTACAAACAAAAAAAATCTTGAGTCTCTTTTATAATGCAAGTAGGAATAAATGTAATCTCAATTATATTGGTATTAATAATCATCAGAGAAAAATAATAAATTAAACTTCTATAAAAAGAGGTAATGATCCACCTCACTTGGTAGTTGATGGGAAATATGACACAAGGGGTGCAACAAGTATGTCACATTTTTGAAACGATGAAAAATGGGCACCATGGAGATTTTCACTTTAGGGTTTGGGCACTTTTCTTCATTTCATTAGAATTTTTGTGGTAGCGGGGGTTTGATGGATTTGGATAAGGTATAAGACTGACTTACAACCTAAAATGTGGGTGAATCTATCCCTGACCAAAATTGGGATGGATTTTGGAATGAAATGCAATGATTTAACTAGGTTAATGATGCAAATAACTATTCTGATACAAAAACAACAGATTTGGAATGTCACAAACAAATTCAAACTTTGAAAATAGATTGAGTAGAGTTATGTGTACCTATGATATAAATTTGGGTCTGAAAATGGAGGACTAAGTCACTTAGGGTAATAATGTCATTGTGATTAAAATTTTAAATCTAATTTCACAATCTTCTAGATCCATATTAGAGCCATCTTTCCTCAAGTGTCACACTATTAGATCTTCGTCGGTGCCGAGATAATTGCATTTTTGTATGTTGTCAAGGTATAGGGAGTTGGAAGCTTGAGTTGTTTGTGAGTTGTTTGGGTGTTGTCATTAATGTCAACCCATTGTATGAAGAGAGTTTTGGAATGATGCTAGTGTTGATGATGTCAACTCCTAGCATTGGAGTTGTTGTTAGCCTAGAGTTGTTGGTATTATGTCAATACAATGTTGTTGTTGTCATTGATGTCTTACTTCATTATAGTTGCAGAAGTTGTGTTTGGAGAGATATTTGGATGTGCTATGGTTGTTGTAGATGTGTTGCAGAGATATTAGTAGTGCTTTTGATGTAGTTGTCTCACTTGGTTTCCAAGTGCTTTTGAGAAAATTTGAATAAAAGAGTTTAATGTGACAAAGTGGTGTTCAATGTTCTACTCTGCATTTCTTCATGGTTGAAGATATGCCTATGTGGTTTGGATACAATGACAAGAGGTTTCAAAGGTTCAATATCTAAAGTTTTAGGTTCTAGATCGTACTACAATGGAAGATGTGTTTGATAGTATGTCTATCTAGTGAAACAGGGTGTCTCAGAGAAATGAAATTTCTCCACATTTCTCTATAATAAAGGTTCTTGGCTTGTAGATCAAGGAATGTGCTTATATTATTTATATCTATCTTCCCTTGAAGTTTCACATGTTGTGGTGTTTTCACAAGGTTTTTTGGTGAGTTGGAGGTCTATGCTAGTGTGTCTGGTTGCACAAAATAAAGGTGTTCTTAAGTTTTAGGTGGTCGTAGTAGTAGTGGCAAATATTCTAATGATGTGGAATATTATGAGTTGTTTTCAGACCTAGAGAGGCATGTTTGTGATTGTTTGTTAGTGTTGGTGTAGGTTTGGCCAACCTGGAGTGCTAGTGCTAATTGCAGTGGATGATTATTGTTTGTGGAAGTGTTGAGAAGCATTTCAGTATAGATTTGGGTCCCAATTAAGTTGTGGCATGGTCTTCCTTCACTTATTTACACCTTGAAAGTGTTTGGTGCTAACCTATTTGATGTTGCACAATTTAGGTACGTATGTGTGATACCTTGGAATTTATCCTACTCTAAATGTGCAAAATAACTTAAAATGCAAGTGATAGAATACCAAAGACACCTCAAGATTATCCAAAAGAGTGATAAACAATAAAGAAAATGGACAAAATGAAACACAAACGATTTCACCTTCCTTGCTATTGATTTCTCCTTGATTGGCCCTTGATTGGAATGATTTGTGTGCTCCTTAGATGATGGATTGAGTGACTAAATGCAAGATTAGATGTGCAATATGATCAAGAGAGATGGCTAAAATGATGGCAAATGATTGAGGATGTGAATTAGCAGCATGTAGTTATGAAAATTCAAAAGTGTTGGAAATGCCCTTGAAGAGGGGGTATTTATAGGAGAATTTGAATTCTCTAGAGAATTCAACGGTCAAGATTGCTCCAACAAGGCCAAGATGAAGGGCTATGGTGGGTTGAGAACCCACAAGCCCTCATATCTTGACATGTGGAGGGTGAAGTGGACAAGGGGATATGAGGTGGAGATGAGGTGTCAAGAAGGTACATGAGGTGGAAAAGGACATGCACCTTGGGGAGTGAGGAGATTTCCACAAAAGGGATTTCTTGTCCCCAAGTGGGAGTGAAAGAGACATTTGAGGAATTTTAGAATTCCTCAAAAATCTACATGGGAAAATGAAAGGTGGTTGGGGATATAAATGTGAATTAAAATTCACATTCCTAGGATGATCTAGAGGGTAAAAGGTGGGCTCCAAAAAGGTGGGACTTGGTCACATGTGGAGATTGTGACAAGTCCAAGGTTCTAGAAGCCTTGGAAAGACAAAATGTGAATTAAAAATTCACATGGGAAGGAGAGAGACATGGGATAAATAAATGAGAATTAAAAATTCTCATGGGAAGGAGAGTCAATATCAAAAAAGGAAAGATGGAAGAATTGACCAAAAAGTGGTGCTAAAAATGGCTAATGACCTTGGTAAAGGTTGTGCAAATATTGGGTTAGGCTAATTAATGGGAGATTAGAGGCAAGTGGAAAATGTAGGAGGATGTGACATTAATCTCTGATTAAGAGGATGCACATCATAATCATGAATTAATTAAATTAATTCAGATTAGAGCAAGGTTATGGAGGATGTGACAAGGAGAGAGAAAGTGAGGAATTTTAAATTGATTTTAAATCAAAAAGGGGGAAAATGACTAAATTAAATAAATTAGTGTATTTATTTAATTTAGAGAGGAGTAAGGTGAAAGGAAAAATATTAATTATTAAATTAAATACTTTACCGGTATGAGACAAAAGGTGTAATATTAGTTTGATAAATTAATATTAACATGATAGACAGGAAGGCAGTAAACTTAATCATATGGAAGTGACTAAATTTAGATGTCTACAGTATGTTTCCTTATGGTCAACTTAATTGAGATTGTTTTAGGTTGCAAATGGTATAAATATAGGGTGAGTTGTTGTGTGGGTAAGGAAGAGAGTGTGTGTGATGCAAAAGATGTGAAAGTGACCAAGTGTGGTGATCTAAGTGCAAGCCTTAATGCCTATGACTCCTAGATGCAGTGAGCAGAAGGTGTCTACTTTTTAGTCTATTAGATGAGTAGTTTGTGCTTCAGTGGAACTATATCTTTGATATAAGAGAGATGAATTGCTAGCAATTCAAATTGGCAGTAAGCTCCCATTATTCTATCTTCTTTCTTCTAGGTAATGAGTCCTTTTGAGGTTATCCCTTCTTTCTTTTGGGTAGTGATCCCTCTGGAAATGAGCCTATTGTATTTAGTGTTGTTATTACTTTATTTTGTGAGCTAATCCTCACCATCATGTTTCCCTTTTTTGGATTTCCATATAAATATGGTGTTCTATTGTGCATGGTGTTTTGATGTGTTGTTGTTTTGTTTACTTTCATGCTAAATTTTATTAAGGGTTTAAGGGCTAATAAAGATTTGAATGTTAATGAGGGTTTGGATGTTTTAATGTACAACTGATTACCCCCTCTCTCAGTTGTCTTGTGCATCTAACATTTGGTATCAAAGCAAGGTTCCTTAGAAGAAGCTTAACCACTTGAGGTAGATCTAGATGGCACATAGGAAGGAGGCTCCCTTGTTTGATGGGACAAATTATGCATTTTGGAAAACTGAGATGGAAGGTTTCCTTGTTTCCCTAGGGTTTGGAGTTTAAAATTCAATTGATGATGGATATACCATGCCCACTAATGGTCTAAAAACTAATGATGAGATCAAGTCATATGAGAGCAATGGAAAAGTAAGGAATGCTCTTTTGAGTGGTCTTACTAATTCAGAACTTGTGAAGGTTATGAGCTACAAATTTGCTAAATAAATTTGGAAGAAGCTAGAAAGTGTCTATGAAGGAGATGATAAGGTCAAGCAAGAAAAGATGCATAATTTGAAGACTAAGTTTGAAACCCTAAGGATGTTATAAGATGAAGATATTGCAAGCTACATGCATAGAGTGGATGAAGCTGCCAATTCCATCAATGACCTTGGTGGAAAATTGCAAGAAGATGAGGTGGTAAAGAAGGTATTAAGAACTCTTTCTAAATCTTATAGTCATAAAGTTTTTTCTATTAAGGAAGTTCAAGATTTAGATCATTATTCTAGAGATCATTTTTTGGTGCTTTAAATACTTTTGAATTGAGAGAGTTTGGTCAAAATGATTCAAGAAAAGAGAATACTTTTAAAGCTAGAAAAATAGAGAAGGATGATGGATCAGATCCAAATGATCTTGATGAGATAGAAACAAATTTTGTCAGGAGATTGAAAAAGGGAACTGTAAAGTATAGAGGTAAATTGTATTTCAAAGTTTTTAATTGTGGAAAGATAGGTCATTATACTTCAAGAAGTCCAACTAAAGTTTTAAATGACAAATATATGGATAATAAAGAAAAATTTGTCAAGAGAAGTTGTTATGTTAAAGCAGATGCTATCATATCTGATGACGAGTCTGACTACCTAAATGATGAAAATGATGAATGCTTGTTTATGGCTCTAAATGTTGAAAATAAAGCTATTGAATTTGAAAGATGTGTGAAGGAAATTGCTCTAGAAATAGGTCACAACATCAAAGGAACTATAGTGACTACTTTTCATGCTAGAGAGGAGTTAAAAAATCACTAGATAATTGACAATGGATGCTCAAATCATATGATAGATGATAAGAGCAAGTTTGTTAAACTTAAGAAGTTTGAAGGTGGTCTTGTTAAGTTTGGTGATGATACATTTTATAAGATATATGGAAATAGTTCAATTAGTTTTGATGGAAATCATAATACAAATGTTGTTTTTTATGTCAAGGGTCTTCGGCATAATCTTCTGAGTGTAGGGAAAATGTGTAGCAAAGGATATAATCTTGTATTTTAGGATGGTGATTGCGAAATCAGAAAATGATTCTTCAAAACTCTAGTTGTTGTAGGAACAAGGATAGATGGGAATGTTTATTAGCTCAAAGGTCCTAATGGTAAGTACTTTATGACTCAAATAAATGAAAGTTAGCTATGACATAGAATAATGTGACAAATTTTTATAGCCTAGTGAGGATCAACTCTACTCAAGCTATGAGATATTTTCCAAGGATTACAAAGCTTGTCCATACAATTTACAAGGAATGTTAGGTTGGGAAGAAAACAAGAAAAAGGTTCAGTATCAAAGAATATTCTATCATAGGACCTTTGGAGTTAGTGCATACAAACTTATGTGGACTTACAAGAATAAGAAGCTATAAAGGTGAGAGGTATTTTGTGTTGTTAATTGATAATTACTCTAGAATTACTTGGGTAACTTTTCTTAGAGAAAATTCAGAAGCTCTAGACAAGTTTAAAGAATTTAAAGCTATGGTTAAAAATGAAATGGATATGAAATTCAAGTGCTTAAGGTCTCACAAAGGTGGATAATTCACCTCCAATGAGTTTAACAATATTTGTGAAGATCATGGGATAAAGAGGCATTTGTCAGCTCCTAGGACTCCTTAATGGAATGGAGTGATGAAGATAAAGAATAAGATAGTTTAGGAAGTAACAAGGACAATGATAAAGGAAGAAAACATACCAAATGTCTATTAGAGAGAAGATATTCATACTATAATATACATACTCAATAGAGTACAAGCAAGGTAAACAGTTCAAAGACTCCCCAAGAACTATGGTATGGAAGAACTCCTATTGTCAAATATTTTTGAGTGTTTGGAAGCAAATGTTATATCATAAGAGATGAAGAAATCTTGGGAAATTTTGATGTAAGGTTCAATGAAGGAATCTTCGTTGGATATTCTATAAGAAATAAGGCTTACCAGTGCTACAACAAGAGGTTGAAGAAGATAGTTGAAAGTGCAAGTGTCAAAGTAGATTAAGAACCACATAAAAGCTCAGTACTGATAGAAGGATATGGATCTGATGAGTCTTCTTACAAAGAAGAAGGAAAAGAAAAGAAAAGGAAAAGGAGATGAAAATTGAAGAGGAAGAAGCTCCAAAAAGGATTCCTAAGACTCATAAGTACGTGCAAAAGAATCATTTTAAAGATCATATCATTAGTGATAAGAGAAATAGTGTGTTGACAAGAAGAAAAGTTTCCATGACAAAAGAACAAGTAAATCTGTGTCTACTTTCCAAAGTAGAACCTAAGATAGTGATTGAAGAATGTAAGGATAAGAATTGGACCAAAGCTATGGAAGAAGAATTGGATCAAATTGAGAAAAATTAGACTTATGAGACAAATAAGAATGTAATAGGAACTAAATGGGTATTATGAGACAAGCTGAATGAGAATGGAGAAGTTGTCAAAAATAAAGCTAGACTTGTGTGTAAGGGCTACCCACAAGTGGAAGGAATATAATTTGAGGATACATTTGATCTAATGGCAAGAATGGAGGCCATTAGGATGTTTTTGAACTTTGCAGCATATAAAGACTTCAAGGTTTATCAAATGAATATGAAGTTTGCATTCTTAATGGTGAGTCGGAAGAAGAGGTATACATTGAACAACCAAAATGCTTTTAGTTATCAAACAATCCTAATATGTTTTCAGATTGAAGAAGGCATTGTATGGTCTCAAGCAAGCACCCAAAGCTTGGTATACAAAACTAGATAGGTACTTGTTGCAACGGGGATTCAATAAAGGTACTGCGTATGACAATATGTATTTCAAAGTTGAAGGATAAAAAATCTTAATTGTGGTAGTATATGTTGATTTGACATAATCTTTGGAGGAAATGAAGGTATGTGAAAGAGATTTGTAGAAGAGATATAGAAAGAGTTTGAGATGTCTATGTTTGGGAGATAAACTTATTCCTTGGGCTACAAATCATTTATATAGGAAAATGAATATTCATTTCATAGTCAAAGTATGTCAAAGAAATTCTAAAGAAGTTTGGAATGGAAGGCTCTAAACCAGTATGTACTCCTATGGTTACTAGTTGCAAGTTGAGAAAGAATGATGAATCTCCTAAGACTAATCAGAGCAAGTACAGATCAATGATTGGTAGACTGCTATATCTAACTACTACTAGACCAGATATTATGCATGCAGTTTGTCTTGTGGCTAGATTTCAAGAAGATCCTAGAGAATCACATGTGGCAACAGTAGAGAGGATATTCAAATATTTATAGGGCACTTTGGACTATGGTCTATGGTGTCTAAAGGATACCAATTCCTCTTTTAAGTTCCTAAAATGATGCAAAATGGGAAGGTTGTGTGGATGAAAAAAGAAGTACAAGTGGAGGTGATTTCTTTCTTGGAAGAAAATTGGTTTCATGGTTGAGTAAGAAGCAAGAATTAGTGTCATTATCTACTGCAAAAGTAGAGTATATTGCAGCAACATCATGCTACACACAAGTATTGTGGATGAAGTAGGAATTAAAGGATATCAAAATTTCATAGGATGAACCTATTTCTATCTTGTGTGATAATACAAGTTCTATCAATATTTCACATAATCCAGTGATGTGTTCAAGGAAAAAGCATATCTCAATCCAGTATCTTTCGAAGAGAGAAGGTTGTAGAAAATGAGGTCAAGTTGGAGTATGTGCCTACAAAGGATCAAGTTACAAATATTTTCACAAAGTCTCTTCCTAAAGATATATTTGAGTATCTTTGATATAAGTTAGGGGTTATTTCCCCTCCTTCTTTCAACTAGATGCATAAGATTATGCATCAGTCTAGTGGAGCAATTCAAGATCTATTATTTTTGTTCCATACTGATGAAGGTTGCATCTCAAGGAGAGTAGGTAATAATATTGTTGGTTGGTGAAGTCATAAGGATCATATTTTGCGCCCCTAAAGGGAAGAGTGTAGAAAATTAAGTGTAGTAAAGTGCAGTGTAGTTGCTTGTTGGTGTCAAAGTGGTGTCAAAGTGGTGTATTTAGATATCAAAAGGGAAAATAGAAAAGAAAAATCCTATGCAGATGATGTGTGGAAGGTGTAGGTGTTTCCCTTTAAATATTTTCAAAGGGGGACAAAAAAGAGTTCAATATAGGAAAGAGATTTGGATGTGTCTATGGTCCTTTGTCATTGATGTCAAAGGGGGAGAAGAGTTGGTTGAAAAGCCATAGTTTTGAAGAGTATTGCAGGAGAGAGCTAGAGTTTCTTGGAAGAGAGTTGGTTGAATAGTGTAGAAGAGAATATGTACTAAAGACCATAGGGAGAGAGTGTTTAGGAGAAATAGAATGAGAATATGGAGAATGAGAGATGCCCTAGTTAGGGAGAGTACTATGTTTTGTAGAGTTGTCAGCATGCTTTTATTATTGATGGTTTTAGAGAACAGATTTTTCCATCAATGACAAAGGGGAGATTGTTGGAAGCTTGATTTGTTTGTGAGTTGTTTGGGTGTTGTCATTGATGTCAACCCATTGTATGAAGAGAGTGGTGGAATGATATTGGTGTTGATGATGTCGACTCCTAGCATTGGAGTTGTTGATATTGATGTCAACACAATGTTGCTAGTGTTCTCATTGATTTCTTACTTTAGTATAGTTATAGAGGTTGTGTTTGGAGAGATGGTTGGATGTGCTATAGTTTTTGTAGATATTTTGGAGAGATGTTAGTAGTGTTTTTGATTTTGTTGGTTCACTTGGTTTCCAATTACTTTTGAGAAAACTTGAAAAATAGAGTTCACTATGTCAAAGTGGTGTTCAGTGTTCTGCTCTGCATTTCTTCATGTTTGAAGATATTCTCATGTGGTTTGGATATGATGACTAGAGGTGTTCACAGGTTCTATATCTAGAGTTTTAGGTTTTGGATCATATTGCAATGGAAGATGTGTTTGATAGTATGTTTGTCTGGTGAAATAGGGTGTCTAGGAGAAATGAGATTGCACCACATTTCTCTGTAGTAAAGGTTCTTGTCTTGTAGATCTAGGAACATGATTATATTTTCTATATCTACCTTCCCTTGAATTTTTAGGTGTTGTGGTGTTTTACAAGGTTTTTTGGTGAGTTGGAGGTATGCGGTATGTGCTAGTGTGTTTGGTTGCACATAATGAAGGTGTTCTTAAGTTTCAGGTGGTTGTAGTAGTAGGGTGAATATTCTGATGATGTGGAATATTTTGAGATATTTTAGATTTTTTTGTGGTCTACAAGATGTTTCCAGACTTGGAGAGGTGTGTTTGTGGTTGCTTATTAATTTTAGTGTAGGTTTAGCCAACCTAGCATGCTAGTGCTCATTACGGTGGATGATTGATATTTTGTGGAAGTGTTGAGAAGTGTGTCAATATATATTTTGATCCCAGTTAAGTTTTGGTGTGGTATTCCTTCACTTCTTTTCATCGTCCAAGTGTTTGGTACTAACATATTTGATGTTTCATAGTTGAGGTGCATACATTTCATGATGGCCAATCTAATTGAGATTATTTTAGGTTGCAGATGGTATAAATACAAGGAAAGTTATTGTGTGGGTAAGGCAGAGAATGTTTTTGATGTGAAAGATGTGAAAGTGATCAATTGTAGTGATTTGAGTGTGAGCCTTAATGCCTCTAACTCCCAAATGCAGTGTGCAGAAGATGTCTACCTTTTAGTCTATTGGATGAATTGTTTGTACTTTAGTGGAATTGTACCTTTGGCATAAGAGAGATGCACTATTAGTAGTTCAAATTGGTAGTGAGCTACCCCTTCTTATATCTTCTTTCTTTTTGAAAATGAGTCCTTTGGCAGTGAGCTCTTCTTTCTTTTGGGAAGTGAGCCCTTTGAAAATGAGCCTATTGTATTCAGTATTGCTATTACTTTATATTGTGAGCTAATCCTCACTGTGGTTTTTCCCTTCTTTGGTTTTCCATGTAAATCTAGTGTTCTATTGTGCATGGTGTTTTGATGTGTTGCTATTTTGTTTACTTTCATGCTAAATCTGATTAAGGGTTTAAGTGCTAATAAAGATCTGAATGTTAGTGAGGGTTTTGATGTGTTAATGTACAAATGATTCACCCCCATCTCATTTGTATTTTTCATATAACATAGGGTTTGAATGCAACAATGAATAATTTACCTTCAAACTTCTCCCAATCTTTTTCAGATATGAAACCTACACATTCAAAGAGAGGAAGGGTTGTGACATATAGGGTCTTGCCTTAGCCAAACCTAATGTTGGTGTTTCCACCTCCATAATGGTAATGTCAATGAAAGAGATATTTTCCTTTCGAGGGATAGAGGATAAATGATAAATGAATGATGAATCAATAATGGACTAAAAGTCATGCTAAAAAATGGCTTGCTTGAAGGACTGAAGTCATGCACATCTCCTCAAGGCTTGATTGTTGTTTGCTTGATTTTCTTGAAGACTTACAAGTGTTAGATCTCACAAATAATATGATAACATAAAAATGAACAAAATCACATACAATTTTACATGATTTGATGTTGAATTGCTTCCATAAATATGCTCTTGACTACTCTTGACTTGCTTGATAATGATCTTGACAATAAATCTTGCTCTTGATTTTCAAATTCTTTCACTTAGTTTTCAAATGATGCAATGACTAGGTATTTATATGAAATTAATCTAATAAATCTTGATAGCCAACATTTGACATTTGAAATTCAAATATTAAAATGCCAACTTTGGCATATTAAAGTTTGGAGGAAAAAATAAGGGAACCAAGTCACCTAGGGAGACTAGGTCTTGACCCTATTTTGTGAGATCTAAGGTGTCAGGGACAAAATATTAAATGTATGCATTGGTTTTTTATATGAATTTTATTAGGTAAATTATTAAATGGGCCACAAAATGCATGATTTGGGACATTAGGGGCTCAATCAAGTCTAGTTAATTAATGGGGAGCAAAACATAGTGTGAAATTTTCATGGGTGACAATTTATGACACTACATTTAGCCCCCACTTTAGTGAGTATGAAATTATGCTTAGACTCACACTAAAGTAGAAATATTTCAAAAGGGGTTCAATGATTCAAATTTTGAAGAGATAGGATGACAATAAATATAGAGGGAGTGCACAAGCCCCCAAGATCCAAGATCCTATGACAAGACAACATAAGGAGAAAGGAAAAAACATGTATGTAATGCAACAAGTCAACACAAAATATACATGATGAAAACATGAAGCATGCACAAAGAAAAAACATGACATTACATAATGTAAGTAGTAGAATGGGGGAAACAAGTTAAACAATGCATCTACGCTTCTAAATAAGATATTGCATCTAAAAATTAATGAATTTAAACTAATTTAAACTAAAAAGCTTCAGAAATCTATCCTATTGCTCTCTAACTCTAAAGATTTCTCTAATCTACTTAGCTCTCAGATTTGTAAGCTAATTAAACTATTGAAATGACACTTAGAGAATGAGAAATGAACTATTATGATTCTATAATGTAAACTAAGATGATTCTACAGTAAAATTCATGAGAAATAAACTACTGTAAACAGCCATGATTGTAAACTATGAAATACTAAAGAAAGCTTGATAGATGCTTGATAGATGCTTGATAGATTGATCCTAAAATGAGATTGCTTGAATGCTTGAATGCTTGGAAAACCTGCAGAGTAAAATTGCACAAGTTAGGATCCATTTCCTGTAGCCAAAGAGCTGTATTTATAGCTTTCACGGCAGCACAATTATACAGGGATACGGGATGAGGGGCTGTGATTCCATCTAGAGAATCCAAAGGCATGGGATGAGAAGATGGAGCTGATCATGGAGGATTGTTCCTCCCCATGAAAACACCAGGCAAGAAGAGAGGGAGGATTGATGGAAAAAGATTGAGAGGACTTCCTGCAAGTTTGTCCCCGAAGCTCTTCCCGTGAATGGAAGCTGCATTAATTAGATTTTAAAAATCTAATTTTGTTGGTGAGTGAATAGTGTAAAGATTTATGCATAAATTTATATATAAATTTAATTTATTTAAATTTAGCAAAATAGAGGAATAATTAATTTAATAAATCAAACTATAGGGTTTGTTTATTAAATTAAAATAAAAGGATAATTAATTAAAAGATTTAAAATATCTTTATTTAATTAAGAAGAAATGTGATGAGGTGATTAAATAACACAAATTATTGAAGCTGTGTATTTAATTTTAAGATAGAATTAGTAGATAAAGTATAGAAGAAATATTAATGATAATAATTAAGTAAAACAAAGTATTTAATTTTGTTTATTTAATTAAGAGAGGAATAATATGATGAAAATGATAATAATTAAATAAAACAAAGTTTTTAATTTTGTTTATTTAATTAGAAAGAAAATAGAAGAATTAATAAATGAACTTAATATAAATAAATATTTCTATTTATTTACTAAGTAGAAGAATTTAAGATTAATTAATCAAATAAATCGTATTCAATCAATTAAATTCTCCAGACCAATTTTAGGTGTCTACATTTTGCCCCTCTTTGAAGTGATGTGTTTACGCATTGCTTCAAAGAATGATTTTGCTTCAGCCCAGTATTGACGAAAGGTTTTAAAGCATTCCCCAGACTTGCCCCAGATGTTGAATTTCGAAATGATAGTGATATATGCCCCCTCGGGAGATAAATTGATGAATTTTGGATTTTTATGATTTTTAAAAAATTTGAATTTTTATGATGATTTGATGATGAATTGGTGAAGAAACAATTTATCTCCTGACAAAATTGGTAAAAAACGGCCCCGTGATTGATAAGAATTAATTCCTCATAAGGAAAAATAAATAAATCCCATAAAAATCCCCCAAAAATAGCCTATAAATACTCAAAAGGTCATTCTCAAAAGTCATTTGTGCATTTGACTTTTACAATCTTGTGATAGAGACCCTCAGAGTATTCAGAGCTAGGATGCCGATCCCTTACCACACCCACCGGCTCGAGCGTGTGCGTCGTCACCAGCATCCGGCCGATTATGGACCTCCGATATGTACTCCAAATCTTCCTCGTAATTCGCACCCATAATTTTGATTTTTTTGCACGTTTTTATTGTTTTAGCATGCGGCGGACGTGGTTTAGCGCGTCCGTGAGCTGTTGTAGCACGTCGTAGTTTTAGCACGCCTGTGAAGTTGTATAGCGCGTCTGGTAGGTTTTGTAGCGCGCCAGAAGTTTTAGCGCGCAGGGTCAAATTTGCAGCGCGTCCGTAGGATTTTAAGCACGCCAGCTTTTTTAGCGCGTTGGGATGTTTTTGTAGCGTGTCCAGAAGATTTTGTAGCACGCCAGACATTCTAGTGTTTTTAGGTTGATTTTGTATCACTTTGTGGTAAAGATTGATAAAAAAATTATGCACTTTGCTTTTCGTTGATTTGATTTTTATTCCATCTATTTTAGTTTGATCTTGACTAAAATATATGGGAAATGATCTCATGATGAGCGAGATCTATTGATTGATAATAATTATTCTTGTGATAGGCGAGGAATAATTAAACTTTCCAAAGGATTTGAACCTGATTGATAGATGAGGGTTCCTTGATAATTTGCTAGGTTGATAGGTAAAAGCACAATTTTTGAAAATTCAATGATCTTTTGATATTTTGATTAAAATGTCTTGTTTGTATGATAACAAGAGCATTTAGATGTTATCCAGGTGCGAGAGCAGTTCCCCTGGCCTTTTGATATGATATTACGACTTGTGGCAGACGAGAGATAGCATATTACGGATTGTGGCTTAGCGACATTATTGGATATGCGCCATATTAGACTTAATAGGGGTTTGTTGACAGCTTTAGCAGAGAGGTGGCATAGTGACCACAACACCTTTCACTTACCTACTGGCGAGATGACTGTGACACCGGAGGATGTATGGCGTATTCTTCGCATTCCTTTTGTTGGAGAGATTGTGGTACATGATTCAGAGGAGGTTGGTGGTGTAGAGGCTATGCGGAGGGTCTTTCAGGATCCTTAGACTGCGGGAGAGTGGATTCCATGGGTTGAGATGCACGATTCGTATGCACCACTTCCTTCAGTTTTGGCCGGCTTTATTGGTGGATTCATTTGTCCTGATAAGAGGTCAAAGGGTCTATCTCTTGGATGGGGTCGGGTGTTAGAGGGTCTGGTTGTCCATAGGACGAGATATGCTTGGGGCATGTGCATGCTTGCCCAGTTATATCATGATTTGCATTGGATTGTGTATCTCGACGGTAGTAGTTTATCGGTAGGGGCTACCCTTCTCCAGGTATGGGCATGGGAGCATATTGCTGTTACGCATCCCATGCTAGTGTTAGCCAGACCAGCGACGAGGCCCTATGTGTTTCGATATAGAGGTAGGCCTACCCAGCATATGATGGGTAAGCTTGATTATTGGAGGCGGATCATTGATGATGTGGAGGCAATTACCTGACATCCCTATTTAGACTGTGATGACTGGGATGATGATGATATTGAGTTGGGGTTCTTGTCCGATTCGATGTATTTGATCAGGAAGAGCCCCAGGGTCTTGGAGTGATTCCTGTTTCGTCGTGTGTATAGACAGTATGGTATTGTGCAGTGTATGCCATAGGGAGTGGCTCATTACGGACGGCGACAGATAGATGCCAGTGATTGGGGTCCCAGTTTGCCTTATGGGGCACTTGTTGCGGGTTACCATGCTTTACAGCCATCAGCATGGGATGTCCGATGAGACATTGTCGAGGCACCTATTACTCCCGAGTATAGAGAGTATCTGGCTCTGCACCCTCCGCCATGTATCACTATTCTAGAGGAGCCAGTACCAGCACCAGTGGCAGCACCAGCACTAGCACCAGCAACACCAGCAGCAGCACCAGCAGGGGGTATTCAGGTTGGTCAGAGACGGGGGAGAGAGGAGGACGTAGATGTGGAGAGCAGCTCAGAGACTGACAGTGATGAGAGTTCTAGTAGCAGTGAGGATAACAGCGATGATGATGATGGGGATGGGAGGAGGCCGGGTGTAGCAGTTACTTCAGAGCCATCTTCCAGTGTGCCTCGTAAGAGGCAGGCTGTTGCTTCCTCGTCGGTAGATCCATCAGAGGTTGCAGGTCTACAGGTGCAGGTTCAAACCTTACAGGGACAGCTAGCACAGGTGCAGGGCTTACTAGCACAGACACAGGCTCAGATGCAGGTACAACTAGCTACTGCATAGACATAGATTACCTCTCTGATTGGTGAGAGAGATGGGGCTCTACAGGCAGTAGCGACCGCATAGGCTCAGCTAGTAGGTGTTCGGGCACAGTTAACCACTGCCCAGACATAGATCGCATCCTTGACTATCGAGCGAGATACTATCAGGAAGGCAGTAGAGACCGCATAGGCTACGACAGAGAGATTGTAGAGAGTGGCAGATGGGACATCTGTGGCAGATTATATGAGAGAGGCTATGCGAGCAGGTGCCGAGATTGAGTTTTACAGGAGCTGCTACCATGAGCTTTGCCCCCCAGAGCAGAGAGTCAGTTATGCTCGGTCTCGCTCAGAGAGGAATCGTTCAAGGACAGTGAGCAGAGGTGTGACACAGTCACTTCCGAGAGGGCTGAGAGATCCTGGGACGTCTGGTGGTGGTACTGATACTGGTGCGAGACTTGCTCCTTCTGGTGGGAGTACTACTTGATATCAGCTATTTTTGACACGATGTTATTTTCATCCTTTGCAGACTTCATTGTATACTTGACACTTGATGAGATATATATGTGCAGCGGTTCGATTGATCTATGATATGTTTTTACATGATTTATGTGATGGATGCATTGATCTTATGATGTGTTCTATATGATTGATGTGATGGATGCATTGTTTTATGATGATTTATTTTACATAGCTTGTATGGATGTGTTAATGATGATGTGATATGATATTGGTGATGTATTTCTTTTCTTAATGAGATTCCATGTATGATAAAAAAAATGTGATGTAAAAATGAAATGAAGTATAATATAAAATGTGATAGATGAATGAATGATGTTTGAATGAAATGGAATGATATATATGAAATGTGATGTAATGAAATGTAAATGGTGTATGATAGATGAGATGGAATGCAATGATGTATGATGAAAATGTAATGATGAAAATGTGATGATGTATGATGAAAATGTAATGTCATACCAATGTAAATGAAATGTGATAAATGAATATGTAATATGTGATAGATGAATGAATGATGTTTAATGAGATGTAAATGGAATGATATATGAATGAATTGCAAATGTAATGATAGATGAGTAGATGATTTTTAATGAATGATGAGATGTAAATGTAAATGAATGAATTGTAAATAAATGATATATGAATGAAATGTAATGATGTAAGTAAATGTAAATGAATGAATTGTAAATAAATGATATATGAATGATATGTAATGATGTAAGTAAATGTAAATGAATGAATTGTAAATAAATGATATATGAATGAAATGTAATGATGTAAGTAAATGTAAATGAATGAATTGTAAGTAAATGATATATGAATGATATGTAAATGAAATGACGTATGGATGTATGATGTATCTAATGAAATGGAAATGAATGATGTAACATAACGTGCATATGATGTCACGAAATGAGATGTTTATTGTGAATTTTATGATGAGATGAAGAGATGATCTTATACGCATTCCGTTATGAAAATTGCATGTGTCAAGTATACTCAATCTTTTAATAAGAAAAGATAACATCGTTTGTGAATGAACCATTGTAACTTGTGCCACCAGTACTCTGCAGATGTATTATTATGAATGCAATCTATGTTAACCATGCAAATGCCTATTTTATCAATGCAAACCTAAGTGTCATTTCAATAATCATTTTATTCTGCTTTGTATCATCACTAAGCTTTATTTTAAAATGTTGAAAGTGAATACAAGCATCAATGATATGAGATAGACCAATGATGACCTGAGTATTTCTTTCATGATTTTTGATATTGCAAGCGAACACAAGCATCATGGTATAAGATAGACCAATGATGACTTGAGCATTTCTTGCGTAAACAAACAAGAATTAATCATTTTCTTAAGTGAATTTGAATGTCATCCATGATACTTCTAGAGAACTTCCTGCGACAATTCACAAAATAATAATGACTAACTCACAAACAACAAAAAAGAAGGGTATCATTCTTCTTCCTTACTTCTCTAGTTCAATACATCATCGAGTAGCTCCAAAGAAATGATAAGCAAATGATAAAAACAACAATTCAAAACCTACTTAAAGTATTTTCAAATCATTATTAGATTAGATCATCAATGTTTGGGATGTGTGTGCTGATGTGTGCATGATATTCCTAAGCGTTTAACCAAATGATGTGACCTAAAAGACCTATCCTAGGGTCTAGGACTGATCAAAGTTAGTCTTGCCCTACGTTATACTGAGAACCACGTGGTTCGACTAAACCAGACTCACTTTTAGTGATGTAGACTCTATTTTTTGTGTTTTTGATTTTTGATTTTTTTTTGGATTTTGATTTCTAATGTTTTTGGATTTTGATTTTCTTATGTTTTTGGATTTTGATTTTCTTATGTTTTGGATTTGATTTTTGATGTTTTGGATTTTAATTTTACGATGTTTTTGCATTTTGATTTTAGATGTTTTTGGATTTTGATTTTCTGATGTTTTTGGATTTTGATTTTTGATGTTTTTGGATTTTGATTTTCTAATGTTTTTGGATTTTGATGGATTTCCACTAGATGTTGTCATGTTTGACTGCCTTTCCATGTAAGCTGAAAGTCTACTTGTACCAGATAACACTAGGATGTTGCCCCCAAGCCAGGGTAAAACATGGTATCTCCGCTATGATATGGATAGTGATAATGATTGTCCCAAATGATATATGGAAATGATATGAAAGGAAACAGTCGTAACAACACTGTACCTAGTAGGTAGAGGAGTTTGGTGAAAATCACAAGTAACACCTGTTTGCCAAGTTTTCATCACTTGTTTTTATTGTCCTCTTTCCTTTTCTTTTGTATTTTTATTTTTATATATTTTTTTATTTTTCTCTCTTTTCTGTCATCATGACGCCTGTTTGCCAAGTTTTCATCAAGACAACTTTATTGACCGTGCACTAGATATCCTCAAGTGTAGAATCGCCTGAGATGAATGTTGTTCATGGGCTCCTCCAACATGTTTCCTTCTAGTGTAGACAGCCGGTATGCTCCTAATCCATAGACTGATATGATGACATAAGGTCCTATCCAGTTAGGTTCAAACTTTCCCTTCTTTTCTTTGTCTGCTTGATTTCTAGGGTTTTCCCGTAGGACCAAGTCTTCGATCTGGAAGACTCTAGGCTTAACCCTCTGATTATAGTTCCTAGACATCCTTTGTTGATAGGCTGTCAAATGATTGACAGCTTGTTGTCGACGTTCATCAAGTAGCTCTAATTCTTGAAGTCTAGAGATCCTATAATCTTCATCTGAAATGAGTCCTTTTAGTGAAACTCGAATGGATGGAATTTCTACCTCAATAGGTAATATTGCTTCTGATCCATAGACAAGAGCATATGGTGTAGCTCCTGTTGGTGTTCTGATGCTAGTCCTGTAAGCCCAAAGAGCAGGGTTAAGCTGAACGTGCCAATCACGCCCTACCTCATTCACAGTCTTTTTGAGAATCTTTAGGATTGTTTTGTTGGAAGCTTCTGCCTGTCCATTGCCTTGAGGGTAATACGGGGTTGAAAAGCGATGTTGGATGTGAAACTTTTCACACAGTTCTTGAACGTCTTGGTTCTTGAAAGGCCTGCCATTATTTGTAATGATTGACTGGGGTATCCCATATCTACAAATGAGATAATTAAGTATGAAAGATGATATTTTCTTCCCAATGATTGTGGTTAAGGGAACTGCTTCCACCCATTTTGTAAAATATTATGTTGCTATGATAATGAACTTGTGTCCATTAGATGAAGATGGGTTAATTTTCCCTACCAGGTCTAATCCCCACTGACAGAAAGGCCATGCAGTTGCAAATGGATGTAGCTCCTGTGTCGGTGCATGTATAAGATTGCCATGGATCTGGAATTTTGGACATCTTTTGACAAATTGATAAGATTCTTGTTCCAGGTGTGGCCAGTAATACCCCAAACGAAGGAGTTTCTTGGCTAAAGATAATCCACTTGAATGTGTACCACAAATTCCTTCATAGACCTCATGTAAAGCTGAAGCAGATTCGTTATGTTCTAAACAACGTAGAAGAGTACCATCCAGGCCTCGACGGTAAAGGGTGTCAGCAATAATGGTATGTTTGGCGGATTGGTGTATGAAGTTGCACTTTTGGTTGCGAGAAAGATCTGGCGGTAAGATATTATCCTTTAGATAAGTATAAATGTCTCCATAAATGGAAGATTGGGAACTATCCAAAAGGCTTATGGTTTGGGATTTGGGATTTGCGTATGCAGGATTTGATACTTGTTCTACAATAAATCGATAACGATCTTGTGTTTCAGGCATTTGTAGAAGAGATGCTATTGTGGCCATGGCATCTGCTACTTTGTTCTCTGATCTTGGTATCTACTCAAATTTGATTTCTATGAAGTATTTTCTTAGGTCATCTACCAGCCTCTTGTATAAAATCAGTGTGTCATCCTTAGTTTGGCAATCATTGTTGACTTGATAGATGATTAACTGGGAGTCTCCATACACCTGTAGTTCTATGATTTTCTAGTCAATAGCCATTTTAATTCCAAGGATCAAAGCTTCATATTCAGCCACATTGTTAGTGCAATGGAAGGTAAGCCTGTAAGATCGTGGAATGGTGTGCCCAAGAGGTGTGAAATAAAACTCCTGCCCCTGATCCATGTTGTGTGTAGGATCCATCGAAGTAGAGTTGACACGGCTGTGTTGTAATGTTGAGGATATCCGTATCAGGAAATTCCATGGTCATGGGATACAGTCAATAATGGAATACGCTGAATTGAGGAATGGCTGTCGATAGCGCTCCTTCGACGCCCAAATGTCGACTCACAAGAACACTACTGCCCTTCTGGTTAAAAGTACGTTTTGCTGATGAAATGCTTGAGAGGATCAATTTTTGCAATGGGCTTGGCAGTGTGAGTGAGCATATAGTGTCACCAATTTTTGTGTTGCAAATACTACTGCTAAGCATGATTTTTCAATGAATGTAGTTTACTTCATGTCCATTGAGTGTCCCTGCGATATAATTATATGGCACGTTTCCTTTCCTTCTTTATCCTCTTGTGCTATAGGAGGCTCCTAAAGAAATATCTGTTGTTGCGATATATAGCAACAATGGCTTGTCTTCACTGGGTGGCACCAAGATTGGTGGTGTCATCAAATAATGCTTGATTTGGTTGAAAGTATTCTCACACTATTCATCCCATTTAAAAGGTACATTTTTATGCAAAAGATGGTTGAATGGATGACACCGATCTGCTAGTTGAGAGATGAATCTTCTGATGGACTGTAGTCGGCCTTGTAGAGATCTTAATGTACTGATATTCTTAGGAGGTGGCATTTCCATAATGGCTTTAACTTTTGTTGAATCTACTTCAATGCCTTTTGTAGAAACTATGTATCCCAGAGTTTTGCTGATGTTACTCCAAAGGCACATTTCTTAGGATTCAATCTGACTTTGAATTTTTCCAACCTGTCAAATATTTTGGCTAGTATCTCTAGATGTCCTTCTCTGGTGTAAGATTTGGCTAAGATATCGTCCACATAGTCCTCCATGAAGGTGTGCATCATAACGTGGAAGATTGTTGTCATAGCTCGCTGGTATGTAGCTCCTGCATTCTTTAACCCAAAAGGCATGACGTTCCAGCAAAAGGTGCCCCATGGACATGTAAATGTTGTCTTTTCTTGGTCTTGAGGAGCTATCTTGATTTGATTGTATCCTGAAAATCCATCCATGAGTGATAACATTTGATGGCCAGATTAGATCTACAATCATGTCTATGTTTGGCAAGGGAAAATCATCCTTTGGACATGCTTTATTTAAATCCCGAAATCCGTACATATTCTAATGGTGTTATCCGCTTTGAAATAGTGTACAATGTTGGATATCCATTCGCATAATCAATAGATCTGATAAACCAGCATCTAGTAGTTTCTTCAAAATCATTTTTACCAATAATGCAACATGTGGATGCATCTTTCTTAGTTTTTGTTTGGTGGTTTAGTGCCGACCGGTAAGGATAAGTGATGCATAATGAGATGTGTCTAAGCCGGCGTAAGAGTATGACCAAGCAAAATTGATGCATCGTCCTTCAAAGAATTTGATAAAATCTGGCTTTTCTGTATCTGTCATGGATGCCGCCAAGTGTAGGATTCTTGCTTTCTCTGCTGTGCCAATATTAATAGACTGTGTGGGTTCTATCAACAATGATGATCTTTCATGGTAATGTTGTGGGAGGATGTCAAACCTTCCATCCTTTGGTGCCTCAATGAGGTTTTCACCATTAGATGCGTTCTTTGTTTTTACTATTTTAGGATCTAATACTGCCATAGAATGGTTTTCACCATTAGATCCATTATTTATTTTCATATTTTTGCAACTGGAAGGCTTGGCATCCTCCTGCCTAAAAGCATCGTTAAAATAAGTATTGGTAGAACAAGTATCAGATTCCTCACAGCAAAGATAATTAATAATGGCGGAATCATTATCAAAAACAGGGAGGTCAATAGGGTGTTGGGGTTCCCATTCGATAAGCTCGGGATGCAGTAAAGGCAATGAATCATTAGATGGGTTGAGGTCAGCGATTGTGAAAGCTCGAACGGAAATGTCGTCTAGATTGTTAGTGGTTATGTCGAGGCCTACAAAGGTATTTTCTTCCACATCATTTATCTCAATCGATGTTCGTTCATCTTCACTTGAGTCATCAAAATTTTGTGTTTCAAAGTCAATAGGATTAAAACTTGAGCTTTGACCCTCCTCGAGTTTGGGGGTATACTTTTTGATAATGTCGATCTGAATATCTTCATAGGAAACATCTGATAAGTTGTCCCACTCATACTCATTTGAATCTGTTTCAGAGTTATCTCTTATTTGAAGAATATGCTCCATAGTTTTATTGGTGATTTCGGCTCTTGCTTTTTCTGTGTATCCTAGCCTAGCTCTGCCATTTTGCTGAATTGCGAGGACTTGGATTGGTTCTGTTACACTTTGTTTCCCTTGATCAAGAGATCCTTGTTCTGCTGCATATCCTAGTCCCGTTTTATCCTTATGTTGGAGTGCAAGAGGCTGGATTGGTTCTGTTATGCCTTGTTTCCTTAATCCAAGAGGTCCCTGTCCTGAATATCCCATCTTCTCCAGAATAGTTTTTCCCTTTCCATATTGATTTGTCTCTATGATGTTACTTGTGGAAGTGGAAGCTTCCTCATCCTTATAAATCCAATTTAGTATGGCCTTGTCTTATGATTCTTCATCTAAGCTCCCAGCTTTTACAAATCTGCCATCTAATGCTGTTGTAGATTGTTCTGAATTGTGGGTGTTTGTAGATGGCTGTCCATACGTTTGTAAGGAGGGTAACATTTGTGATAGATGAAATGAGCGTCCAACACCATATTCACTTATTCCTTCATCACTTATCTGCAATTCCTTAGTGAATTGATGTGAGAGTGGAGCCAATTGTTCTTCGACATTTGAAGGGTTAGATTGTACCACCCTTATCTCTTGTGATTTTTGTTGTTTTGGAAGCCACTTTGATATGAAGTTCTATTGTTGCTCACCATCTGATGTGCTGACTTCTCTATTGTGAGGTATGAATGTATCCTAAGATGTCTTCAATGCATGACAACCTTGGGTGTCATTATAGTCCGCTATGATTGTTACCTCCTGTCCATTGACGGGAAATTTTAGGCATTGATGATAGGTGGAAGGTACTGCTTGCATATCATGAATCCAAGGGCGTCCTAACAGTATGTTGTATGTCAGTTCACTATCTAAGACTTGGCAAACCACCTTTTGGACAATAGGTCCCACTTGAATGGGTAATATGATCAATCCTTTAGAGGATCTTTCTTCCTCATCATATGCTTTGATTGTGATTTTTCTTCTTGTATCGATGGCTTCATCTGAGTATCCTAGTGCACGAATCAACTTTAAGGTACAAATATTTAAACCAGCCCCTCCATCTATCAGGACACGCTTTACACGGTGTTTATGGATGAGGACTTCAATGTGAAGAGCGGAATTATGTGGATGGGTGAGTGACACATCATCATGTTCAGAAAATGAAAGGAAATGAGGTGCAGATAGATGTCCCACCATAGCTTGGAACTGACACACATCCAAATTGTTAGGTACCGTGGTTGATACAAGAGCTTGTTCAAGAACCTCTTTGTGTGATGGGGAAATCTTTAAAAGTTCCAAGATGGATATTTGTGCCGGTATTTTCTGTAATTGATCAATGAGATTATATTGATTAGAGGGAGGATCCACAGATGGGGATGATATTGATGCTCCTTTCAATATAACTTTGGATTGTGCCCTTGTTGTGGCATTAACCGGTTGGTACTCTTGTTTCCCTTTGAGTGTGATTACATTGATTTGGTTTTCAGATTTGTCCATATGTTGTACCAAATTGGTAGATGTAATGTCGTTGTTCTGATTGATTTGGTTGCATAACTCCTCATCCTCCTTGGCGGAAAAAAAGCAAAGGATTGTTGTGTCATAAACATAACCAACATTCTTGCCTTTGGTGTTTGCGGAAGAGGATTCTCCCTTTTGATAATTGGGTAGAGGATTTTTGAACGTCGTATGATCTTTGTTTGTTTTGTGTTCCTCTACAAATACTTTCTTTTGATCTATGAGGTCTTGTACTGCATGTTTTAATTGCCAACAATTTTCAGTCATGTGGCCTTTATTTTGATGGTAGTGACAGTAATGTAAGTCATTCCACCATGATGGTTTGACTTGAGGGTCCCAATTTCTAGCCTCTTGTACTTGAATGAGTTTTTCATCTAAAAGTTCTTTGAGGACCGATTCCAATGATTGTCCTAATGACGTGAATTTGCGTTTATTGGAGGGTTGTTGGAATGATTGGGTTTTTGTTTCTCCACTATTTTGATTATTTCCTTGATCACTACTTTGTTTGACATTAAAACCATTGTTTTGTTTGTTTGTAGTGGTTGGTGTCAAGGTGAATATTGGTTTAGGTGCGTGTGTATCGATCATGGTATCCGTATTCTTGTTCTTTTTCCAAAATCTTGGCTTTTCATTGTTGTGGTTAGAGGAATTGTTATTGCTTGAACCTTCAATGAAGTGTTTGATTGTTCCTCTTTTGATGAGAGCCTCTTCGATTTTGAGCCCCTTTTCGATAACTTGTTCAAATGTAGATGGACATTGTAAGTCTAATCTGTAATTCATGTCATCCACTAAGTTATCAATGAACATCTCTATCTTCTCTTCTTCAGGAATAGTTCTAGGGTATTTAGCAAATAGCCTTCTCCATCATTGGAGAAAGGAAAGAAAATTTTCACCCTTTGCTTGTTTGGTGTTGTAGAGTTCTTTTAAGGTTACCCCATGTTGGATGTTGAATGAGAAGTGTGTTATGAACCTATTGATTAGTTATTCAAAGGATTGAATCCCAGGTTCCAATTTAGAAAACCAATCCATGCAAGTGTTTCCTAAGCTTCTTGGAAATAATCATAGTAGGTAAGAGTCCTCGTGTGCGAACTCTATGCTCATGGCTCGAAATTCCCGTACGTGATCAAATGGATCGGTTCTCCCATTGTATTTGTTGTATGTTGGGTACTCACAATACCTTGGAAATGGTATCATGTTAATGCTTGAGTCGAATGGATAAGGGCAAATGTCCTGTAAGGAATATCTTTTTGTTGGCCCTTGTTGGATATTTTGGAACTGCAATTGTAATTGTTGGATTTGTTTTGTCAAAGCATCTATTTGATTTGGATTTTCTATATTAGTGGAGTTAGGTGTGGTTGTTTCCTTGAGTTGATTGACATCAAAGTCTTTAGGAAGCTTAGCACCTTTGTCAGCTAATAATAGAAGATACTTTTCCATATCTTGCTCTAGCATCTTTTCCATAAATTTATGGAAATGAGGGTCTTGTTGAACCTTTTCGATTTCCTCTGCAGTTATTTCTTTCTCATGTGAGTTAGTGAGAGGATCAGTGTTGCTATATCATCCCCAAGATTTTTCTTCAGCCATGGCTGCTACTCTTTCATTTTCTTCTTGTTGTTGTTTTTGATATGCTGCTCGTGTGAAAATAGGCATACAAATGTTTAAAGTTTTACTCTAGACTTTTGATCTTGGATTCTTGATTGGATAAGTGTCAAGGTTGTTGATTTAAAATATAATTTAGTCTTATCTAGTTTTGTGATGGAAGGATGATAAAATCCTAGATAGGGAAACTTTGACAGAAAATCTCAGATTTGGTGATAATGACACTATGCGAGATGTTTCAAGATCTAGGTGTAGGGGTAAAGCTTTCCTTTTGTGTGACCTAAGTGTTCTGGACTGTGGAAAAAAAAGTTCTGGACTGATGAAAACCTTGTTATCGATATGGGAAAACTGACAAAATGTCCTATTAACTCTCTGTTTTTCTGACTTTATGGCACGCTAAAATAGAGGAGCTACATGCTGGAACATAGACTTGACGCGCTGGAACAGAGACACTACATGCTAAAACAGAAACCGAAAGCGCTAGAACAGAGACTCTACACGCTAAAACAGAGGAGCTACACGCTGGAACAGTGATCGAAAGTGTTAAAACAGAGACTTGACGCGCTGAAACAGAGGAGCTACGCGCTGGAATAGTGACCAAAAGTGCTAAAACAGAGACTCTGCGCGCTAAAATAGAGGAGCAATGCACTCGAACAGAGACTTGACGTGCTAAAACAGAACCATGAGGTGCTAAGACAGAAACTATCTTATTCTATGAAACTCACTTGGTCTGGTATCGTATTGTATGGCTGGTTGTGGAATGTATTCTGGATGAATTCTTTGACTGTGATTGTGGTGTTGCCTAAGAGCTCTTCTTTGATAAAATGCTTGTGAATCTAAGGGAGCTACAGCATAATCATCTGTATAACCTCTAGAAAAATCGTGATACCTATGAATAAAAGTCCTATGTTGGAGTAGAACTTTCCTACTTTGGTATAGAAATTGTTGCCTTCTTAAAAGTTGTTTGTATGCAAGTGTTTTCTTTGGTTTTCTGATTCGTTTGACAAGAGATTTCTTGACAAACTTGGTGGATACCCAATCTCGAATCATGAGAATTCTACAAATGTTTTGATTTTGAATATTTTCTTGTGATGATCTTATCTGAATTAAATGAGAGAAAACACAGCAAGCAAGAATAGAATGGTTGTCCTTAAAAACCCTAGAATCTAAACAAATAGTGTATGTTCTCAAGAATCAATGATTCTTCTTGATTTTCACTGGTTTTGATAACAAGATAAAACACTTCAAATAGACTCACTCCTAGAGACAAAAGGTCATCGTTATATACTCAAACGGCCCACAGCTTGGAATTGCGTCGACTCACACAGCCATGTCACCCCCTAGAGGGCGCCCGTGTTTTTTTCTTTTCTAGGTGCGTACTCAGAGTGACGGAAGTGGATACTGGATCCCCTGAGCAAACAATCCTTAGAAATTATATGGTGAGTGCTTGAGGGTAGATTCTTCCCCGCCCCTGCACCACCGAGTATTACAATGTTTAGAAACTGACAGGCGTGCTTCTATTTCTAGGTTCTTAGATAGGGTTTCCGTTCGGAGCGGCAAATGGATAAACTCCCTCGAGAGACCTCCCAATCTTTAAAACAAAGATTTTGGGGATGGTTATCCTGTGCACTTCCGTTGAAAGAGGGTTTCCCCAAATTCACATAAATTTTAAAGTGGGTTGGAATGCCATGGCTTTTGGCTGTCCCCACTCAGGTCATTCCCATAGGGTGAGTACTTTTTCCCACTATGGCAGGCCTATCTAAAGGTTTTAAGAAAGCTTTAAAATGAGTAAAGTAATGGTGATTCTGGTATTCTGATGCACCCAGTTAAGGGGAGAGCATAAACCTATCACCCAATCATAGCAAAGATGTTGTTCTTTTTAAAACCCAAAAGACAAATGATTTACTCTATATAGAGATATTGCTCCATAATAAGCATGATGTTCAATTTTAAACCACAAAATAAATATGATGTTTCTATCCTAGGATTGATCAATTTTTATCCATTTCTATCCTAGGATTGGTAAGTTTTAACCATTTCTATCCTAGGATTGGTAAATTTTAACCAAGAAAATAGACAAAAATAGAATCTGGCCACGGACGCGTTAGATCCAGATAAAAAGAAATGATTTTGAAGATGATGAAGTGGCACACTAAAACAGTGACTCAGCGCGCTGAAGTAGAAACCTGCCACGCTGGAATAGTGACATGGCGCGCTGTAACAATAACCTAGCACGCTAAAACAGTAACTCAGCGCGCTGCAAAAACTCACGATCCTGCGAAAACTTTCACGCCGATACCTATAGGACACAATTTTCAAAAATTTAGCAAAATATGGGGTTAGGCCCCACGGTGGGCGCCAATCTGTAAGCGGTAGAATGGGGGAAACAAGTTAAACAATGCATCTACGCTTCTAAATAAGATATTGCATCTAAAACTTAATGAATTTAAACTAATTTAAACTAAAAAGCTTCAGAAATCTATCATATTGCTCTCTAACTCTAAAAATTTCTCTAATCTACTTAGCTCTCAGATTTGTAAGCTAATTAAACTATTGAAATGACACTTAGAGAATGATAAATGAACTATTATGAATCTATAATGTAAACTAAGATGATTCTACAGTAAAATTCATGAGAAATAAACTACTGTAAACAGCCATGATTGTAAACTATGAAATACTAAAGAAAGCTTGATAGATGCTTGATAGATGCTTGATAGATTGATCCTAAAACGAGATTGCTTGAATGCTTGAATGCTTGGAAAACCTGCAGAGTAAAATTGCACAAGTTAGGATCCATTTCCTGTAGCCAAAGAGCTGTATTTATAGCTTTCACAGCAGCACAATTGTACAGGGATACGGGATGAGGGGATGTGATTCCATCTGGAGAATCCAAAGGCATGGGATGAGAAGATGGAGCTGATCATGGAGGATTGTTCCTCCCCATGAAAACACCAGGCAAGAAGAGAGGGAGGATTGATGGAAGAAGATTGAGAGGACTTCCTGCAAGTTTGTTCCCGAAGCTCTTCCCGTCAATGGAAGCTGCATTAATTAGATTTTAAAAATCTAATTTTGTTGGTGAGTGAATAGTGTAAAGATTTATGCATAAATTTATATATAAATTTAATTTATTTAAATTTAGTAAAATAGAGGAATAATTAATTTAATAAATCAAACTATAGGGTTTGTTTATTAAATTAAAATAAAAGGATAATTAATTAAAAGATTTAAAATATCTTTATTTAATTAAGAAGAAATGTGATGAGGTGATTAAATAACACAAATTATTGAAGCTGTGTATTTAATTTTAAGATAGAATTAGTAGATAAAGTATAGAAGAAATATTAATGATAATAATTAAATAAAACAAAGTATTTAATTTTGTTTATTTAATTAAGAGAGGAATAGTATGATGAAAATGATAATAATTAAATTAAACAAAGTTTTTAATTTTGTTTATTTAATTAGGAAAGAAAATAGAAGAATTAATAAATGAACTTAATATAAATAAATATTTCTATTTATTTACTAAGTAGAAGAATTTAAGATTAATTAATCAAATAAATCGTATTCAATCAATTAAATTCTCCAGACCAATTTTAGGTGTCTACACATAACATAAAGATGATGAAAAAATAAAAACAAAAACATGACACAAATATGATGCAAACATGAAGAATACACACAAAAGAAAAACAAAAAAACACAAGGTTAGTACTAAAGGGATTCAAGTTAGTAAGGTAAAGATACCTTAGTCTTAAATTTGTATCAAATACCAATGTCATCCATCAAATAAATTTTAAAGGAATTCTCTCATGAGGAATAGTGAGATTTTTTATTCCAAATCACTCACGAGCTACATGGATCTATTGGCTAGTAAGATGCATTATGCTAGGTGTCCATGCAATATGATGGGTCCCATGAGGCTAGCAAGTTGCATTATGCTAAGACACTCATGAAACACATGGCTCCATTGGCAAGAAAGTTGTGCTATGCTAGGTGTCCATATTAAAAGGGATGCTCAAGTTCATTAACCAACAAGTTGTGTTATGTTGAATCCATAAACTATCTTGTCACATTTTTAATGTCCAAGGGGCCAAACAAGACTCACCTAAGAAGGTGCATAAAATTTTAACATCTAAGGGGACAAACAAGACTCACATAACAAGGTGCATAAATTTCCAAGAGGATGAATGAAAAACTCACTTAAGAAGGTGCCTAAACATCTAAGAGGATGAATGAAAAACTTGCCTAAGAAGGTGCATAAATTTCCAAGAGTAAAAGCGACAAACTCAGCTAAGAATGTTCATAGATTTCTAAGAGGATGAATAAAAAAATCACCTAAGAAGGTGCATAAAAACCCAAAAGGAAAAACAAGACAAAGCCAAACCTCAAGGGGTGTTATAAATAACACCACCACAAAAGGAGTTTTATGTAAATGATAAAGGGAAATTGCTCAATACATGAAGAGTCACACCTTAGGGAATATCAAACTTGATACCACCACTAAGAGAGGACAAGTTGTGTAACACAAGATCACACTTCAGGGAATACTAGTCATAGTACTACCACCAAAGGGAGCATCACATGCAATGAAAGGTCATTCTCCTATTGGATATCAAGCCTAATATCACCACAAAAGAGATGCTAACATAGATTGAGAAGGCCACACTTTTGATTAACAAGGTCACACTTTCTAGGAGATGTACGTGCTATCATCACTAAAAAGGGACCATTTCTAATGCAAACAATGAGTGGGGAACTATATGCCCCCATGAAAATTTACAAAACTAGCCTGTTCACAATGTCTATCCCATACATGTGTCTAGTGTTGAATTTGAAACCCAATTCCATGTTGGCCCTTATCAAAAATATAGAGTGCAAGACTAAACTCCATTCTCCCCCTATATAAAAATATGTGGCATAGTAGAGAGTACCACCAAAAATTGACTAATTTTTTACCATCCCTAATGTCCATCAGACCATTGTGAATGTCATTAGACAAGTATGTTGCAAAATCAAATTCATCATTCACTATGACATTTTGAATATGAGTAGCCATGAACATTAAAGAAATAGGAATTATTTCTAACTTGTCCATCCCTAGGACTTGACACAGAAAGTAACAAGTCTTAATGAAATAATTTTCAAAGCTACCAAATTGTGAATGACTCTAATTTATTGGGTAAAATCCTAACACACTTTCCATTGTGGCCTTTTACTCTAAACCTTCGCAATCGAATTTCTCTATAAGTTCTTTTTTTCTAATTGTACTTTTGTTTAAAAGCCTCAAAATCAATGGGTTTGTTCATAGCCAAGTTAAGCTTGAAGACTTATGAGATTGATTGTTTATCAACCATCACCATAACCTTATCCCCTACAGTCCTAACTACCTTGACAACATGATCATAGTTTGTAGCAATGGCTTTCAAAAGTTTGACATCCATGAACACTTTAGGGACTACCAATTTCCCTAGGTCGAATTTCCATACATTTGACATGGAAGCATCAAAATTTCTCTTATCGTACCAATGGAAAAAGAGTGACCACCTAGACAAAGGGATATCAACATCCCTACACCCATGGTAAACACCAACTAAACCCTCAATCCATCCAAGTCCCTGAAACTTGAATTTCTGAATGGATAAACCTAGAAGCTGGGCCAAAAAATCATGTATTTCCCTATTTTGGGAGGAAGCCGAGGATTGGTCTCATGGAGGAGTCATTTTTGCAGTGAAACTAGAGAGAAACTAGGGTTTACAATAGTTCTAGGGGTATTTTATGCAAATTTAAGTAGTGACTAGGGAAAGCTTTAGATAATTGAGCACAAATAAAAATATCCTAGCTCAAGACAAAGCCTTAGAACACAATTATGAAGTAACAATAAGAATTGTAATAGAAAATTGAGTGAGAAATGGGATCTAACACATGCACTTACTGGTTTTATGTCATGTAAACCCTAGTTCATTGTAGGAATACCTTCAAATTTTCCAAATTCTTCTCTCCAAATGCTTTGAATGCTCTAGTGAAATGTTCAAAATGCTTACTTGATTAAGCTTTTATGGAAAAAAAAACATTAATTACATGGTTGGAGACCATCATGTCTTCCATTACTCTTAGGTCTTGCAAGCTAGAGCACACAACTACCTGTTCTGCAAGTATGAAATTGGGTCATTGATCTCTAGATGCAAAAAGCTTGATTGGACAGTGCTAATTGGTTAGCTAGATTTGAAAATATTTGACTTTCTTTGAAAAAAGCTCAGGATGATGATATTATTCCATTTGGAAACATCTTTACAACTCAACTAGAGGTTTATCACTAAAGTAAATGAGTCAGCAATGTCCACATGGTAGCCTCCCACACTTCCATAGTCATGAAATAAAGCATCAGATGAAGGCTTGAAGAATGACAGAAACTCTCCAAATCATGCAATGTGGCATTATATAATTACCCTTTAGTGCTCCCCTTCATTTCACAACACTTAGCCACTTCCATCAACAACTTGTATTTATTCATTAGACAACTCAAGCATAGCCACATGGTAGCTTCCCACTATTCCATAAACATATTAAACCTCAATATATTTTTCATCATGAAATGGTGGAAGGATCATAAGATTAACCATGTGGCATCCATCGAACATCTTCTAGATAATAAACTTGTCAAAACACCACTGTTGTGTGGTTTCACAACACACCCCAAGACTATAAGACTTGGGGACCCAAGTGAGAAATTTAACTCTTATGGCAAGAGCTAGCTAGTTGAAAAGATCACTAGAAGTGAAGAGGAAAGAGAAATCTTTAATAAAAGAGTACTTCTTAATGTAGTGTTCTGGGTACTAGATATTGAGAACCGGGAATGTTTGAAAAAGGAAAAAGGTAATGCAAATATGAGTAGAATGTTTCAGTCCGATAGTTGTAGTTCGATAAGATGGAAGTTTTGGTAAAACCAAAGTCTAGGGAAAATTCATGGGTAAAGCTGAATACCGGGTACTGGGTACCAGGTAGCGATATAAAGTGAATTTTTAAAATCTTATGGTTATCCAATGAGTCTAATAGTCTGATAATGGGTAGTATATAAAAGATAATCATGCAAGGATATGTGATATGCTAGAAAGCATGTTATTTATGAGAAATTTATGTGATAACAATTGAATAATGGTTTTATTTACATGAGATGTTTATAAATGTTTTTTAAAAAAAGGGATTTAATGAGTGGGATTTGTGATTGTAGGAGATGTAAAGTTCAGGTATGGAAAGTTAGGAAAATTTGAATCAAGGATAGAATTATATCCAAATTGGGTTGCATACTTTGGGAGGTTATAAGGTAGAGGGCTTTGAGTCCACCAAAATGTTGGAGATACTGGTATTACACATTCGGTGGAGACAAATGTTGATCTTTGGGGAAGCCCATTCCCAAGAGTAGAAATTCTGAAGCAGGAAAGAGTGTGGGAACAGGGTGATAAAGTAATCATTCTAAATATATGGGAAATTTCCTACACACTATCTTGATTCAAGTTATTTTCCTGGAAAAAACAAAAGGATTAAAGCCTTAAGTGCTTCAACATGTGATTGGGGTTGACCTTCATTGAATTCAATTGCAATTCTCTTAACAGTCACTACATTCCATGTGCCTTGATGTGATTCATCCCTTGGATTTCCTCTCATGTATTTGTATTATTCTATTTGAGCCTTACTTCTATAAAAGGCCAAAGGATACTTTTTTTTAAGTTAAGTTGAACATTTGTGAATTTCAGAAGAGCCAAAAATTCTCTAAGTTTTGTTCTTTTTTCCTGTTTTCTGAATCATTCTGATCTAAAAACTTGTATGCACATAGATATTAATCAATATTGAAGCAAATTTGATAGCTACCTATCTCATGAATCTTTTTAGCTAGTTTTGTTAGTTCAACTGAACAAGACTGTATGCTGTGCCGTTTAAGGGTGCATGCAGAACCTACTTGGTGTCTAAACTAAAACCCCTCTCTTTAAAAGATCACATCGTTTTATATGTAGTAGTGAAACAAATTGGTGAAGTATAAAGCAGTTTGCTTTGATTTGGTTAATTCTTTGCGGCATGCGTGGAGAATAACTGAGATAAATTTTAATTTTTAGTATTTTTTATGCTTTATTTTAGAATAGATGTTTAAATTCTAGAAAATTTTCAAAAATTAGATGAATGAATGGAAATTTATTGAAAATATTTCATTTCCTATGAAATTGTTGAATTCTTAAAGCTAAATCTACTTAAGTGATCTAGCAAAATTGTTGATATTCATGAAGTATTATTTCAAATATTTCGATTTCATGATATTATTTGTGATATAATTGAAAATTCAATGTCTAATACATATGATTACAAACAAACATAGTTCCTTTAAGATTAACAACAATATCACATCATACCTTGAAGTGAAACTAGTACTGTCAAGACCTAACTACCAGAGACTTGGGAATTTGAACTAAGCCAACCTTTATGCTATCATACAGATCCCCCTAGGGTTTCCTTTGGTTAAGTCTTTCAAGAAGGATAGGCTCTTTGCGGTTTTTTTGTGAAGAATTTATTCACCCTGTAGTTGCAAGTAACATCGTCATCAACAAACACCATATGTCACTCTCCCGCTATTCTACTATCCTACTGTGGGTCCACCCAAAGGGCTCATTGGAACAACATAAAGCATTAGTACTCACCATGTAAGCTTTGGTGGGACTGACTGATGGGCGCTACTAACCTCTTGGTCAAGTGCTTGCTCGATGGAAGCCTCTCACGGTTTCATAGACAAGGATTAATGAATAAAATAATCCCCACAAATTAGAGGGGGCCAATAAGAAAGAAGACACCTACTGCCATTTGATTCATCCCATGGTAAACTTAAAGCATGACTTAGAGCACATGGTTTTAACATGACTTAACATGACTAGGAAAAAAGGGGGGCACATTTTATAAAAGCACTAGGCTTCTGACTTAGGTGTATAATAAAAAATATTAAAGTATAGGCCTAAGCATTGAGAAGTAACTGAGGGGTTGGTTAATGAATGAATGACCTAGACATGGTTTATGACTTGAATGAATGACAACCAGCTACAAAATTTTACCAAGAAGCTCAAGAAATGGGAAAAATGACTAGGAACCACAAATTTCTTGTAAAGTACTACCACATCTCTACCTCTATCTTCCTTTCTCCTCCTCTATCTCGAGGCATGTATCCCCCTCTCTCCCTCTTTCCCTCTTCCTAGACCTATATATCTATATATTTTTCATGTCTATCTCTATCTCTCTATATTTCTTTTTCCATCTCTCCCTTTATTTCTATCTTTTTATCTCTCCATCTCTCTCTACCCCTATGTCACTCCCTCTCTCTACTTCTTTATATATCACTTCCTATCTCTATCTCTATCTTTCTATCTCTCCCTAGATCTCTCCATAACTATATATGCATCTCTTCCATCTCTATCTATCCCTCTTCACTCTTTCTTTATCTCTCCCTCTCTTTCTCTCCATACCTATATCCTTCTCTATATTCATCTCCACCTCCATCTCTATCTCTATCTTCCTCTCTATCTCTATCTCCTTATCCCCCTCTCTCTCCAATGCTCTTCCCCTCTCTATCTCTTCCTCTTTCTCTCTCCCTATTGAAAAATAACATGACTCTCTTGGTAATGAAGCTTGATTATCTTCCCAATTTATAGGTTTTGTTTCAATCATGTTTGGATCCATGTAAATGGATGCATACTTGATTTGAAGCTATTACTTCTATATTGAGACCTTTGTTGCACAAACAATATAATTTTCTATATGGCCTACCAATTGACCTCACATATTGTGCAAATGCATGCAAAAAATAGATTGAAAATTTTCCTAATTGACCTTCCACAATTTATGGTGTACCCATTGCACACCAAGGTGCAATTGCTAGTTTAAATATAAGTGAAAGAGGAAAGAAAAATTCGGGGTTAGAAGAAAGGGGTTAACCTAATTTAAATAATATTTAATTAAATTAGATTAAAATTAATAGAAAAATGGCACTACGAGCATAGGACATTTTTTTGTGTCTACACTTTTAGTTTGATTTTAATAATAATTTATTATTTTTATTATAATAAAAATTTCTATAATAACATAATGCGTAAATAATAAAATTGTGAAGTTGACCATGTTCTTCATATATGCATGGATAATTGAAATAATATTATTTTAATTATTTTCATATTTATAACTCTATAATATTGCAAGAATCTTCAACACTCAATTTTATTTTCTATATTATATATTATGATTCATTCTTTATAGATGTATGAATTATCTATTTTAATTTCCTTTCAAATTTAGTATGATATTTTTTTTTATAAAAGGGGTAAAAACTTATTGAATATCAAAAAGAAAAATTACAAAGGAAGCAAAGGACCGAGGTCCCAAGGAAAAACAAGCACAACAAACCAAACTAAGAATAAATAGCCAACACCATCATCTATCACCACTCCCAGCCCTATCTGCAGCAAGAATATTCATTAAATCAAGATGGAGCTCCTGTGGAACCAACTCCCACTCCTCAATTCTCCATCCCTCAACATGCTCAGAAGCCCATTTTTCCAAACAATCAGCTACCCTATTCCACTCACGTGGAATATGGACAAAAGTCACATTTTCCATCAAAGAACTAACCCGCAAAATTTGTTGCACAACCCTAGCCAATTGCCAGCTGACATCTGTCACTTTTTGCTCAATAAGCAAATTAATCAATATCTGGGAATCAGATTCACAAACAATCCTTCTCTATCCTAAAGCATGAGCTCTCTCAAGAGCGTCAAGAATAGCCAACCCTTCCACCAGGTTGATGGTCTGTGTCCCTTCATAGATCGAAAAAAGGAAGATCACTGAGCCCAAAGAGTCCCTACCAATCCCCCCAATACCAGCCGGTCCTAGATTGCCCCTTAAAGATCCATCAGTATTGATCTTCAAAACACCATATGGTGGAAGTTTCCATTTACCATCTCTATCAATTTTTTGCTTCTCTCGTCATCCTCTCCAAGCTCTTGCCAAAGCCAAAGATGACCCCTGAATCTCTAATCGCTCCACCAACTCTGTATCCCTTTTCACCAAAGGGAATTCCACTTCACACCTAGCTTCCACTATTTCTTGAACCATGCCCAATAATCGCTGCCAAATTTGTTGCACCGGCCTCCATTCTCCATGAAATATCCTTCGATTGTGTTCCAACCAAATTTTCCACAATAAGAAGATAGGCCCCACAAACCACACATCCTACAAAAAGGAGGCCACCGAAGGGGGCTAACCCATCCCCTGCCAAAAATCAATCAAGGAGGAAGCATGAACACAAGGAATTTTCCAAGCACCCCACCAAAAATGCCAAAGCTGGAGGGCGAAAGAGCAATGAAAAAACAAGTGAGTAGAGTCCTCCTCATTAGCCTCACACATAACACAAATAGAAGGACCCTGGAAACCTCTCTTCCGAATGTTATCCCAAGTCAAACACTTATTCCAGGCCAACATCCAAACAAAACAATTAAATTTTGGCCAAGAAAGCTTGTTCTAGACCTTCTTCCACCACTGAATTTCATTCCCAACCAACCTATGAGACAATAACACACTATAACCATATGCTACAGTATAGGTCCCCTTAGGATTGGGGGACCAGGAAAGCACGTCATCATCTCAGAGAGAGCTACATCTTCGACTAGAGAGGATACTTTGTAGCATAGCACAATCCTGCTATAAACCAATAGCTAGCCACTCATCTAGGGACTTCCATCTGGCCATCTCCATATGACCACAGGAGGAAAATGACTTAAAATCACTTTCCCGTGACCAACCAACCTCAAGAACCTCTGGAAAAGATTCAACAAGTTGGGAAATTGGGAGGTGATGGGAGGAAAACCATCCTAGGAATCAATCCAGAACTGGACCTCAGTCCCCTTCTTACAGATCCAAAATAATCCTTCCTTAATAAGCACAACCCCTTTTCTGAGGGTGCCCCATATCACAGAGCCCTTCCCCACAAGCGGGTACCTAGAAATATTGGGTTAAGGGATCCCAGGGAGATACTTCTGAGAAAGAACCTTGGCCCAACTCTTATCCTACTCCTTACACCACCACCCATACAGTTTAGCAGCCAAAGCCTCCCCAGTCAAAGCCGATTGCCTCAAGCCTAATCCACCATATTGTTCGGACTACAAACAACCTCCCAATGAACCAAACTCCATTTGGAGGACTCCAAGCAACCAACCCATAAAAATTGTCGTGCCACAGAGTCAAGGTCCTTAAGAAAGCCCATAGGGGCAACCTGGAGCATGCATCTATAAATGGGCAGAGCCTGCACCACTGACTTAATCAACTAGACACGACTAGCAAAGGATAACCATCGACGAGTCCAGTGATTAACTTTTTCTCGAAATTTATCCAAAATGATCTGCAAAGACTCCCTAGGTAGTCTACTCACCGAGATGGGAATGCCAAGGTAAGTCACTGGGAGAGTCCCGATCTAAAATCCCAAAGTTTGGGAAATACTCTACTGAATGGGGCCCAGGGTGTTGAAGAAGAAATTGGAAGACTTGCCCTCATTAATCTATTGACCAGAGGAAACTAGGTAAACATCCAACACTCTTCGTAAATTAGAGGCCTCTTGCATTGTAGCCATCCCCATCAAAGCAGCATTGTCCACAAATTGCAGGTGAGTTTGTGGAGGTAAGGTGCCACCCCACCTCCAACCTTGAATGAGACCAAACTCCACACTTTGTTTAATCCATCTCCCCAAACCTTCAGCCAAAATAATAAACAAGGGGAAAGATGATCACCTTGACGAAGCCCCCTAGAAGCACCAAATAACTCAGAGTGACTCCCATTGATAAGCATAGAGAAAGAGACTAAAGTAACACAACTCAAAACCAATTGAATCCATTCTTCAACTAAACCAAAAGCACCAAAAACCCACTGAAGGAAGGACCACCTAACTCTGTCATATGCCTTAGCCATATCCAGTTTGATAAACATCGCTTTTTCTTTAGAGCTAGCCATAGAATGGATGACCTCAGTTGCAATAACAATCCCATCCAGAATTTTCCTACCAGCAACAAAACCACTTTGTTCTTCAGAGATCAGCTCCTCAAGCCCTTTTTTCAATTTGTCAGCAATAAGTTTAGAATTAATTTTATAAACTACATTGCATAAAAAAATGGGCCGAAATTGGCTTAACCTATCAATCCCCTCACTCTTAGGAATAAGATCCAGAAAGGTAGTGTATACCTTGGAATTCCTACTACTCTAAATGTGTGAAATAACTAAGAAACATGAATAACAAAATACCAAGGACACCTCAAGATTAGCCAAAAGATTGATACAACGAAAAGGAATGCAAACAAGATAAAACACAAACACTTTTACCTTTCTTGTTGTTGATACCTCTTTGATTGGCCCTTGCTTGGATTGGTTGTGTGCTCCTTAGATGATGGATTGAGTGACTAAAATGCAAGCTTCAATATGCAAAATGATGAACAAAGATGGTTGAATGATTGAAAAAGGCTTGAGGATTCAAATAGACAGCATGTAGTTATGAGAGTGCAAAGTGTTCAAAATGCAAATTGGCAGCATAAGGGTGCAAGATGGCTAAGTGTGTTAAAATGCCCTTGAGGAGGGGGGTATTAATAGGATATTTTGAATTCTCTAGAGAATTCAAGGGTCAAGATTGCTCCAACAAGGCCAAGATGAAGGGCTATGGTGGGTTGAGAACCCACAAGCCCTCACATCTTGACATGTGGAGGGTGAAGTGGCCAAGGGGGGTTGAGATGGAAATGAGTTGTCAAAAAGGTACATGAGGTGGAAAAGGACATGCACCTTGGGGGATGAGAGGATTTCCACAAAAAGGGATTTCTTGTCCCAAGTGGGAGTGAAAGGGACTTTTGAGGAATTTTAGAATTCCTCAAAATCTACATGGAAAAAAGGTGGTTGGGGGGATAAATGTGAATTAAAATTCACATTCTTAGGATAATCTAGAGGATAAAGGTGGACTCCAAAAAGGTGGGACTTGGTCACATGTGGAGATTGTGACAAGTCCAAGGTTGGTCACATGTGGAGATTGTGACAATTCCAAGGTTCTAGAAGCCTTGGAAGGATGGAATGTGAATTAAAAATTCACATATAAAAGAGGGGAATCTAGGAAGAATAAAAAGGAATTAAAAATTCTTTGGGGAATGATTAGGCTTAATTAATTAGTAATTAGAAGATAAATGAGGATTAGAAGCCAACTTGCAAAAGTTGGAGGATGTGACACATCCTAATCAAGGATTAGGCATGTGCACATCCCTAATGAAGGGATTAGGAAATGGATTAGGATTAAATAAAAATTACATGTGAGGAATTAAATAAATGTAATATTTATTTAATTTATTTGATGAAAAGAGGATTAAGGAGGGTAAGGTATTTAATTATTAATTAAATACCTTAGGGATTTGGAAGAATTAAAGATATTAATTAAATAATAGTAATATTATTTAATCTGATAAGAGGATGTTTAGACGAAAAGTGATAAATTTGGATAAATTAAGTGTCCAAATTTGGATGTCTACATTTTGCCCCTCTTTGAGATGGTGTTACAAAGTAGCATCATTTCAAATAATATTAAAATATAGAACCTAGAAGAAGATGGTTAGATTGGAAAAGATGCCCCAGTCATCAAAGGGATGACTAGGAAGGAAGACGATGAGGGTGAAGATGAAGAGTTAGGGATGAAGGATGCCCCCTCGAGAGGACATGCGGGTTCAAGAGAACACGGGTGGGCTCTCGAAATAGATGATGTGATGCAAGGCAAGGTGATGGGTAAGAGAGTAAGTGATAGGAGATGGATGAAGCACAAATGGATTTGAGGACAAAAGGTGATATTGCCCCAGTCAAGGTACAAACTAAATTGGGTTGATGATGGATGGAGGGTTGTCAATGAAGGATTGAAGGATCCCAAAACAACACGAGGATAGGGAAGGATACATCCCACTAAGTGGTATTGATGAGGGAAGGATACATCCCAAAAGACCACTAAAGGATAGGGAGGAATACCTCCCGATGATGATGATGAAAGTGTTGTTGATGAGGGAATGATACCTCCCAAAACAACACCAAAGGGATAGGGAAGGATACATCCCACTGAGTGGTATTGATGAGGGAAGGATACATCCAAAAACACCACAAAAGGATAGGGAAAAATACCTCCCAATGATGATGATGATGATGATGATAAAAGTGTTGTTGATGAGGGAATGATACATCCCAAAACAACACCAAAGGGCTAGGGAATGATACTAATGGATGATGATGATGATGACAGGTCAAGGCTGGTAACAAGACTGGGGACAAGACCATGGATTGCAAGATTGAACAGATAAGGAGAAGATTGATATGTGAGATTGAAGATTTGGTTCGATATCGAAAGATTTGGACTGTAGATGGACGAAAGCTCAGACGAGGGGTTTGGTTAAGCTCAGATTGGGATGAGATGAAAGCTCAGATGAGGATTGGATTAAAGACCAGAATGGTTGAAGGATATGATTGGATTGATTCTACACCGAGTTTCGGAGTTTAAAAGGGCATAAGACGTTGACAATCAGATTTTTCCCAATTTGGCAATTTTCAAAAATTGTTAAATTTTGCCATTTTAGGAAACCTCAGGGCCGTATGTTTGAGAGTCCCAATTTTTTCCAAGAAATACCCATTGGGGAGATAGGATGAATTGCCAACTAACATCCCAAATTTGAGATATGCATTTTGAGTTATGAGTGAAAACAATTTTTCAAAATGCTGGAAAAAACACTAAATTGGGATTTTGAGGGTCAAGATGAAACTTTGAAGCCCCGAAAATGGGTCAAAACGGGTTCCAATGGGTTTTTTGGAAACCCGTTGGAAATCTATTCGTTATCGCGGCACGCAACTACCCATCAAATTTCA
>VDFB02379711.1:99930867-99956103 GCA_007258455.2 Sequoia sempervirens
TGTTCTTCTGTGCAATATGTTGGATTTGATAGAAAGTTTGACCATATCTTTGGGAATCTGCGTGCCTGGTCACAGTTTTCTTGAAAAGTGCCGCAAGCAACGTTTCTGATAAAATCAATACATGAAGAGTCGCGGTAACCAAGTCCACGCTTCCAGACGATTGATCTGTCTGCTTGTTATTATATATGATAAATTCTCTTTCTGGCCAATTGATGAGATCTGGTGCGCGAAACGAGGTCTGATTGTCACAATTGTTTTTCCTAACACGAGATTCGATCCCAGGCATGCTTCTCTGCAATCAGATTGTATAATTATTAAAGTTTTTTTTAAATTCTTAAATGTCATTTCAAAATCATTGAAGGAATTAAAGAGTGATGCATGCCCAATGCACGCTACTTAAATATCATCAAGTAGAGAAGATTTCTACTTGAAGCGTGAATGTTCAATCATCCATGTGGCTCTGGAATTCTGAATCCCAATAAACTTACTATTCTCGTCATGCTATGTGCGGTGGTATAAAAGCACTCAACTTAAAATAAGCATTATATAAACGGTGCTACTTCAATTAAAAGCGGAGGCTTGTCTCCAAAAGAATTTCCTAAAATCTTCAAAGAACTTTTTATATTTCATTTCTTGAAAAAGTAGTGCCTTCATTTTAGATATCAATAAGACTAAACGGAATTCATGGCCTTCAATGGAGTAATAACTTAATTAATAAGACAAGTACCTACATTCCAGGGAAAATGGAATGAACGATAGTTTTTTATAAATTTTTATATTACTTGAATATAACTAGTAATCGCACCTTCCTGTGCAATGGGTACGCCGAAGATTTGTGGAGATGAATATTTTAATTTATGGTATTGTATTTGAAATATAGAAATTGTAAAATGGGTAGTGTCAAACTTTTTTAAATAAATGGGTAAGCTCTACTATTCATTGCATTCAACAGTGTAGCAACATTTGCTATACAGTTTTGACATTTTGTCTTTGAAGAACAAAATCCAGTATAATTGGTATTTTTGCGAAGGACAATAAATGGGTAACCTTTGTAAAGAATAGTGTATTAAGATTAACATGTGGAGATGATTTGAAATAAGTTAGTTGTAGATTAGTGAGTAAATCTAAGACAGTTTGGATTGGGTCTTTCAAAAGACTTTCCTACCTATTTTATTGTTAAACATATAACCTTGTTTTTCAGTTTCGAAGATAAAATAATAGGAGGTTTTGTTCTCTGTTTATTTCTCCATTTTTCTTTTAAGTTCAATTTCAGTTCAAATCTCAGTATACATAAATTTGTACCCCAGAGATCTTTTAATACACACATGATTGAATACCTAGAGATTTGACATATGAAGTGAAATCCCAAAAATAGGAAAGTTTAACCAGTACCATTAACAAAATTTGCACAAACCTACAAGTAATAAAAAGAAAAAGGAAAGGCTGCCATTAGGCCATCCTCGTAAATCAAAGGTAAACCAATTGAAGATTTTCTTATGGGCAATAGTAAAACATATTTTCAAGTGAAATTGGTTTGAGGATGATCCAAGTGTTCATTATAGCTTTTACATAAATCTATAAAATTTGTAGATTTGATGATCCAAGTGTTTTGGATGATTCGCTCTCAAAATTTTCTCCTCAAACTATAAAATGCCCAAATATATAAAGCCCCAACCAATTGATCTCATTTACTAATATTGTTTTAAATCTAAATATAGCTTTATCTTTAAATCAGTAAAAGCACTTTGAAAACCAAAAAACAAGGTCTTTTAGAGGTTGCTCTGCCTCTTCTTCCTTGTTATTGTACATACGGTAAAGTGAAAAGGTGTGGAAGATCAATGAGGATTTTTTTTTGGTAGATATTAGTTACATACATTTGTTTAGTATATGAGATCAATTGGTAAGTCATTTAGAAAATGATGTTGTTCATGTAACACAGATCTGAAAGGAGAAGTGATAACTTCAAATCAATTATATATCCACTTACAAGGATTCAATCACAACTAAAATAAAACTTTTGAATGAGGACAATAATCAAGCCCCATTACCAATAGGTTCATGTTATGTTTGCAGTAGGGAGAGAGGTAGAGATAGGGAGAAACAAGGATAGAAATATGGAGATAGAGGGGTTAAGAGTGAGAGAGAGAGAGGGGAGTAAGGAGATAGAGATAGGGGATATAGATATAGAGGAAAATAGGGAAAGAAAGGAAGATAGAGATGGAGATGGAGAGCGAGAGGGATATGGAGAGGAGAGGGAGAGATAATGATAGAGATGGAAGATATACATATATAGAGAGATAAGTAATAGAGATGGATGAAGATATAGAGAAGTATAAGAGAGAGGTATTAGACAAGTATTAGAACATTTGACTAGTGTCCGTCAACTCGTCCTATATTAAACAAGTGGAAAATATAGGATTTTTTCCAATATTTTTAGTGCATGCACACTTTTACTATTCTGTCGGCCAACTTTGTCGTCTTATTTCTCCTCCTTTCGAAAGTTCTTCACATAGAACATAATATATAATGCCCAATATTTTTATCAATATTGGACCAATAGTTGTGACTTTAAAGTTGTTAGTGTTGATGATGACTACCCATAATTAAACAAAATGTATCCTTTGATCTAAAAAGCAACCAATCATGTGATTCCACATCAGCGCTCAATAAAACATGTGTGAATGCACAAGTATTGGTCTCACTTTTTTTTGGGCCTTTTTGGACACCTTGATAAAAAGCATGCTGATGTGGCATCATATTTGATGATGTGGCCCTGAAACTTTAGTTATAACTAGGGGACTTGCCAAGTAAGCTACTGTAAAAAATTGGGAGTGATTCGAAATTTCCACGTAGGATAATTAAAAGTGCGAAATTAGGGTGTAATAAACAAAATTAAATCAAGGATAGAACATTTTCTAACAAATAACCATGTTCTTGATTGAAAATAATTTTTAAAATCAAATTTACAATTGATTGTACTTTCTTACCAAATAGAAATGATGGCCGGGAGTAGGGCTTAAATTTGATGGTCGACCTTGCCTGTCAACAATTTTTTTAATGACGGTTATCTATTCAAAGGTGCCCTTAAAACATTATGATGTACCTTAGTGTAAGTAAAATTATATATAAATCAAATATATATATCATTATAATTCTATATAAATTTTGACAGTCTATCCAAAATCTCTTCTTTCATCTAATACAATCTTCTTAAAATTTTGATTGTATTTTACGGCAAAAATCTCTAAATACGGTCATACGGCCATCAAATTTAAGCCCTGGCCGGGAGACACATTTTTACAATATTTTATATTCTATATATGTTTTAAATATTAAATCGAGCTACTTGCAATCTCTTTTCGGTTTTCCAGGACCCCTTACATAACATCTACCCTGTATCCATAAACATCAAGGCAACAAGCTACTAAAGAAGTGGGACGGCTTACCTATTGAATATTTATATATTTTAAAATGGAAAAATATTAAATATTTTTTTAGAAGACTGGCGGTTTTCTGGTAGAGATGGCCGCCTCACAGGGGTTCGAACCCTTAAGAGTGTCGAGGCCTACCCAGTCGGTGACCTTTGGCCGCCATTTTCTATGTTCATGCCCATTCCAAACGGTAATATTTGCACAGGTAGACATACCAATGTTTTGTTTGTGAGAAGACAATGACATTTTTTATTTATAACATGTTAGTTGTGCTCAAGCGCAAAAAATGGTGCTACAACAATGGACAAAAAAATGTTATCATGACTACGAGGACAGATGGAAGTGGAAACTTGTGCTGGACTATAATGGTACCAAATATGTAGGTTGGTTTTGCCACAAAACTTAGAAGTTTAATTCACTCATGGCTTTGTGGTTAATTGAAATTCAATCAACACAAAAGAATCTGTATTGAAAAATATATAGGGAAAGAAAGAATATGACATACCTGTAAGAAAGATGAACACATAAAACTTCGGGCCAGAGACAAGAAAAAATTTGCTTCAAAGCAATTGATCTAATTTCAAAGCCGCTCAATTTTGCATAGATGAACCATGTTAATATCTTCTTGCAGATAATATCTCATCGCAAGTGGTAAGTAACAGTTGAGCAGTTATTAGCATTCACGTTCGGTCATCAGAGAAGGATAAGATTCATGCATTTGCAAGTTAACTGTCACCTCAGTTCCGTACAGTGACGTACTAATTTATGTGCATGGTCAGGATGAAGGGAACCTCTGCAACCGACGACTCCAATGGTCAGGATTGCATGCCCCCTCTGCAATTTGAGATCCTCGATAGACAAAAAGAATGCTGGAACATATCAAAGCGTCAGGCCTCAATATTTTTTGTTTTTTTCTGTCTTGCCCTCAAATGCCCGATCCTCTCCCGTACTTCTTCCCTGTCTTGTCCTGGAAAGATAGATTCCGCAAAAGTTTCTGACATCGGCAAATGTGAAAAACTGGAAGGAAAAGGAACGGTCAATATCAACTTGCAGTGGTCGGAATTCTCATAATGTCGGTAGCAGCGCGAAAAGCAGCCGAAAAAACGCGAAAAGCAGCCGAAAAAACGGCGAAAACAGTAAAAAAATGACGAAACATGATGGACGATCAGGATATATTCTGGATGGTCTTGCAAGCTTTTTTTAACCGTCGATAGAGAAAGTGAAATGGAAAACTTCATTGAGGGAACGCCTTCGGCGTAATCAAGCTCCGTGACTACAAGATTGCATTTTGTAAATATAGTTTAGATTTCTTTGTTTTAATAAATTCTAACCCTTACATATAGTATATTCCAAAGCATTCCTTACCCAATCTCTAAATTTAGATTCTGCTCAATCCTTTAAAACTGGCTGGTGTGTTTTTTTAGATTCTTCCACGTTCTTTTCCTTTTGAGAAACTTCCTGCAAACTGTTAAACTGTTAACTCCAGAAGATTTCATTTCAGGTATTGCAATAATTTTAGACATTATAAAAATGTTTGGATTCTGTAGTGTTTCATCCTTTATGCCACCTTGATGTCTTGCCATTTCTAGATGTACCTGGACAAGAAGCAGATGTATGTCCTATAACAAAAAAAATTCAACATTGAAATGCTACATTTTTATAGTCAAGATGCTGCTTCCATATACCATTACCTACTTTTAACCAAATTTCACTTAGCACTCCATTCAATAAATCCATCTCAACTAAAATGCGAGCAAAAATGAAATTTGAAAGCTTTTTAGCTTTTGAGGATATGGAAACAAAAGTACCCAAAGAATTACTTATGCTTTCTAGAGTAGAAGGGATCCAAAAATGAAGAGGAAGATTGGGTAATCTTACCCAGATTGGAAGAACCTGAAAGTCTTCCGCTAAAGGATAAAAAATAAAATCCGCAAACCAGGGTTTTGTAAAAAGCAAGGTATTTCTCCGGACACAAGGGCCCTTTGCCAAAACCATATCTCTTTTCATTTTTTGAAGCAAACATCACTGTGAGAAAATCTTGTACACATGGAAAAATATTCATATTATCAGATAAAAGAGGCTGCCACACAGTCCTAGCTAAATCAAATCAATTCATCAAATTTGGCCATAAATTAAGAAATCTTCCAATTAACACCTTTCTTTATAAATTACTGCATTCTCCTCTATCTCATCATCTAGTTCTACCAACGGGATCAACTCTGCCTGCTTTACCATTTTCCTGCTGTTCCTTTCCAACCTGCTGCTGCTGTGAGAGGATTTATACCAGATCCTGCACCTTTTACAGCTGCACAAGATTGCTTAAACAAAAAACCTTCATTGCTACTCATAGTCATGCCTGCAGCGGTCACACTCTCTCGCACTTTGCCTTTTTGTCAGCTAAAGAAAACCCCAAATGAAGAGGAAAATATTTAAGTTGTATGTAAAGTCTCAGAAAGAAAGTATACAATTTAAAATTGATGGTTTATAGTGATTTCCATGGCATAAAAAACATAAGGATGGTAAATGAACATTGTAGGAGAAGGCCTACTTTGTAGAGGCTAAATATATTGCTGCAACATCTTGCTATACACAAATTCTATGGATGAAGAAAACTCTGAAAGACATTGGTTTAGTATGTGATGAGCCTATTTCTATTTTCTGTGATAATACAAGTGCAATAAACATTTCGAAGAATCTGGTTATGCATTCAAGAATGAAGCATATATCTATGAAGTATCATTTTTTGAGAAAGTGTTGCAGAATAAGGTTAGATTGTAGTATGTAACTACGAAGGAACAGATTACAAACATATTTACTAAGGCTCTTCCGAAGGATGCTTTCGAGTATCTTAGAGAGAGGTTGGGGGTCATTGGCCCTCCTAACTAGGTGCACATGAAGGTGCATCAGTCTAGTGAGTTCACAAATTCTTCATTTATTTGGATTGATTGATGGGTCTACTCCGTAGGGGGAGTAGAAAATATTTTCATTGTTGTAGTATGAGTGTACTCCTAAAGGGGAGTAATTAAAGCAATTGTTCTTTGCCATTGATGTCAAAGGGGAAAAGAAGGTTATGTGTTTCCATCAATGACAAAGGGGGAAATTTTTGTAGATATGAGCTAGTTGGTGGTGTTGTCATTAATGTTGTCATTGATGTCAACATTGTTCAATATGCTTCAGATTGTACATGTATGGTTGAGATGTTGTGAGTACATGGAGCTATTTTTATGGCGTTCCAAATATATTGGCGTTCCAAATAGTGACCTCAAATATAACTTGGGAGTAGATATGTTGCACAAGAATCTTTGTGTGCTTGTTCCTCTGCCCACATTTGAAAATCTGATAGAAATTGGTTAAACTCAAAATTGCTTACAGTGAGTGTAAACCCTTGCCATCAAATTTATTTTCCCTAGATAGGTTGTCTTGTGCATAGACATGCTTGAGGGTAATGGGAAAAAAGTAAAAGAGAGTTTTCACTGAATTAGAGGCCTTTTACATTTTGATGTCAACCGAACATTTTGCTTGGATTGCTTGGATTGGACTCTGAATTTACTAATTTGGGGTCATTTGTGGCTCTGACGAGTGTTTAAAGAGTTGTGCTACCATAATCAATAACGTCTGGATCATCTTGGTTATAAATAGACAATTCATTTATGTTAACTAATAATATACTAAATACCAAATCTTTGATTATAAAGCCATCTGTAGGTATACATCAATATTTGGAACACAGACTTTTTGATCAGAGATGCAAAGAACATATCTGTTACTGTCAGGGGTACTGCCATACCTGTTTAGCTTAAATTTTTTTTTTTGTACTGGAGAATACTGCACAACCTTTAAAATAATCTATAAATTAGTGTTATCAAATTAGGTTCTTTCTATGCAATGATATCTGTCCTTGCATGCTTCCTTTCATCTCTGCTATACAACATGGGTAGAAAGAAGGGTTGCTCAATGTGCATGTGCTTGGACTATCAGGCTCTCAATGAAGTGACAGAAAGAGAGAAGAATGATTTCCCTTTTCTCATGATTAGTCAGACGTTATGAATGATGTTGCCATGTAGCTTTAAAGAGTTGGTAGCATCAAATTAGAATAAAAAGGGAGGATGCTGGGTAAAGCAAAAATGTTACACCTTTCTTGGAGATGCTATTTGTGTTTTGCTCATATGAATCACACGTGTGCCCTTGTTTGACTTAGTTTGAGCCTCTTTCTTGCCATCCATTTTTGTCCAGTGGTTGTCAGGCTTTTTACAAGGTATGAGAAGCAAATGTGGTATAACAACTTTAAAAAATACAAGGAAGCACAATGCAAAAATTGTTGATACAAAAGGCACAAAAGTACATAAAAATATGTTCTTGTAGTTTTATGTTTCAAATAGCATTAGAAATCCATGAAATAAATTTAATACTTGCCACGAGTCAAACTTTCATATGAAAATTCCTTTGGATTTCAATCTCACAAGCATGAAATTCAGATCTAAGAACACTAGTAATTTCAACAGTCAGTCAATATTTACTTAGAGAGCTTGAGTGCCTAGATCCCATAAACAATAATGGTTTAAAGCATTCATGAATACTTGATAGTAATTATTACAGGTGGTTTTTAGTAATTTCTATTTGCATCATTGAGAGGGGTATTTGCCTTAGTCAGATAAAAGCTATGGCCATTAGTTAGACATAACAATTTTGGCTTATAGTTGGAGCAATAGAATGTAGAATTCAATTTGTTTTCTTTCATAATTATTAAAGACCATTTATTTTTCTGTGAAACTATATTTGTATATAATTATTTTGTGATTACCTCCCTATGTATGGATGCTAGAAATGGTTACCTCCCTGTGCATGGATGCTAGAAATGTACTTGCTTTTCCTTTGTCAATATGCATGCTTGGATAAAATTTAGTATCATATTTTCTAATTACTTATGGACTTGTATTTTCTCATTATGCTCTTTGGCAGTCTTCAATTTAAGGATATTTTGAACGATATCTTTCCTAGTGAGTAAAAGGATGGTTGGAGATATGTTTGTATCTTTCCATTATTTTGGTGCATTGTTCAGAAGGGAAAAAAAGGCCCAAAATAGAGAAGGTATGAAGTTGAACTTTGTTGCATTTTCATATGCATATTATGGCATGATTTTATTTCTTTTGTGTAGAGTTAAATTGGAGTGTTTTATTGTTGTATCGTTTTAGATTGCTACTTTTATTATGCAATCTTAGCACAAATATTCTTCGTTTGAGTACATACTAATATATAGCACTTTTTATGATCTTTCTTTCAAGAAGATCTCTTTGTTATTAAAGGTGTTAACATTTACTTCTATAAGGATCTCAAATTGGCAACAAGGGATTTTCATCCAGACAACAAGATAGGTGTTGGTAGATTTGGAACTGTGGACAAGGTATATTAAAACTTACAGTGCTCTAAGAACTTGTTCACTGCTTAGGGTGTACTTAATTTTTGCAAATGGATGTTTGCATTTTATAGAAAGATAGCTTGTTGATTTTGTATTTTGTTGTGGTGTATGAGGAAATGTAAATAAATTTATGTATAGCTTCAAGGGCTCACCAAATCCAATAATATTCAAATGATCTTAGTATTTGGACTTGATATGTGTTTGCCGAGGTTACATGGGTGCACTGGTATATAGTGATGCACAATGTGGATATGCAACACTAGCTGTAAAATTCCAAAACTTGGCTATGCAGGTGCCAGCCTTAAACAATTTTGGTAGGCAGGGTAATATAAAACTGAGAACATAAAACATAAAAGTTGAATGTTGGACCATAAGATCATCATGAATCATGGTAATGTTTGAATCACATAATCAATAATAGATGTTAATGCATCACTAAACATAACACAATAATAAAATAAGTGCAACATGAAACCATTATTTATTACATGTAATTCAAATCTATAAAATCATGTAGCTTTCATATGAAATTAGGCCTTGACAAAAAAAGGGTTATGAATCAAGACAAATCGATCTCATCTTTCTGGTTGAGATTCTTTGTTGGCTGGAAATTGAGGCATTCCAACTTTTTGTCAGGGGTTTTTTGAACAATGTTGTTTGTTGTGAATAATACAGGTGGTTGGGAATAAGAGATAAGTTGAACAAATAAAATATAATAGATATCAGATAAACTGTGGGTTGTCATTTGACATTTTCATGTTTTTTGTTTTGTGAATTTGTAGTACTTTTTAACTTTTTTTTTGGTTTTACCTTTTTATTCCATTTTTCATTGGGATGTGTGCAAATGCACTGGGCTGCAATTGGCAGGTCTAGGGTGCAAAAAGGGGTGCATTTTTCATCCTCATTTGTGTAGCATAATACATAGTCCCTATAGCATATTATAGAGTTCCTATGACATTTCTTGAAGCAACCCCTTTACACGAGATTGATTTGTAGCAACTGAAGATGCCTTGTAGCATAGCTACAAATGGTTTGGAATCTATCAAAAACTTGCATCTTTTTTGTAGCAACCTTTTGAGAGAGCAAGTTGACAAGAAACTACTAGGCAACAAACACACAAAACAAAAGAAAACTAAAAACATAACTTATTACTATTTTTGATGACACTAGATTGCTTGTGGATCTAGATGCTCTTGCATAAAAAATATATGAAATGAGTCTATACAACATTGGGGAATATATGAAATGAGTATCATTACAAGAAGCAAGTATGAGATTGGCATGTTTAAATACTTGTCATTTCCTAGAATAAAGGTTTTGCAATTGCTAGATTATCTCCTATTTTAATATACAAACAACTCATAATGGAGAAACAAATTAGCATTTCCCTACTTCTGATTGAGGGTGGGCAACCCTTAAAAAAAACTTTTTTTTTAATAAAAAGAGGGGTAAAAACTTTTATTAATCAACAAGAGAGGTACAAAGCATTAGGCAAAAGAAAACCCCGAAGGGCCCCAAGACAACAAGCAAGAGATCAAGAATCTTGAATGTAGCATTTCACATCTTCAGTAACCCACCCTCCAAATCTTGGGCAAGGTCCCTCGGTAAACTGTCCCAATCCTCCACCAACCAGGTCCCACTTTTCTCAGAGGCCAATTTTGCCAGCCCATCAGCCACCTTGTTCCATTCGCGAGGGATATGGGAAAAAGTGACTGAATCCAATAAATCTCCAAGGTTGGCAATTTGTTTTGCCACCACCGCCAATTGCCAACTAACAGCATCAAAATGTCTTCCATTTATCAAGTCTACCATCACCTAAGAATCTGATTCACTTATAATCTGTTTCCAGTTGAGAGCATATGCCCTCTTCAAGGCCGAAAGAATCGCCAAAGCCTCCATGAAGTTATTGGAGTGTTGCCCCATATACTCTGAAAAAAAGAACACAACCACCCCATAACTATCTCTACCCACCCCACCAATACTAGCGTGTCTAGGATTACCTCTTGAAGACCCATCAGTGTTGATTTTCAAGACCCCGGAAGGAGGAAGTATCCAATGCCCTCCTCTGAAGACCTTCCCTCTAGAGCACCTGCCCCGCCCAACCTTGGGCCTTCCAGTACTACCAACAGAAATCCCCAACTTTTGAATTACTCCATTATCCCCAGGATCAATCGGTACTGACAAATCACATTTAGCCTGTAACGTCTCTTGAAGAGCCCCGAGAATGCGAGCCCAAACTTGGCCCACCTGTAACTTCCTATCCAAAAAGATCCTTCGATTGCGCTTCAACCAAATCTGCCAAATAATTAGACTCGGGCCAATAGGCCAGGCAGTGTGTAGGAATGAAGTCTTTGCCTTAGAAGTCCCAGTATTCTGCTAGAACTCGCCAAGAGATGAAGGATGCTGACACGACATATTCCAAGCCCCCCACCAGGAGTGCCAAATGGTCCTAGCAAAGGGGCATTGAAAGAAAATATGAGAAGCAGTCTCTACATCTTTGAGACAAAGAAAGCATAAAGAGGGGCCTTGGAAACCCCACTTGCAGAGGTTGTCCCAAGTCAAGCACCTGCCATACACTACTAGCCAAGAGAAAAAATTGCATTTTGGCCAGGAGAATTTATTCCAAATGTTTTTCCACCAAGGAACCTCAGCACTGCTTAAGGTCTGTCTATCCAAAGCACGATACCTTGAAGCAACTAAGTACTTCCCTTTAGGGTCTGAGCCCCAAGCCAACACATCCCTCTCCGGAAGCGAACAACACACTCTATCAGCTAAAATAGAGGACAACTCCCTCCTATCCTCCAAAGAACCGCCCAAAGGCCACTCCTGCGTAACTTTCCACTGATAAATGACAGTGCGCCCCAAGAACTGAGGGGCTTTGAAATCCATCACTCTACTCCAGCCAGCTTGAGTAAAAATCCTGCTTAAATACTCCAAGTGAGGATGTGAGGAGAGGATAGGCGGGAAGCCATCCCAAGAGTCAAGCCAGAAGAGAGTGTCAGAACCTTTGTTGCAAATCCAGAACAAGCTTTGTTTAACCAGCGGAGCTTCCCTCTTGAGAGTTTCCTAGATCATAGACCCCCTGCCCAAAAGGCTAAAGCGAGGAACCTCAGCGCCATCCACCTCCCCAAGATACTTGAAGGTAAGAATCTTAGCCCAGGTCTGATGTTGATGTGAACACCACCTCCAATACAATTTAGCTGCCAACGCTTGCCCATTCCAATCCGCTCTACGCAATCCCAGGCCACCCTCCTGCTTCGGTCGACACACAACTTCCCACTTAATTAAGCTCCACTTTCTGGAGAGGAGATTACTCGACCAAAGAAACTACTTGCAAAACCCCTCAAAATCCTTGATGAAACTTGAAGGGGTAGTCATCACAAAACATCTGTAAATAGGAAGAGCTTGCACAACAGACTTTAAAAGAGTAACTCTGCCCATCGTAGATAACCATCTATAGGTCCAATGACAAACTAGACCTCGAAATTTATCAATCACCTCCTACCAAAATCGCCTGGGGGGTGGGCGCACATCCAAAGGGATACCCAAATAGGTAAATGGAAGATTCCCCAACTGAAACCTTAAAATCCTGGCAATACGTTGTTGAATAAGCCTGGGGGTATTAAAGAAATAAATGCAAGACTTACATTCATTAATGCATTGTCCTGAGGCAGCCAAGTAGCAATCCAACATCTGACGAAAGGCAACCGCTTCCGCTACCTTAGCAACCCCCATCAAGGCTGAGTCATCCAAAAATTGGAGATGGGATTGAGAAGAAAGAGAGTTGTTCCCGTTCCAATTCCAACCAAGAATAAGCCCAGCCGCAACATGGGACTTAATGAGCCTCCCCAAACCTTCAGCCATCAAAATGAACAGATAAAGGGATAAAGGATCTCCCTGTCGAAGACCTCTTGAGGCACCAAACAACTTAGAGGATTCCCCATTTATGAGAACTGAAAAAGAGGGCGTCTTCACACAACACATAACCCAATCAATCCACTCACTGCTGAACCCAAAAGCTCTAAGAATTTTGATCAGAAATCCCCACTTTACCCTGTCATAGGCCTTAGACATGTCCAATTTTATGAACATAGCCTTATCCCTTGAAGAGGCCATAGAATGAATAGCCTCCGCCGCAATCACAACTCCATCAAGAATCTGCCTTCTTGCTACAAAGCCCCCTTGTTCCTCCGAGATTAGCTTATCCAACCAAGGCTTCAAGTGCTTGGCAATTAGTTTTGTGATGATTTTATACACCACATTACATAAAGCAATTGGTCGAAAGAGATCAAGAGAATCGACACTCTCACGCTTAGGAATGAGGGCAAGAAAAGTGGCATTCAAGGCTCTCAACATTTGCTTGCTCCTTAGAGATTCTTGCACAACCTCTAATAAGTCAAGCTTAATCACTTCCTAAAATCCTTGATAGAATTCGGCTGGGAACCCATCAGGACTAGGAGCCTTCCCCTTTTTCAGTTGAAACACCACATCCTCTAACTCCTTCAGAGAAATCGGCTGAAGAAGAGAAGCATTCATATCCATTGTCACCAAAGGAGGGATACAAGCCAGGATAGAGTCTTCCTTCGCAATGGCCACTGGGGTATCTTCAAAAAAAATATTAGAGAAGAAGCAAACTGCCTCATTGGAAATTTCCAAAGAGGAAGAAAGAATAGATCCCTCTGAAGAACGAAGAGAAGAGATAGTGTTACCCTGTCTTCTAGCCTTTACCGAATTATGGAAGGAGGTATTCTTATCCTCTCCTTGAAGCCAATCAATACGAGCCTTCTGCTTCCAAAAAATTTCCTCACGGAGCTCCCATTCCTCAAGAACTTTGACTGCTGCATCCTCTAACCTACTCAAAACAACATCCAACCCATGCTCCCTGATCTGCCTGGTAATAGAATCTAGATGCTCCTGGGCTGCGCTTTTCTGCTGAAACACGTTGCCAAACTGATACTTATTCCAATGCCTCAATTTATATTTCACATATTGAAGCCTCTTCATAAAAGTGTACATAGTAGTCCCAAAAGCAGGATGACCTTCAACCCACCATTTAGACACTAAGTCAAAAATACCCCCCTCCCTAAGCCACATAGTCTGGAACTTAAAAGTCTGTTTCTTAGAGCCACTAGTCAGGCGAGTAGAGAACTTGATCGGCCAGTGGTCCGATCCACGCCAATCTAAGATTTCTGAACTTGTCAGCCACTTGTCACTAACCCAGAAGCTGGACACCAAAAACCTGTCCAATCTTTCAGAAATAGCTTCTTCTCCAAGCCTCCTGTTATTCTAGGTTCATGCCATTAACCCTTAAAAAAAAACCTCATCAACATAATCCCCTGTAATTTCTCTATTGGTTAGGTATTACTAACATCATTATTTCATTGCAATAGTTTTGTTCACTATAACAAATACATAATGCGACGACTATCTATGTCTTTTATATTTAAGTCTCAATCAGATCAAACTGTCAACTATCTAATCTTAAGATATTTGTTGCAGAAAGTGGAAAAACATTTGAGAACTTTGGAAAGGAAAATTTTTGGGAAGGGACAACCTCCTTTTCGTGTCATAGTGGTTGGATTTGGCTACTGTAGGGTTGAGTTAGCTGCAATTGTTGCAGAGAGATTGGCAGATTGAGGCAAGGTGCAAGTTGTTAATGTGGCATCACATATTTGCCTAAGTGCTCCAGCGTCCAATCATGAGGTTGCTCTTAAAGTAAGGATGTTCATGTAATCAACTATTTTTGTTCCTCTTTATTTTAAAAGGGCAAAAAACATTACCATTAAAAAATTGTAGAGGATACCTATTTTGATATATTTATGCTTGGGTTTTGGTTTGAGGAACATTTATAAATACATAAGGGTATGTATAGGATCATGGTGGGCCAAAAAGTGGCAATGACAAAAAAAACATGTCTTTCATCGACCGAAAAACGCAAAAAGAACGTGTTGACTTTTTTTAGGCTCGGGTGTCACCATACCAAACACCAAACCTAGTTTTACAAATTGGGGATCGGATATCCGATTTGCAAAAAACATATATAAAAAAACTCAGTCACTGTTTTTAAGTTATTTCACAGTGAACAACCCGCGGACGCACAGTGAATTGATTCTTTGTGTAACAGATATCCGATTTGGCCAAAATCTAATTTGAAAAGGTAACTTTTTTTATTTTGATTTGATTTGATTTGATTCAATTTTGATTTAGATTTGAATAATTTCATAATGGTTTTTTGTGGATTTTTTTAAAAAATAGGGTTTTTGATTGAATTTTTATGAAAAAATGAGTTTAGAATGGATTTTGATAAAAATGAATGTTTTTGTGAATTTTTTTCACAATAGGGTTTTTGATTGAATTTTTATGAAAAAATTGAATTTAGAATGGATTTTGATAAAAAAATGAATGTTTTTTGTGGATTTTTTTTCAAAATAGGGTTTTTGATTGAATTTTTATGAAACAATTGAGTTTAGAATGGATTTTGATAAAAAAAAAAAATGTTTTTTATGGATTTTGATTTAAAAATAGTGTTTCTTATGTATTTGTATTAAAAATTAGAGAATTTTATAGATTTTTGTTAAAAAGTAGGGATTTTTTTAATTTGTTTTAAAAATTAGGGTATTTTTATAATATTTTCATTTATATTGTCTAATTTTAATTAGATTAATTATTTTTTAACTTTAATCAGGCATTATGGCCGTTGAGAATGAAAATGCACAAATTCCACCAGTTGAGAATAAACCACCTGAGAATCAAAATGCGGAAATGCCAAATGTTCCACCACCTCCGCAGCCATCAATTGAAGACTTAGTTCATGAAAAATTGAAGCAATTGAGGGGCATTTGTGATGTTTATAAGAAAATCTCTCAGTTATCCCGTATGTCAACCACATTGACAAAAAAATTTACAAATGTAGAAACTCTCTCCACCCAACATAATGCCTTTCATTCGTGGCGAGAAACCATGAGACGATATTATGCATGTGGATTTTCTTATGATGATGTGAAAGATCTCCAAATAACAAAAGCCCAAATAGCCTCTTTATTTATTAACTCCGACACTGGTTTCCCAGTTAATGTTAACAAACCAAAACTTTCTATAAAATGGTGCACGCATAGGGGCATAGTAGATAACTTTTGGGATTGTTGGTGTATGGTTTTTGATAAACCGCCCAACAATAATCATAATGTACTTTTTTACTTTATTAAAAAATTATATGTTGAGTTTTTGTTATGGCATCATGTTAGTTACTTTGACATTAAACCCTTCCAGGGCGTTGGTGGAGGTATGCCCTAGGATAGGCCAGGGGCAGCTAGAGTAGTCAGGCAACCAGATGTTTCTCGTCCTCCTCTTCCTCCGCCACCTCCAGTACAACATCCATATATTACGGAGGATGCAGCCACACAAACTATCCAGGCCATTCACTCTTTGAGTGGTTTTTTGGTTTCCCATGCTTTTTTAGTAGCTCATCCACAGTCTGGTGATCTTGGCGATGGATCCAGTGTTGTTGCATCATCCTCCTCGGGTCCACATATTTGTGTGCCACATATTTGCAATACGTGCCAGCAAATATGCTTGGGTCCTATTGTACAACCCCTTGAGCAGCCATTAGACACTTCTGATTATGACATCCAAGATGTAGAGATTATAGCAGATCACACGCAGGGGAGTGGAGCACACCCTACAGAGTCCTCTCTTGTTAGAGAGGTGGACATTGGAGTAGTTACACAGGGAACATTTAAGGTGTAAATTCATAACTTGTATTTTTTTAAAAATGAATATTAATAAGAGAGTATCAAGTACTAATATTTATTTACATGGTATATTTAACAGTTAATGTCTGAGGAGGAGCTCACATGGGTGACTGATAGCACCCTTAGGGCCATTTTATTTGGCCTCGAGACACACACAGTATGTATTTTCGCACTCATTTACATTTTTTTACTGTGTACTTACTTGTCATTTGAATTGTCATTAATGAAATTATATGTTAACTTATATCTTTATTTTATTCTCTGCTTGTAGGAAACACCTAGTGCGAGCGAGGTGCGATGCTCTCCAGACTATGGACGCACAATGTTAGATAAGGGAAAGGTAATTGAACTCAAATTTGATTGAATTAAGATTTATAAGATATTTTATTGATTATGCATACATTGATATAGATTCGTAGTTTCATGTGTACTTGTCATTTTTATAGGCGGTTGTGAGCTATATATCATTGTTGATAAGTGCCACAACACCTGAAGGAGTACATGTTGAAACACCTGAAGGAGGTGTTGAAACATTTAAAAGAGATACATAAAAAGATCAACCTAAAGAGGTATGTGTTTATTTTATTTTATGCTTGGTAAATATGTTCTTATTACTGACAATTCTATGCTAATTTGGATCAATTTCATGTTTTTGTTCACATATATAAATTGACGTTACAAAAGTTGGTTTGGTTAGTTATTTGAGAGGGGTATATTTTAGGACTCCTGACCCTTCAAATAGACGTATATTTCAGGTAATCAAGATTTCAATTTTAAAGTTCAATTATAATTCAATGTGTATTGATTTTTATGTTAATTATTTGATTTTAAATTATATAGTATAACTAATCTCAATTGTGGTTTGACTTTTTCTTGTGCAGTTACCTTCAGAGCCAACAAGTGCTTCAAAGAGGCTCCATTTTGATGATCCATCAGTAATTTAGGATGAGATAGACATTTTGGCATATAAATTTTGAATAGATATCGAGATTGCATATGCCACATATTGTAAAACTTTGTTTGAGTTGGCGTTGATCCCATTTTTGTATATGGACATACACTTGATTATTGGATAATTTGATATATATAGAAGTCGACAAACGAAATTTAATTTCCTCATGTGCATGATTAAACTCTTTGAAAATTTAATCAAGTGAGCAATGGTTAAATATCAATGTACAATAGCATAAAAAAAATGGTTAAATATTATGTAGTTTATATCCATATTGTTGATTACATTGCATTGCACATCTTTCAAACTCAAAGCATTATTTCACACTGCATAAGTAACAATTAGATGCTGATAGATGAAAAAATTTCAATAACAATATAGTTTTTACAAAGTCAACCTAAGTAGTTATGCAATTACTTCACATTACATAACTAATAACAAGGAGCAGCTATCAATTGCATTAGTTTGTCATAGAATTCTATGAGACCACATCTCTTTGAGGAAACTTGGCACAAAATTCACAAAAAATGAAAAGAAAACACTCAAACAAACTTTAAAGGGGTCTCAGGACTGCTACCCCCTCATTCTACATGCTATGCAACTATTTACTTGCAGTGTAGGGGCCAAACAATGGAGAAAACATGTGTGTGTGTGTGTGCTAAACAAAAAAACCACTATAAACTTGAATGTCATTTAAAACATGCATGATAAATATTCATTATTGAAACTTGAATTGTGGTAGCTTGATATACAAAGTCTATTGATACTAGAGTTCAATTTGTATGATATTGAAAAACTAAGACAATTGAATAGAGTTATCAACATTATTCAAAAATCATAAGAATTCTTTTAGTACACTCAAGAGTTATCAAATGTCTTCTTGTAGTCTCAAAAGTTATTTTGTATCATTGTTACATTGGTATTTGAGAGTGGTAGCTTAATATAGGTACACAATACTTTCTTGTAGTCTCAATAAGAAAGTTGTCACAGTCTGCATTCAATCCAACAAGCAAAAATGAAATCTCAACCTCTTGGAATGAAAATGCTTGTTTGCAAAACAAATGAAAAAGAATGAGGTAGTTAAGGTGTTTGAAATTATTTAGAGGTCACTTTTAGGGTGGAAGGTTTAAAACTCCATTTTAAATGCACAAAAAAGAATGAAATTACTTCAAACCAAGTTTGTGAAGAAGTTAACTATGTTGCCCATTAGTTTCCCTTAAGAGTCCAAAGTGCTAAAAGACAACAATCTTTGAAGGTCTATTTTTTGGAGACCGTGATGTTTACAGACTCTTTGTCCGAGGCTATGAGATCATGTTGGGACCATTTACAAAAACCTCTCACAATTTTTGCTATCTCGGAGGCGTTTTTCTGTGGTGATGACTTTTTAGTGGAGGGCAAAGTTGCCAGATGCAAGCAATGTAATTTTGCAAAGTGGTGCAACTTTCATTCTGTAATTCGTATGACCAAACAGACTGTTCCAACAAGTCTGGATGGGTACGTTTACGCTAGGGATGGTCCTCTCTTGCACCCAAATACGCCGAATCACTTCAAGCTACATTGGACTGACGATTTCCCTTAAGAGTTCAAAGTGCTAAAATGCAACAATCTTTGAAGGTTTATTTCTCAGAGACCGTGATGTTTACAGACTCTCCATCCGAAGCTATGGGATTGTGTTGGGACCATCTACAAAAACCTCTTTCGGTTTTTGCTATTTCGAAGGCGTTTACCTGTGGTGATGACTTTTCAGTGGAGGGAAAAGTTGCTAGATGCAAGTAGTGTAAAGTTGCAAAGTGGTGCAACTTTCATTCCACAACTCGTACGACCAAACAAACTATTTCAACACGTTCAAATATGTACGTTTATGGTAAGGATGGTTTTTTCTTGCACCCAAATACGCCGAATCACTCTGAGCTATATTGGACCGAGTGAAATTAGGTGAATAATTGATGCAGACACAAGGGCACAATCACAAATTCTTTGCAACCTGCCTATTTGAGGCATCTAACAAAATTATTTTGATCTCTTTGGACAGTCCAAAACTCCCTTAAAACTTAACAAGCAACTAAATACACATTTCCCTCTTTAACCTCCTTAAACCTTTGTAATAGTGAGAAACTAGTTTTTGTCCAATTACTCCACAATCTTCCAAAACATCAGACAAACACATGACCGATTCAAACACCCATATCCAAGTTACACAACATCTATGAGAAACAACATAGACTCCTTTGGACCAATGTTGACTTCCTATACATTCACCCTTCAACATGCTACTCAATTAGCCCAAAAATGCAAAGCAACATACCTTCAAACACGACACAAACCCCTGAAACCTTGGGGCAGCAAATAAATTTCCAAGAAAACAAAGATTTTGCAATTGGATTCCATTTGTACAGAATTGTAACCGTCAAATCAAAAAACCCTTGTTTTTAGTGTAATTCTTGAGGGTTTATTGGATGTAGCACTTCCACAACCTTTCAAACTCTGCCACCACCTTAAACACCTTTATTTAGGCCCCAATATGCTTAAAAAACAAAGAAACTTCTGGTATCTCAAAGATTTTTGCAAACCCTAGGGTAAAAACTCTTTTTTCAAGTGAAAAAAACCATTTTTAGACCTTTAACTCTTCATTTTATTTCAAAACCAAGTTCTCCACACCTTCCACTCTTGAAATAACGTCAAGACATGTAATAATGTTTCTACATAAAATTTTCATACAAAAATGCTTGAATGGCTTGTGCACAGGTAGAAAATAAAAGAAAAGCAGTAAAATATGAACTGAGCAATTGAAACTTTATTGATTCAAAGAAAAAAACTCCTTCAAACAAACTTGTCTCAAGCCCTTGAAAGCCTTAAGTACACCTACATAACCCATGAAACCTCCATATAATTCCTCCAATTTACAAAGCAATGGGAAGATACAACCATGTAAGTGGTTTCCCCAAACTAATTGCTACCAAAACCATTCTTGATAGTTTAAAACCACGAACCACCCCAACATGTAATTATGATAGCACTCAAGATAGAATCCATGAATAGATAATGTATTTGACCAATAACTCATCGAGAGCACAAATTCCCAAAACTAGCCCTCAACTATGAACATATCAACTAAGTAGGAACCCATAACATTATGGAAAGATGATCCACTTCTCCCAATGTAACTCCCAAGCACTACATGTGAGAGATGGTCAATTTCATTGATGGAAATGTTTGTGTGACTCCCATTGATGACCTTCTTTATTCAATTCCATTACAACAATATCTCAAGCATTCTAAAGAATACTAATGAAAATAATATTTCCCTCAACACCTCATGATCATTCAAGTACCCATTCTAACAATACAAGAGATTTACACATCAAATTGCAAGTGAATATAATTTACTATATCTTAACATAAAAAATGCAAAACCTAATAGAAAAATGTATCAATGACGTACAAGGATGAATAAGAAAGTTCAAATTTGAAAATAGAATGTAAACTTAGAAAACTGTAGATTTGAAAACCTTAATAATTTAAAACCCTAAAAAGAAGGTTGGATCAAGTGTAGGATTGGTTGGGCTCAACAAAATATAAAGAAAAAAAAAGTTTATTTATGAAGTTAACCTAGGATAATTAAGTAAATGCAATCAATCAAACACAATCAACCTAACATAATTAAGGGTTGATAGGGGTATTTGATAATTAAGGGTTGATAAGGGTATGAATGTTTATCTTTGATCTACTCTTGAATATCTAGGGACTTGGTGGTATTTAGAAATATCATAAGGGTTGTTGATTTCTCATGGGGAGGCAAGTTCTCCTAGATCAATCCCCAAAAAGTGAAACAAGATTAAAAATAGTTGGCAAGCACTCTAGATGTTCAAATTTGTTACTCATTTTTATTGCATTGAATCAAAATGTCTCACTATTAATTGCTCCAATGCTATAAGATAAATGAATGTTTTCATGATTATAATGAATATATTGTATGTTATTAATGCTAGCGTATATCATCAAATTATGCCAAACATGTGTTTAGTCAACTCAAAGTGGGTGAATGACGCCACTTAGCCAAAAGTTTGAATTTTGAATTTTAAAATGAAAGGGAATAGGTTTGTGACCATGAGGTCACCCTTGCAATTGAAGAAGTGTCCTAGAATGGGTTAATAGTTAAATCTAAGTGGCTAACAATCAATTCCAAGTGGCTAATGGATAAATGAGGGCATACCCATTGGTGAATGTGATAAATGGGAAAATAAGGTAAATGTATAGTTATGTGTGAATAAGAATAGGATAGGGCTAATTGTATAGTGATTTAAGTATGAAAATTGATAAAAGGCTAGAGAGATGAGCCTGCATTTAGATGTTGAGTCACTACATACATGTATCAAGAAATTTCTTCAAAATAGACACAAAATTGTGTGGGAAATGACATGGTATGCACAAATTTTACTGTTACAATTACACACATATTGATTTACAAATGCTTTGCATATAGATTAAATTTACTTCAAAATTAATACCTATTAATACTTCTTCTTTAAGAAAACATGATTATGTATTCTCTAATAAAACTTTCACCATAACAAGACTTCTTGCAATTACTTCAATTGTAGCATACATAATTTCATATTGCACCTATCAATGTGCCCATTACATCTTCACGTGTGATTGCTAGTATATGTATGTCTCTTCAAAAAACATAGATGGGTTAAGCTCTCTCCTTACTCTTTGAGTAAGAGATAGTAGGGGAGAGGACTAGATAGTATTACAAAACCTGGTTCAAACGAGCATACCGACAAGAAAGAACTAGCAAGAAAACCTTCAGTTGTAGCTCGATTAAGTACAAAAATAGACCCCTTTACAAAACCATGAGTTTCCAAAATACGACTCCTTTACATTTTAATCATACCCTTTATAAAATTTCAGACATTTGACCCATATTTTAAAAAACATCACTGGGTATAGATTATGCCCATACACAATTATGACCGTTTTACATTGTTTCCAATTTGAGAATTCAAATTTTACAAAATTTTCCTATTAAAGGCATTCAGGGCACAATATTCAACAATAGTAGTATGTTCACGTTCAGACTGACAAGCACTCTGTACAAACCATCAAGGTAGCTTAGAATAACCAATCTATATTATTCTAAATGACAAAATATGATGAGATGGTAATGAAAACTATAAAAGACGCTTAGAATAACCAATCTATATTGTTGTAATTTGTTGCATACCTCTGAAAGGATCAAAGCTGGCTATTGTTGCAGCGGGTCCATGATCAATTGTGCCAGGAATATCGTAAAAGTGGGAAAATGAGAAATCTATATTGTCACAATAGAAAAGATGCTTAGACTAACATATCTATATTAATCTAAACAACCTAATGATGATGAGTTGGTGATGCAAACTATAAAAGACGCATACCTCTTCGAAAGGATCAGAGCTGGCTATTGTTGCAGTAGGTCCATGATCAATCATGCCAGGAATATCACAAAAGTGGAAAAATGATAAATCTATATTGTCACAATAGAAAAGATGCTTAGATTAACATATCTATATTAATCTAAACAACCTGAATGATGATGAATTGGTGATGCAAATTATAAAAAACGCATACCTCTTCGAAAGGATCAGAGCTGGCTATTGTTGCAGCAGGTCCATGATCAATCATGCCAGGAATATCGCAAAAGTGGGAAAATGAGAAATCTATATTGTCACAATAGAAAAGATGCTGAGACTAACATATCTATATTAATCTAAACAACTTGAATGATGATGAGTTGGTGATGCAAACTATAAAAGACGCATACCTCTCCGAAAGGATCAGAGCCGACTATTGTTGTAGCAGGTCCATGATCAATCTTGCTAAAAATATCGCAAAAGTGCATACAAAATATCACTATTAAAGAAACCTGCATTGTAATAGTATATAAAATATCAATATTAAATAAAGAACACTAATGAACTTAATCATAATGGACATAAGCATTCTACCTTCCATTCTTGAAAATGCTATTCAAGTGTTCCTGAAGGGTCATGTCTTTGCTTAAGAGTATCCAATATTGCTTCACGATCAACATTACTAAGTGTACATAGTTGTTTTGTCTTTGGTCTGGCATGATGCTTCAACAATTTAACATTTGTTGCTATAACAAGGTGCGAATACATGAGAATGGTTTTGTGTTTCTTGTAGTCTTCAAATGCAGGTATGCCATTCTTTCTAATCATGTATGTTCGCAACCAAGTTCCTGCAACCACAACTGAACTTGTAGGATACATGAAACCATCATCATCTTCCATTGGTTGTGTTAGCTTATGCTTTACTCGCACATATCGAGCCAACCAATAGTTTGATCTCTCTTCATTCCTCTGCAGTGCAACAACTGCAAAAATATGTCCTAGCTATAGTAGATTTGAAAGAAGGTCGTAATCAATTGAACTTTCCATTGTGTCATTTGTCATTGATATTGTTTGAGATAAAGGAGTTAGATACTATGGATCCCATTTATCCACCCACTCACTTGACTCGCATTGATCCCACTCACACTGAATACAACTCTGACAAAAACAAGCCAACTCTCGTGTCCAAATGGTCCATGTGCCTACAGTTGAGCTTCGAAACGAATGCATCTTTAAAGAATCTTTGATTGTATGACAATCCAATCTGCGTCCCACTGTACCCTCCTCAATGAACCAAAAGAATCTGTGCATTGCTGAATCAAGTGTCCCTCCCTGTGACAATGCTGAACTACACCAATCAACTATAGAACGTGCATCGCTAAATTTTGCTCTTGAAATCTTCAATTGCTCCTTAACTAGAGCTCTCTTTATGCATGCACCTGCTCCATCATGCTCCCCTTTCCCATGTCCAGCTTCAAAAAAACTCCAAATATGAGGTAGACCCCTGTCTACATGCATTCTACTCAACCAATAAAACATACAAGCATTCTTGAATTGACCTGTGCAATTATCTGACCAAATTAGATGTCGGCCCAATGTTATATCATGCTCCTACAAGAACTCAAATTTTTTTTTGAAACAATGTTGGACATACTCAGACGAGTGAGATCTATCATTACTCATATAAAAAATGATACTTTCTGATTATCTTTCGATCCTCCTTTGTACTATCAAGTGCATGTATAAACATTATGTGGACAAAAATAACAATCTGAATGGAATTGTAATACTGACATTGTACCTCGTTTTGTGGTTACAATGTGTAGTTTTCTGCAAAATCAACCACTGATATAATAGTGCCAATCGGAAAAGAGTTCTTACACATCCTAAATTGTTGATCCAACCACTGAGAGCTATGACTATGCCTTGCATACTTGTAGAAAAGATTGTCCTTAAAATTTGAAATAAAATCAGCAACACTACATTCTTTTGTAACCAACTCACATCTAGAACCTTCACCTCCACTTTGCAAAGTATATTTGACTATCTCATATCTCTTTTTCTCAACAAGATTCTTTCCAAATTCATGTTCAGAACTCATGAAAACATTGAACAAACTTTGACAAGCCACCACATTGTAAGCACTTTGCATTTAAACAATGATTTCTATAGAAAAACAATATCATCTAGAACAACATAAAAATAGATCTAGCAGAGTCCCTTGATGATTTGAGAAGATACATTGCACCAACATTTCAGTATGCAAAGTAGAGCAGATATAGCATAATAGCTC
>VDFB02379711.1:99956203-100063733 GCA_007258455.2 Sequoia sempervirens
AAATCGGATATCCGATTTGTAGAACAAAAATTATTCTATTACAAGTATCGTAATTTTTTTTCAAATGAATTGGATATCGGATTTGTGGGCCATAGAAAAGCCCCATGTGGGCTATTTTGTGCATTCCAATGGAACCTACATTCTGTTTGCAGGCGACACATATGCGGTTTCAAACAGGAAGAGACAAAGATCAACTTTTGGAGCATCTTCTATTGAAATTTGGTCATAAGCAATGATTTTTAGCATTTTTATGAGGTATACTGGGAGCGTTAAATACTCCAAGCAAAACATAAGAGAAAGCTTACAAAAGAAGAAGAAATTGAAGCATATAGACAAAGAGATAGAGAAATTCATAGGAAAAAGAAGACAAGGTATAAGCAAATATTGGTGAACCTAACCCCTATGGTCTTTCTTCAAGTGAAGAGGAAATTGAATATGTTCAAGGTGAAAATATTCAAGGTGAAAATGTTGGAATTGAACATGTTGAACATGATATTCAAATTAGGAATGAAATTATTGAAATTGATAATGAAAATGTTCAAGGTGAAAATGTTGGATTTGAAGATGTTGAACATGATATTGAAATTGGGAATGAAAATATTGAAATTGATAATGAAAATGTTCAAGGTGAAAATGTTGGATTTGAAGATATTGAACATGATATTGAAATTGGGAATGAAATTATTCAAATTGATATTGAAAATGTTCAAGGTGAAAATGTTGGAAATGAAGATTTTGAACATAATATTGAAGCAAGTGTAAATTATGTTTCACCAAATTACATGAGAAATGAAGAACCTTGTATGGAAGAAAGACATATTCTAATTTCAAGACCTTCAAGAACCCCTAAATGGTTACTTGAATTTGATGAGAACATTATAAACAATTTTGAAGGAAAGAGATCAACACGAACTGATCGGTTGTGGGTTAGAAGACTTTTCAACCAATGTTTTAGTGATAAGACATTGACCGAGCAATGCCAAATTTTTGTACAATTGCTAAAAATGCAAAATATGAGACCTTTGCTAGCCAAGTTGAAGATTCATGTGAACAAGAAGACCGAAAAAAATTCTATTATTGTCAAAAATATTTTTAATGCTCTCAAGTCTATTGGAAAAAGTAACAAGGAAAAGGATAAGAGAGCTGCTCAGAGAGTCATTACAACTACCCTAGTAAGCCATAAATTGAAAAAGGCTTGCTTTATGAGACAAACTTGCATTGATTTTGACATAAATCGTAAAACTTTAGATGGAGCACTTGCAAGAAGAGAAAGAATAGATGATCCTCTTCAAAATGATACATGGGCTTTTGTCGGAAGGCTTCCACGTGTTGATAAGAAGCTAACCGATAATGTAAAGCAGTTAATTCAACAACTTTGGCATGATAACTCAAGAGTATCACCCAATCCAAATGATGTTTTAAAGTTAAGAATTGGCAATCGAGACCGTACACCACATCCTAAACATTTCTTGGAATCAAGCCAAATAATGTTCAAAAAATTTATTGAAACACATAAAAATATGGAAATCTCACAAAGGACTTTTGATGGTTTGAAGCCATTTTATTGTGTGCCTCTTAAGATTCGTAATACTTGTTGCAAATACCATGTGGATTTTTCAATGTACCATGAGCTATTATGCTATATCCGTTCTACTTTGCATACTAATGAAATGCTGCAGGAGTTTGGTGCAATGCATCTTCCGAAATCATCAAGGGACTTGCTAGATCTATTTTTATGTTCTAGAGATGATGGTTGTTTTTTCTATAGAAATCATTGTTTAAATGTGAAGTGCTCATAGTGTGGTGGCTTGTCAAATTTTGTTCAATGTTTTCATGAGAGTTCCGAACATGAATTTGGAAAGAATCTTGTTGAGAAAAAGAGATATGAGATAGTCAAATATACTTTGCAAAGTGGAGGTGAAGGTTCTAGATGTGAGTTGGTTACAAAAGAATGCAGTGTTGCTGATTTTATTTCAAATTTTAAGGACAATCTTTTCTACAAGTATGCAAGGCATAGTCATAGGTCTCAGTGGTTGGATCAACAATTTAGGATGTGTAAGGACTCTTTTCCGATTGGCACTATTATATCAGTGGTTGATTTTGCAGAAAACTACACATTGTAACCACAAAACGAGGTACAATGTCAATATTAAAATTCCATTCAGATTGTTATTTTTGTCCACATAACATTTAGACATGCACTTGATAGTACAAAGGAGGATCAAAAGATAATTAGAGAGTATCATTTTTATATGAGTAATGATAGATCTCACTCGTCTGAGTATGTCCAACATTGTTTCGAGAAATTTTTTGAGTTCTTGTAGGAGCATGATATAGCATTGGGCCGACATCTAATTTGGTCAGATAATTGCACAGGTCAATTCAAGAATGCTCGTATGTTTTATTGGTTGAGTAGAATGCATGTAGACAGGGGTCTACCTCATATTTGGAGTTTTTTTGAAGTTGGACATGGGAAAGGGGAGCATGATGGAACAAGTGCATGCATAAAGAGAGCTCTAGTTAAGGAGCAATTGAAGATTTCAGGAGCAAAATTCAATGATGCACGTTCTATAGTTGATTGGTGTAGTTCAGCATTGTCACAGGGAGGGACACTTGATTCAGCATTGCATAGATTCTTTTGATTCATTGAGGAGGGTACAATGGGAGGCAGATTGGATTGTAATACAATCAAAGATTCTTCAAGGATGCATTCATTTCGAAGCTCAGATGTAGGCACATGGACCATTTGGACACGAGAGTTGGCTTGTTTTTGTCAGAGTTGTATTCAGTGCAAGTGGGATCAATGCGAGTCAAGTGAGTGGGTGGATACATGGGTACCATAGTATCTAACTCCTTTATCTCAAACAATATCCATGACAAATGACACAATGGAAAGTTCAATTGATTACGACCTTCTTTCAGATCTACTATAGTTAGGACATATTTTTGCAGTTGTTGCACCGCAGGGGAATGAAGAGAGATCAAACTATTGGTTGGCTCAATGTGTGCGGGTAAAGCATAAGCTAACACAACCGATGGAAGATGATGATGGTTTCATGTATCCTATAGGTTCAGTTGTGGTTGCAGGAACTTGGTTGCCAACATACATAATTAGAAAGAATGGCATACTTGTATTTGAAGACTACAAGAAACACAAAACCATTCTCATGTATTCGCACCTTGTTATAGTAACAAATGTTAAGTTGTTGAAGCATCATGCCAGACCAAAGACAAAACAACTATGGACACTTAGTAATGTTGATTGTGAAGCAATATTGGATACTCTTAAGCAAAGAGATGACCCTTCAGGAACACTTGAATAGCATTTTCAAGAATGGAAGGTAGAATGCTTATGTTCATTATGATTAAGTTCATTAGTGTTCTTTATTTAATACTGATATTTTATATACTATTGCAATGCAGGTTTCTTTAATAGTGATATTTTGTATGCACTTTTGTGATATTTTTAGCAAGATTGATCATGGACCTACTGCAACAATAGCAGCTCTGATCCTTTCGGAGAGGTATGCATCTTTTATAGTTTGCATCACCAACTCATCATCATTCAAGTTGTTTAGATTAATATAGATATGTTAGTCTAAGCATCTTTTCTATTGTGACAATATAGATTTCTCATTTTCCCACTTTTGCGATATTCCGGCATGATTGATCATGGACTGCTGCAACAATAGCCGCTCTGATCCTTTTGAAGAGGTATGTGTCTTTATAGTTTGCATCACCAATTCATCATCATTCGGGTTTGTTTAGATTAATATAAATATGTTAGTCTAAGCATCTTTTCTATTGTGACAATATAGATTTCTCATTTTCCCACTTTTGCGATATTCCTAGCATGATTGATCATGGACTTTCTGCAACAATAGCTAGCTCTGATCCTTTCGAAGAGGTATGTGTCTTTTATAGTTTGCATCACTAACTCATCATCATTTAGGTTGTTTAGATTAATATAGATATGTTAGTCTAAGCATCTTTTCTATTGTGACAATATAGATTTCTCATTTTCCCACTTCTACGATATTCTGGCACGATTGATCATGGACCTGCTACAACAATAGTCAGCTCTGATCCTTTTGAAGAGGTATGCAATAGATTACAACAATATAGATTGGTTATTCTAAGCGTCTTTTATAGTTTGCATTACCATCTCATCATATTTTGTGTCATTTAGAATAATATATAGTGGTTATTCTAAGCTACCTTGATGGTTTGTACAGGTGCTTGTCAAAGAATGTGAACATACTACTATTGTTGAAGACTGTGCCCTGAATGCCTCTAATAGGAAAATTTTGTAAAATTTGAATTCTCAAATTGGAAACAATGTAAAACGGTCATAATTGTGTATGGGCATAATCTATACCCAGTGATGTTTTTTTGAAATATGGGTCAAATGTTTGGCATTGTATAAAGGGTATGTTTAAAATGTAAAGGGGTATGTATTTTGGAAACTCATAGGTTTTGTAAAGGGGTCTATTTTTGTACTTAATCGAGCTACAACCGAAGGTTTTCTTCCTGGTTCTTTCTTGTTGGTATGCTCATTTGAACCAGGTTTTGTAATACTATCTAGTCCTCTCCCCTACTATCTCTTACTCTATCTCTTACTCAAAGAGTAAGGAGAGAGCTTAACCCATCTATGTTTTTTGAAGAGACATACATATACTAGCAATCACACGTGAAGATGTAATGGGCACATTGATAGGTGCAATATGAAATTATGTATGATACAATTGAAGTAATTACAAGAAGTCTTGTTATGGTGAAATTTTTATTAGAGAATACATAATCATGTTTTCTTAAAGAAGAAGTATTAATAGGTATTAATTTTGAAGTAAATTTAATCTATATGCAAAGCATTTGTAAATCAATATGTGTGTAATTGTAACAGTAAAATTTGTGCATACCATGTCATTTCCCACACAATTTTGTGTCTATTTTGAAGAAATGTCTTGATACATGTACGTAGTGACTCAACATCTAAATTCAAGCTCATCTCTCTAGCCTTTTATCAATTTGCATACTTAAATCACTATACAATTAGCCCTATCCTATTCTTATTCACACACATCTATACATTTACCTTATTTTCCCATTTATCACATTCACCAATGGGTATGCCCTCATTTATCCATTAGCCACCTGGAATTGATTGTTAGCCACTTAGATTTAACTATTAACCCATTCTAGGACACTTCTTCAATTGCAAGGGTGACCTCATGGTCACAAACCTATTCCCTTTCATTTTAAAATTCAAAATTCAAACTTTTGGCTAAGTGGCGTCATTCACCCACTTTGAGTTGACTAAACACATGTTTGGCATAATTTGATGATATACACTAGCATTAATAACATACAATATATTCATTATAATCATGAAAACATTCATTTATCTTATAGCATTGGAGCAATTAATAGTGAGACATTTTGATTCAATGCAATAAAAATGAGTAACAAATTTGAACATCTAGAGTGCTTGCCAACTATTTTTAATCTTGTTTCACTTTTTTGGGATTGATCTAGGAGAACTTGCCTCCCCATGAGAAATCAACATCCCTTATGATATTTCTAAATACCACCAAGTCCCTAGATATTCAAGAGTAGATCAAAGATAAACATTCATACCCTTATCAACCCTTAATTATCAAATACCCCTATCAACCCTTAATTATGTTAGGTTGATTGTGTTTGATTGATTGCATTTACTTAATTATCCTAGGTTAACTTCATAAATAAACTTTTTTTTTCTTTATATTTTGTTGAGCCCAACCAATCCTACACTTGATCCAACCTTCTTTTTAGGGTTTTACATTATTAAGGTTTTCAAATCTATAGTTTTTTAAGTTTACATTCTATTTTCAAATTTGAACTTTCTTATTCATCCTTGTACGTCATTGATACATTTTTCTATTAGGTTTTGCATTTTTTATGTTAAGATATAGTAAATTATATTCACTTGCAATTTGATGTGTAAATCTCTTGTATTGTTAGAATGAGTACTTGAATGATCATGAGATGTTGAGGGAAATATTGTTTTCATTAGTATTCTTTAGAATGCTTGGGATATTGTTGTAATGGCATTGAATAAAGAAGGTCATCAATGGGAGTCACACAAATGTTTCCATCAATGAAATTGACCATCTCTCACATGTAGTGCTTGGGAGTTACATTGGGAGAAGTGGATCATCTTTCCATAATGTTATGGGTTCTTACTTAGTTGATATGTTCATAGTGGAGGGCTAGTTTTGGGAATTTGTGCTCTCGATGAGTTATTGATCAAATATATTATCTATTCATGGATTCTATCTTGAGTGCTATCATAATTACACGTTGGGGTGGTTTGTGGTTTTAAACTATCAAGAATGGTTTTGGTAGCAATTAGTTTGGGGAAACCACTTACATGGTTGTATCTTCCCATTGCTTTGTAAATTGGAGGAATTATATGGAGGTTTCATGGGTTATGTAGGTGTACTTAAGGCCTTCAAGGGCTCCAGACAAGTTTGGTTGAAGGAGTTTTTTTCTTTGAATCAATAAAGTTTCAATTGCTCAGTTCATATTTTACTGTTTTTCTTTTGTTTTCTACTTGTGCACAAGCCATTAAAGCATTTTTGTATAAAAACTTTATGTAGAAATGTTATTACATGTCTTGACATTTTTTCAAGAGTGGAAGGTGTGGAGAACTGAGTTTTGAAATAAAATGAAGAGTTAAAGGTCTAAAAATGGTGGTTTTTTTTCACTTGAAAATAGAGTTTTTACCCTAAGGTTTGCAAAAATCTCTGAGATACCAAAAGTTTCTTTGTTTTTTAAGCATATTGGGGCCTAAATAAAGGTGTTTAAGGTGGTGGCAGAGTCTGAAAGGTTGTGGAAGTGCTACATCCAATAAACCCTCAAGAATTACACTAAAAACAAGGGTTTTTTTATTTGACGGTTACAGGTCCGTACAAATGGAATCCAATTGCAGAATCTTTGTTTTCTTGGAAATTTATTTGTTTCCCCAAGGTTTTAGGGGTCTGTGTGGTGTTTGAAAGTATGTTGCTTTGCATTTTTGGGCTAATTGAATAGCATATTGATGGGTGAATGTATAGAAAGTCAACGCTAGTCCAAAGGAGTCTATGTTGTTTCTCATATATGTTGTGTAACTTGGATATGGGTGTTTGAATTAGTCATGTGTTTGTCTAGTGTTTTGGAAGATTGTGGAGTAATTGGACAAAAACTAGTTTCTCACTATTACAAAGGTTTAAGGGGGTTAAAGAGGGAAATGTGTATTTAGTTGCTTGTCAAGTTTTAAGGGAGTTTTGGACTGTCCAAAGAAGTCAGAATAATCTTGTTAAATGCCTCAAATAGGCAGGTTGCAAAGAATTTGTGATTGTGCTCTTGTGTTTGCATCAATTTTTCACTTAATTTCAGTTGGTCCAATATAGCTCGAAGTGATTCGGCGTATTTGGGTGCAAGAGAGGACCATCCTTAGCATAAACGTACCCATCCGGACGTGTTAGAATAGTCTGTTTGGTCGTACAAGTTGCGGAATGAAAGTTGCACCACTTTGCAACTTTACACTACTTGCATCTAACAACTTTTCCCTCCACTGAAAAGTCATCACCACAGGAAAACGCCTTCGAGATAGCAAAAATAGAGAAAGGTTTTTGTAGATGGTCCCAACACAATCCCATAGCCTCAAATGGAGAGTCTGTAAACATCACGATCTCTGAGAAATAGACCTTCAAAGATTGTTGCATTTTAGCACTTTGAACTTTTAAGGGAAATCGTCGGTCCAATGTAGCTTGAAGTAATTCGGCGTATTTGGGTGCAAGAGAGGACCATCCCTAGCATAAACGTACCCATCCGTACGTGTTGGAACAGTCTGTTTGGACGTACGAGTTGCAGAATAAAAGTTGCACCACTTTGCAACTTTACACTGCTTGCATCCAACAACTTTTCCCTCCACTAAGAAGTCATCACCACATAAAAACGCCTCCGAGATAGCAAAAATTGAGAGAGGTTTTTGTAGATAGTCTCAACATGATCTCATAGCCTCAGACGGAGAGTCTATAAGCATCACGGTCTCCAAGAAATAGACCTTCAAATATTGTTGCATTTTAGCACTTTAGACTCTTAAGGGAAACTAGTGGGCAACATAGTTAACTTCTTCACAAACTTGGTTTGAAGTAATTTCATTCTTTTTTGTGCATTTAAAATGGAGTTTTAAGCCTTCCACCCTAAAAGTGACCTCTAAATAACTTTAAACACCTTAACTACCTCATTCTTTTTCATTTGTTTTGCAAACAAGCATTTTCATTCCAAGAGGCTGAGCTTTCATTTTTGCTTGTTGGATTGAATGCGGACTGTGACAACTTTCTTTTTTCAAAAATTGTTCAACATCATTGAACTAAGAATTTATCACACATCTGCTGAGAAACAAAGGAGTACCACAAACTAAAACACATTACACTTCGGTTCTCACTGACTTGATGTACTCTTCAACATTTCTCTTCTCCAAAAGCGACCTCTAAATCACTTCAAACACCTTAACTACCTCATTCTTATTCATTTGTTTTGCAAACAAGCATTTTCATTCCAAGAGGCTGAGCTTTCATTTTTGCTTTCAAAGAAAAATCTTCCTATGCCACCGATACACTGCATAGGTAAAGCAGGTTTTGTATTGTGGACCTATATTAAGCTACCACTCTCAAGTACCAATGTAACAATGATACAAAATAACCTTTGAGACTGCAAGAAGACATTTGATAACTCTTGAGTGTACTAAAAGAATTCTTATGATTTTTGAAGAATGTTGATAACTCTACTCAATTGTCTTATTTTTTCAATATCATACAAATTGAACCCTAGCATCAATAGACTTTGTATATCAAGCTACCACAATTCAAGTTTCAATGATGAATATTTATCATGCATGTTTTAAATGACATTCAAGTTTATAGTAGTTTTTTTGTTTAGCACATCTATATATATATATAATTTTTACATGTTTTCTCCATTGTTCGGCCCCTACACACAAGTAAATGGCTGCATAGCGTGTGGAATGAGGGGGCAACAATCCTAAGACCCCTTTAAAATTTGTTTGAGTGTTTTCTTTTCATTTTTTGTGAATTTTGTGCCAAGTTTCCTCAAAGAGATGTGGTCTCATAGAATTCTATGACAAGCTAATGCAATTGATAGCTGCTCCTAATTATTAGTTATGTAATGTGAAGTAATTGCATAACTGCTTAGGTTGACTTTGTAAAAACTATATTGTTATTGAAATTTTTTCATCTATCAGCGTCTAGTTGTTACTTATGCAATGTGAAGTAATGCTTTGAGTTTGAAAGATGTGCAATGCAATGTAATCAACAATATGAATATAAACTACATAATATTTAACCATTCTTTTTATGCTATTGTATATTGATATTTAACCATTGCTCACTTGATTAAATTTTCAAAGAGTTTAATCATGCACATGAGGAAATTAAATTTTGATTGTCAACTTCTATATATATCAAATTATCCAATAATCAAGTGTATGTCCATACACAAAAATGGCATCAACGCCAACTCAAACAAAGTTTTACAATATGTGGCATATGCCATCTCGGTATCTATTCAAAATTTACATGTCAAAATGTCTATCTCATCCTAAACTACTGGTGGATCATCAAAATGGAGCCTCTTTGAAGCACTCGTTGGCTCTGAAGGTAACTGCACAAGAAAAAGTCAAACCACAATTGAGATTAATTATACTATATAATTTAAAATTGAATAATTAACATAAAAATCAATACACATTGAATTATAATTGAACTCTAAAATTGAAATCTTGATTACCTGAAATATACGTCTCTTCGAAGGGTCAGGAGTCCTAGAATATACCCCTCTCAAAGAACTAACCAAACCAATTTTTGTAACGTCGATCTATATATATGAACAAAAACATGAAATTGATCCAAGTTAGCATAGAATTGTGAATAATAAAAACATATTTACCAAGCACAAAATAAAATAAACACATACCTCTTTAGGTTGATCTTTTTATGTATCTCCTTCAGGTGTTTCAACACCTACTCCTTCAAGTGTTGTGGCACTTATCAACAATGATGTATAGCTCACAACCGCCTGTACATAAAAATGACAAGTACACATGAAACTACGAATCTATGTCAATGTATGCATAATCAATAAAATATCTTATAAATCTTAATTCAATTAGATTTGAGTTCAATTACCTTTCCCTTATCTAACATTGTGCGTCCATAGTCTGGAGAGCATCGCACCTCGCTCGCACTAGGTGTTTCCTATAAGCAGAGAATAAGATAAACATATAAGTTAATATATAATTTTATTAATGACAATTCAAATGACAAGCAAGTATACAGTAAAAAAATGTAAATGAGTGAATGCGGAAGTACATACTGTGTGTGTCTCGAGGCCAAATAAAATGGCCTTAAGGGTGCTATCAGTCACCCGTGTGAGCTCCTCCTCAAACATTAACTGTTAAATAGACCATGTAAATAAATATTAGTACTTGATACTATCTCTTATTAATATTCATTTTTAAAAAAAATACAAGTTATGAATTTACACCTTAAATGTTACCTGTGTAACTACCCCAATGTCCACCTCTCTAACAAGAGAGGACTCTGTAGAGTGTGCTCCACTCCCCTGCATGTGATTTGCTATAATCTCCACATTCTGGATGTCATAATCAGAAATGTCCAATGGCTGCTCAAGGAGTTGTACAATAGGACCCAAGCATATTTGTTGGCACGTATTGCAAATATGTGGCACACAAATATGTGGACCCGAGAATGATGCAGCAACACTGGATCTATCGCCAAGATCACCAGACTGTGGCTGAGCTACTAAAGAAGCATGGGAAACCAAAAGACCACTCAAAGAGTGAATGGCCTGGATAGTTTGTGTAGCTGCATCCTCCATAATATCTGGATGTTGTACTAGAGGTGGCGGAGGAAGGAGAGGACGAGGAACATTTGGTCGCCTAACTACTCTAGCTGCCCCTGGCCTATCATGGGGCATACCTCCACCAACGCCCTAGAAGGGTTTAATGTCAAAGTAACTGACATGATGCCCTAACAAAAACTCAGCATTTAATTTTTTAATAAATTAAAAAGGTACATCAAGATTATTGTTGGGCGGTTTATCAAAACCATACACCAACAATCCCAAAAGTTATCTACTATGCCCCTATGCATGCACCATTTTATAGAAAGTTTTGGTTTGTTAACATTAACCGGCAAACCAGTGCCGGGGTTAATAAATAAATAGTTTATTTGGACTTTTTTTATTTGGAGATCTTTCACATCATCATAAGACAATTCACATGCATAATATTATCTCATGGTTTCTCGCCATGAATGAAAGGCATTATGTTGGGTGGAGAGGGTTTCTACATTTGTAATTGTTCCTGTCAATGTGGTTGACATACGGTATAATTGAGAGATTTTCTTATAAACATCACAAATGCCCCTCAATTGCTCCAATTTTTCATGAATTAAGTCTTCAATTGATGGCTGCGGAGGCGGTGGAGCATTTGGCATTTCTGCATTTTGATTCTCAGCTGGTGGATTTTCATTCTCAACTGGTGGAATTTGTGCATTCTCATTCTCGGCAGCCATAATGCCTGATTAAAGTTAAAAAAATAACTAATCTAATTAAAATTAGACAATATAAATGAAAATATTATAAAAATACCCTAGTTTTTAAAACAAATTAAAAAAAAACCCTACTTTTTAACAAAAATCTATAAAATTCTTTAATTTTTAATACAAATACATAAGAAACACTATTTTTAAATCAAAATCCATAAAAAACATTATTTTTTTAGTCAAAATTTATTCTAAACTCAATTGTTTCATAAAAATTCAATCAAAAACCCTATTTTGAAAAAAAATCCACAAAAAACATTCATTTTTTTTATCAAAATTCATTCTAAATTCAATTTTTCATAAAAATTCAATCCAAAACTATTGTGAAAAAAAATCCACAAAAACATTCATTTTTATCAAAATCCATTCTAAACCATATTTTGAAAAAAATCCACAAAAACATTCATTTTTTTATCAAAATCCATTCTAAATTCAATTTTTTCATAAAAATTCAATCAAAAACCCTATTGTGAAAAAAAATCCACAAAAACATTCATTTTTTTATCAAAATCTATTCTAAACTCAATTTTTTCATAAAAATTCAATCAAAAACCCTATTTTAAAAAAAAATCCACAAAAAACCATATGAAATTATTCAAATCTAAATCAAAATTGAATCAAATCAAATAAAAATCAAAAAACTTACCTTTTCAAATCAGATTTTGGCCAAATCAAATATTTGTTATGCGAATAATCAATTCACTGTGCGTTTGCAGGTTGTTCACTGTGAAATAACTTAAAAACAACGACTGAGTTTTTTTATATATGTTTTTTGCAAATCGGATATCCGATCCAAATCGGATATCCAATCCCCGATTTGTAAAACTAGGTTTGGTGTTAGGTATGGTGACACCCGAGCCTAAAAAAAGTCAACACATTCTTTTCGCGTTTTTTGGTCGATGAAAAACGTGTTTTTTTCCTCATTGCCACTTTTTGGCACACCATGATCCTATAAATACTCTTATGTATTTATAAATGTTCCTCAAACCAAAACCCAAGCATAAATATATCAAAATAGGTATCCTCTACAATTTTTTAATTGTAATGTTTTTTGCCCTTTTAAAATAAAGAGGAGCAAAAATAGTTGATTACATGAACATCCTTACTTTAAGAGCAACCTCATGATTGGACGCTGGAGCACTTAGGCAAATATGTGATGCCACATTAACAACTTGCACCTTGCCTCAATTTGCCAATCTCTCTGCAACAGTTGCAGCTAACTCAACCCTACAGTAGCCAGATCCAACCACTATAACACGAAAAGGAGGTTGTCCCTTCCCAAAAAATTTCCTTTCCAAAGTTCTCAAATATTTTTCCACTTTCTACAACAAATATCTTAAGATTAGATAGTTGACAATTTGATCTGATTGAGACTTAAATATAAAAGACATCGATAATCGTCGCATTATGTATTTGTTATAATGAACAGAACTATTGCAATGAAATAATGATGTTAGTAATACCTAACCAATAGAGAAATTACAGGGGATTATGTTGATGAGGTTTTTTTTTAAGGGTTGCCCACCCTCAATCAGAGGTAGGGAAATGCTAATTTGTTTCTCCATTATGAGTTGTTTGTATATTAAAATAGGAGATAATCTAGCAATTGCAAAACCTTTATTCTAGGAAATGACAATCAAGTATTTAAACATGCCAATCTCATACTTGCTTCTTGTAATGATAGACTCATTTCATATATTCCCCAACATTGTATAGACTCATTTCATATATTTTTTATGCAAGAGCATCTAGATCCACAAGCAATCTAGTTTCATCAAAAAGAGTATTAAGTTATGTTTTTAGTTTTCTTTTGTTTTGTGTGTTTGTTGCCTAGTAGTTTCTTGTCAACTTGCTCTCTCAAAAGGTTGCTACAAAAAGGATGCAAGTTTTTGATAGATTCCAAACCATTTGTAGCTATGCTACAAGGCATCTTCAGTTGCTACAAATCAATCTCGTGTAAAGGGGTTGTTTCAAGAAATGTCATAGGAACTCTATAATATGCTATAGGGACTATGTATTATGCTACACAAATGAGGATGAAAAATGCACCCCTTTTTGCTCCCTAGACCTGCCAACTGTAGCCTAGTGCATTAGCACACATCCCAATGAAAAATGGAATAAAAAGGTAAAACCAAAAAAGAGGTTAAAAAGTACTACAAATTCACAAAACAAAAAACATGAAAATGTCAAATGACAACCCACAATTTATCTGATATCTATTATATTTTATTCGTTCAACTTATCTCTTATTCCCAACCACCTGTATTATTCACAACCAACAACATTGTTCAAAAAACACCTAACAAAAAGTTGGAATGCCTCAATTTCCAGCCAACAAAGAATCTCAACCAAAAAGATGAGATTGATTTGTCTTGATTCATAACCCTTTTTTTGTCAAGGCCTAATTTCATATGAAAGCTACATGATTTTATAGATTTGAATTACATGTAATAAATAATGGTTCTTGAACACTTTGGATGTTGCACTTATTTTATTATTGTGTCATGTTTAGTGATGCATTAACATCTATTATCGATTATGTGATTCAAACATTACCATGATTCATGATGATCTTATGGTCCAACATTCAACTTTTATGTTTTATGTTCTCAATTTTATATGATTCATGATGATCTTATGGTCCAACATTCAACTTTTATGTTTTATGTTCTCAATTTTATATTACCTTGCCTACCAAAATTGTTTAAGGTTGGCACCTGCATAGCCAAGTTTTGGAATTTTACAGCTAGTGCTGCATATCCACATTGTGCATCACTATATACCAGTGCACCCATGTAACCTCGGCAAACACATATCAAGTCCAAATACTAAGATCATTTGAATATTATTGGATTTGGTGAGCCCTTGAAGCTATACATAAATCTATTTACATTTCCTCATACACCACAACAAAATACAAAATCAACAAGCTATCTTTCTATAAAATGCAAACATCCATTTGCACAAATTAAGTACACCCTAAGCAGTGAACAAGTTCTTAGAGCACTGTAAGTTTTAATATGCCTTGTACATAGTTCCAAATCTACCAACACCTATCTTGTTGTCTGGATGAAAATCCCTTGTTGCCAATTTGAGATCCTTATAGAAGTAAATGTTAACACCTTTAATGACAGAGAGATCTTCTTGAAAAAAAGATCATAAAAAGTGCTATATATTAGTATGTACTCAAACGAAGAATATTTGTGCTAAGACTGCATAATAAAAGTAGCAATCTAAAATGATACAACAATAAAACACTCCAATTTAACTCTGCACAAAAGAAATAAAATCATGCCATAATATGCATTTTCAAAGAAATAAAATCATGCCATAATATGCATATGAAAATGCAACAAAGTTCAACTTCATACCTTCTCCATTTTGGGCCTTTTTTTTCCCTTCTGAACAATGCACCAAAATAATGGAAAGATACAAACATATCTCCAACCATCCTTTTACTCACTAGGAAAGATATCGTTCAAAATATCCTTAAATTGAAGACTGCCAAAGAGCATAATGAGAAAATACAAGTCCATAAGTAATTAGAAAATATGATACTAAATTTTATCCAAGCATGCATATTGACAAAAGAAAAGCAAGTACATTTCTAGCATCCATGCACAAGGAGGTAACCATTTCTAGCATCCATGCATAGGGAGGTAACCACAGAATAATTATATACAAATATAGTTTCACAGAAAAATAAAGGCTCTTTAATAATTATGAAAGAAAACAAATTGAATTCTACATTCTATTGCTCCAACTATAAGCCAAAATTGTTATGTCTGACTAATGGTCGTAGCTTTTATCTGACCAAGGCAAATACCCCTCTCAATGATGCAAATAGAAATTACTAAAAACCACCTGTAATAATTACTATCAAGTATTCATGAATGCTTTAAACCATTATTGTTTATGGGATCTAGGCACTCAAGCTCTCTAAGTAAATATTGACTAACTGTTGAAATTACTAGTGTTCTTAGATCTGAATTTCATGCTTGTGAGATTGAAATCCAAAGGAATTTTCATATGAAAGTTTGACTCCTGGCAAGTATTAAATTTATTTCATGGATTTCTAATGCTATTTAAAACATAAAACTACTACAAGAACATATTTTTATGTACTTTTGTGCCTTTTGTATCAACAATTTTTGCATTGTGCTTCCTTGTATTTTTTAAAGTTGTTATACCACATTTGCTTCTCATACCTTGTAAAAAGCCTGACAAACATTGGACAAAAATGGATGGCAAGACAGAGGCTCAAACTAAGTCAAACAAGGGCACACGTGTGATTCATATGAGCAAAACGCAGATAGCATCTCCAAGAAAGGTGTAACATTTTGGCTTTACCCAGCATCCTCCCTTTTTATTCTGATTTGATGCTACCAACTCTTTAAAGCTACATGGCAACATCACTCATAGCGTCTGACTAAGCATGAGAAAAGGGAAATCATTCTTCTCTCTTTCTGTCACTTTATTGAGAGCCTGATAGTCCAGGCACATGCACATTGAGCAACCCTTCTTTCTACCCATGTTGTATAGCAGAGATGAAAGGAAGCCTGCAAGGACAGATATCGTTGCATAGAAAGAACCTAATTTGATAACACTAATTTATAGATTATTTTAAAGGTTGTGCAGTATTCTCCAATACAAAAAAAGTTTTTAAGCTAAACAGGTATGGCAATACTCCTAACAGTAACAGATATGTTCTTTGTATCTCTGATCAAAAAGTTTGTGTTCCAAGTATTGATGTATACCTACAAATGGCTTCATAATCAAAGATTTGGTATTTAGTATTTTATCAATTAACACAAATGAATTGTCTATTTATAACCAAGATGATCCAAACGTTATTGATTATGGTAACACAACTCTTTAATCACTCGTTAGAGCCACAAGTGACCCCAAATGAGTAAATTCTGAGTCCAATCCAAGCAATCCAAGCAAAATGTTCGGTTGACATCAAAATGTAAAAGGCCTCTAATTTAGTGAAAACTCTCTTTTACTTTTTTCCCATTGCCCTCAAGCATGTCAATGCACAAGACAACCTATCTAGGGAAAATAAATTTGATGGCAAGGGTTTACACTCACTGTAAGCAATTTTGAGTTTAACCAATTTCTATCAGATTTTCAAATGTGGGCAGAGGAACAAGCACACAGAGATTCTTGTGCAACATATCTGCCTCCCAAATTATATTTGAGGTCACTATTTGGAACGCCAATATATTTGGAACGCCATAAAAATAGCTCCATGTACTCACAGCATCTCAACCATACATGTACAATCACCATATTGAACAGTGTTGACATCAATGACAACATTAATGACAACACCACCAACTAGCTCATATCTGCAACAATTCCCCCCTTTGTCATTGATGGAAACACATAACCTTCTCTCCCCCTTTGACATCAATGGCAAAGAACAACTGCTTTAATTACTCCCCTTTAGGAGTACTCATACTACAACAATGAAAATATTTTCTACTCCCCCTACGGAGTAGACCCATCAATCAATCCAAGTAAATGAAGAATTTGTGAACTCACTAGACTGATGCACCTTCATGTGCACCTAGTTAGGAGGGCCAATGACCCCCAACCTCTCTCTAAGATACTCGAAAGCATCCTTCGGAAGAGCCTTAGTAAATATGTTTGTAATTTGTTCCTTTGTAGTTACATACTCCAATCTAACCTTATTCTCCAACCCTTTCTCAGAAAATGATACTTCATAGATAGATGCTTCGTTCTTGAATGCATAACTAGATTCTTCGAAATGTTTATTGCACTTGTATTATCACAGAAAATAGAAATAGGCTCATCACATACTAAACCAATGTCTTTCAGAATTTTCTTCATCCATAGAATTTGTGTATAGCAGGATGTTGCCACAATATATTTAGCCTCTACAAAGTAGGTCTTCTCCTACAATGTTCATTTACCATCCTTATGTTTTTTATGCAATGGAAATCACCATAAACCATCAATTTTAAATTGTATACTTTCTTTTTGAGACTTTACATACAACTTAAATATTTTCCTCTTCATCTAGGGTTTTCTTTAGCTGACAAAAAGGCAAAGTGTGAAAGAATGTGACCGCTGCGGGCATGACTATGAGTAGCAATGAAGGTTTTTTGTTTAAGCAATCTTGTGCAGCTGTAAAAGGTGCAGGATCTGGTAAAAATCCTCTCACAGCAGCAGCAGGTTGGAAAGGAACAGCAGGAAAATGGTAAAGCAGGCAGAGTTGATCCCGTTGGTAGAACTAGATGATGAGATAGAGGAGAATGCAGTAATTTATAAAGAAAGGTGTTTGATTGGAAGATTTCTTAATTTATGGCCAAATTTGATGAATTGGTTTGATTTAGCTAGGACTGTGTGGCAGCCTCCTTTATCTGATAATATGAATATCTTTCCATGTGTACAAGATTTTCTCACAGTGATGTTTGCTTCAAAAAATGACAGAGATATGGTTTTGGCAAAGGGCCCTTGTGTCCGGAGAAATACCTTGCTTTTTACGAAACCCTGGTTTTCGGATTTTATTTTTTATCCTTTAGCGGAAGACTTTCAGGTTCTTCCAATCTGGGTAAGATTACCCAATCTTCCTCTTCATTTTTGGATCCCTTCTACTCTAGAAAGCATAAGTAATTCTTTGGGTACTTTTGTTTCCATATCCTCAAAAGCTAAAAAGCTTTCAAATTTCATTTTTGCTCGCATTTTAGTTGAGATGGATTTATTGAATGGAGTGCTAAGTGAAATTTGGTTAAAAGTAGGTAATGGTATATGGAAGCAGCATCTTGACTATAAAAATGTAGCATTTCAATGTTGAATTTTTTTTGTTATAGGACATACATCTGCTTCTTGTCCAGGTATATCTAGAAATGGCAAGACATCAAGGTGGCATAAGGATGAAACACTACAGAATGCAAACATTTTTATAATGTCTAAAATTATTGCAATACCTGAAATGAAATCTTCTGGAGTTAACAGTTTAACAGTTTGCAGGAAGTTTCTCAAAAGGAAAAGAACGTGGAAGAATCTAAAAAAACACACCAGCCAGTTTTAAAGGATTGAGCAGAATCTAAATTTAGAGATTGGGTAAGGAATGCTTTGGAATATACTAAATGTGAGGGTTAGAATTTATTAAAACAAAGAAATCTAAACTATATTTACAAAATGCAATCTTGTAGTCACGGAGCCTGATTTTAAATTCAGTCTTTATGGTTATTGAAAAAATTATGGTATTGTTTAATTACGTCATTGTCTTTGATTACGTTGAAGGGTTGGGGCCCCACTAATCAAACCCCAATAATTTAATTTAAAATTTAAAATTTCTATATCTTCTTTAACTATTAAATTTTGATATTGGTACACAGTTTAGCACATATCTGTATAATTCTATGTTTCATGGTGTGGGGATGGGGGCGGAAGGATGACGGTAAACATGTTTCAAGGATGGCAGTCCAGGGGCCATTTTTGGGGGACAGCAGGGGGAATACTCAAATTTCTACAAGGCTAACTAGACATGAGGTCGAAATTTATGTTTAGACATTTAGATAATGAATCGAATTCAATATTAATCTATTAAAATTAAATCAAAGATTAAAAATGTAATGGACATGGCTGAATCAACCAGACATAGTAGCAAAAAATATAAAGTCAAACAGAAAGTTTAAAATATAATTATATCATGATTCAGATTTTAAAAGAGCATAACTGGATAATGGAAATATGAAAATAACCTTCTAATTGGGATACTAGGCATTCATTTTGTGAGCATATAACTTATGAACTGCTTCCAAGACACCTAATTGAAAGCTACTCAGAGTAAAAAACGAACAATTTGCCCCAAAAGCCTCATCAATCCAGACATTTTGCCTCCAAATTTCTACAAGGTGACATCATGGATCTCCTTGCGAAGTTCCTCCGTAGTCTTCTCCACCATAGCGTTCACCATGCGCCTGCAACAAAACCCTCGATCCCAGCTAGGGTTTGCAAACAGAAAAAAATTAACAAGGCTCTTTATCTGAATCACCATTTTCTGTCATAATTTGAGCCAAGAAAATCTCAGAACAATGTGCTTAATAAAGTAATATTATGTAACTGAATAAGATACCAAAGGATGCAGTGCATCCGTTACAGGGAAAAAATGGATGTTTATCCTTCAAACGGAGAAAAAAACATTATGAAACTCAATAGCAGCCATTACAAACAAGAAAAAATGCTACCCAACATATAAAAACAATATTATGAAAATGGGTACGAACACTAATCAAACACTAATCAAATAGCCACAAATTCCACTTTACTAAATAATAAACAGTTCCTTTTCCAATCAAATCGTTTGACATGAACATGTTACACCATTGGCCCAATCAAAATCACACACATTAGCATTCCTTTGAGAAATATTCCACATTGGATAAACTTGCATTAGTGATAAGAATATCTTGGCACATCAATCTATAAGCTCTTCTGACTAGTGGCACATGACTCCTTGGTATTTCCTTCCCTAAAAATTTTTGAAAATCAAATGCACCATTGATCAAAAGCCAACATGTCTTAATCCTACAGCTAAGAAACATGCTAGTTCATAGCTACAAGGCACCTTACTTTTTCCTAGAAACACATGCTTTGTCTTTTAGATTTTGATCAACCACCACCATTGATCAAGAAACCTATGCAAATTCATCAATAGAGGGAATAGCGTACACCATTAGACTCAATGTTGATGAATGGTTGTTGCTCCTCAATTTTCACTATACTTGCACCTTATCTATTAACTTGGTCCATTGATCCACATAGAATCAATATCTAGTCAACAATGAAAAATTTTAAAAACAATGTACAAGCAAGGACAAACTCCTTGGACTTTCATTGAACTAATCCACCATAAACTCATAACCAAGAGCTTAATATAGATAATATAAGAATTCACTCAAGGAAAAAATAAATTAAAAACCACTTCTCAAGAGTCAACATAGAAAACTATAAATTCATAATAGAATCCTCTTAGATTAGAAATAAGACCTAAATTTGAAATCAACCATACCTATCAAACAATTTTTGTATGATAGTTATCTATTTAAATTTATCCTTCAAACACTAAGATATACCCTAATATAAATTCAATTAAAAGAAATTAAATATATATTAAAATAGTTCTATAATAATCTTCCTAAACCTGCAATTGCATTTTTTTTTAAAATACTTGAACCCTTCTCAAGACTAATATGCCATGAACCATCACTTCCCCTAGCAAGCTATTAAAATCTATTAGCATCTGTAAAGCGATAACTCAAATATAAAAGCAAAAAAATTCTGAATCCTTGGAAATTGTATTTGTTCTTTGTTATGGGAAAATGAACAGCAGCAATGTGAGGCAGAAGCGTAGCAGGAGGACAAAATCTGGTGATTTTTTTCAATACCATTTCTGTGTATTTCATCTCTTAAATTTACTCCGAAGAAATGAGGGCATTGAAATCAGCCTTAATCTTATCTGCTGTTGTCTAACATTTTCTAGAATTTACAGGTTGGACTTCAATAGCGTTAAGAGGCCATACCAACAAAGAAATAGAATCATCTTAGGCAGTAAACAAAAATTCAAAAAGATATGCTCACATTTCAATGTCATCAGTGTGTAAGGATTGTTTCCTCTTTGCTCTGTGCCTTTAATTTCCACAAAGTTTATGCCACAAAGAAATCTACCAAACCAGAAGTATCCTCACCTTTCTCCATAAGTGTCTTGCTCTCATGATTACAATATCAAAGATTTCTTGCTGGCTATCCTAGAACATTAATGAGTAGTTTTATGAAATCAGTATTGATTGCAATTCTTATTGAATTGTTAGGTCCTCACAAAAATATTTTGTAAAGTTGAGATTCATGTTTTTGTAGAGAGTTCTTAAATCAATGGGCTTATTAATATTTTCTGAAGTCACCTCAATCAATTTCATTAGGTGTTGGAATCCATGTTGAATTGTCCCTTGGCCTCATTAGTCAAATAAGGGTCCCCACAAAATGTTGGTGTGAGATTCATGTCCTTGTAGAGTGTCCTTAGAACAATGGGCTTATTTTCTAAAGGCATCTAAATCAATTTCATTAGGTGACAATGGGTAGTTTCATGAGAACAAATATTGAATTGATTGGAATCCCTATTGAATTGTTTCTTGATCTTATTAGTCAAATAAGGGTCCCCACAAAAACATTTTGTGAAGTTGTCAGATTCAGTCCCTATAGAGAGCCCTTAGAGTACCTTATACAGACATCTCAATTAATTTCATTAGATGTTTTAGAATCCCTATTGAACTTCCCCTTGGCATTATTAGTCAAATAAGGGTCCCCCCAAAATGTTGTGAGATTCATGTCTCTGTAGAGAGTCCTTAGAGCAATGGGTTTGTATTCTGAATGTATCTCAATCAATTTCATTAGGTGTCAATGGGTAGTTTCATGAGATCAAATATTGAATTGTCCTTTGACCTTATTAGTTAAATAAAAGTCTCCACAAAAACATTTTGTAAAATTGTGAGATTCATGTTTCTGTAGAGAACTCTTGGAACAATGGGCTTATCTTCTGAAATACATTCAATCAATTTTCATGTGTCAATGGATAGTTTGATGAGACCAATATTGAATTGACTAAAATCCCTTATGAATTGTTCCTTGACTTCATTAATCAAATAACTGTCCCCACAAAGATATCCTGTGAAGTTGTGAGATTCATGTTCCTGTAAAATCGTTAAAACAATGAAAATATCTTCTAAAAATATCTCAATCAGGTATATGAAACCAATATTGAATTGATTGTAATCCCTCTTGAATTGCTTCTTGAAGTGGAATAGTAAGATCCATGTACTGCAGAGAGTCCTTACAGGAATGGGCTCACCTTCTAAAGACATCTCAGTCAATTTGATTATATCCTACCTAATGACTTCCTCCTGTACTACAACATAAACACCCAAAGCCCTGAGTGTGAAACTGGGAGCAAACAAATGTCTGAGATCCCTGTGCTCTTCTCTAAACATATATATAAGATTGTGCTCTGCACATAGCTTTTTCCCAAATGGGTGTCTGATCAGACCAAAAACATCTGATTTTACACTGGCAAAAATTTTGTGGGAGAGTAGTTTTTATCTAAACTAAAACTAAACCTAGTTTTCATTGTTCACCATGAGCTATTCGATTCATTTGCCACTAAGAAATTGTTTCACAAAAAGTAAATTTGAAGCTGTTCATACATACCCAGATAAAAAGCTAACAGTTGTTACAACATGGTGGTCAATTAAAATTAAATTGTAGTGGTCAAAAATGGTTAACAGTTAATATGAAGGCATCCACAAATACGGACAAAAAGGCACACCATTAACGTTTTCAAGAAGTTGAATACCGCGGAAACTGTGTGCGAGATAACAACAGCCCAACGCGTACAACGATTCCTCCACAGACTTTACAATCTTTGTATATAATTCAAGCCTTTACACGTCAGGATCCTTTTTTTTTTGTTTAAACCAGAGAATCTTCTATACAAGAATGATAATATAAATCGGCAAATTCATCAATTGTTATTTTTACAAATAAAAAACTAGAATTAAAACCCTAAGCTTGTAAGATGGCATCTGTTGTCATTAAATCTACAGTATGTTTACGATGCTTTTTAGATCATGAAAATCTCAATTGAATTGAAAGACGAGCATACCTTGAGCCCATCGACAGAAAGAAAGCCGCTGATTATGCATTCTTTGAGGCCAGTGCCCAGCACAATCACATGATACTCTTCATCCATGGCTAATTTGCACAGGTGAACCGACCAGATAAAAGAATCAGCCAAATGGGTGTGTGTGCTTTTTATTAAATGGTGATTTGGGCTAATTATTAAGGGTATTGTGGGTACACAGGATTAGGGTAAATGAAACTCAGTGTAGTGTGCAAATGGGTAGCGTAAGCTGCCTGGTACTATTATAAAAAATATGTTAGAGAGAATGAATAGTAACTTGAGACCAACGAGCAGAGCCGTGGGCTCTGTGAAGCAGGGCTCTGGAAGAGACAAGGGTTCTCAGCTCGTTGGGCGATCGACCGTCTGGCCTTGGCGTTTCTGTGTCCATGAGAGTCGCCATTGCTGCTACGACTTCCAAATAACTTTGCTATTGTGGGGTTTTTCTTTTTGCTTTGATTTGCACAATGTGTCTGTCGATCCTGAAGACATAGCCTGCCTCTCAGGGGTCATGGGTTCGATTCAGGACCCCGCCTAGAAGCTGAGGCGGTGGACGAAGCAAAAGCTGCACTTTTTCCGTGCTCGAAGGAGTGACCTGCAACAATGAGCGCGTCTACAAGCTCAGCCGGCTTCGGCCTCACCGGCACGATTTCACCCTATATCTCCAACTGTGCCAATTTGCGGTCTCTCGATCTCTCGGCTAACCTCCTTTCTGGCGAGATTCCAATAGAAACACGGTTTCTGGTGAATCTGGTCGTGCTGAATCTAAGCGTCAGTGAGCTCTTGGGTTCGATTCCCACACAACTTGCCGCCTGCGCTTATCTTAATGTCATTGATTTGCACAGCAATAAATTGAGCGGGCTTATTACTACGACGCTCGTGAATATACTTTCCCACATTATTCACGGCAACCGAGAAATTAAATTAAATAACCACCACCCCAAAAAACTATTCACGGCACCAAGAAATTCCATTCACGGCTGGGCTGGCGAAAATTCCGGCGGAAACTTCAAACAAAATAGCCTATCAGCGAATCATATTCTGAATGTTGGATGGTACCATTGCGGCCGCCAAATTGCGGACACGATCTTTTGGGAAAAAATGGCGTGCAGCAGATTGTGCATCCACTGTTTTCGGGTTAAAGAAACAAAAAATATTCAGGCTAGTAACAAAACTTTATGTTCTTTGTATTAATTGCTATAATTTATGTGAATGCAATAAATTAAAAAACATAAATCAATCAAACCATATGACATTGGGATTAAAATTAGGGGATTGTTGTTATTAAAATTAATACTAGCAATTGCACCTTGGTGTGCAATGGGTACACCAAAGAGTTGTAGAGAGTTAATTAGAGATTTTTTTCGTCTACTTTTTGCAAGCATTTGTGCAATACATGAGCTCATTTGGTAGTACATTTAGAAAATGACTTTGTGCAACAAAGGTCTCAATGGAACACTGATGGTTTTAAATCAACTATGCATCCACTTATAGGGTTTGAAACATGGCTGAAACAAAACCTTGAATTAGGAAGATAATTAGGTTTCAATATGAGCATGCTCATGTTATGTTTGCAATAGGCAGAGAGGGGGAGATAGGGATAGAAAGAGGGAGAGAGAGAGAGAGATAGGGGGTGCGGGGGTAGATAGGGATAGAAAGAGGGAGAGAGAGAGAGAGAGATAGGGGGCGCAGGGGTAGAGGGGGAGAGAGGGAGATATAAAGAGATATGGTAACAAAGACAAGTAATAGAGAGAGAAGTATAGAGGGAAAGGGACAAAAAGATAGAAGGGGGGTAGCGAGGGGGGGCAAGATAGAGATAGAGATAGGGAGTTTGTGAGTGTATACAAGTTATATATATAATGTATAATTTGGAACATGTAATTAATCATAAATAGTTGACCTAACATTGGGAAGAGACAATACAATTAATATATATATATATAATGTATAATTTGGAACTTGTAATTAATCATGAATGGTTGACCCAACATTGGGAAGAGACAATACAACTAATATAAACAAAAATACTTTAGAAAATGATAGGAGTAATTGTAAGCCCCATCTTCCATTTATTACTAGTCGAGCATTTTTCCATTTAATGTAAGTGTTCCTCACCTTTTGTCTTTTTACCATCCTCCTCCACCTCCTCCACTTTTTCTTTTCATACATACACATGTTTGGTGAAAACAAGTTAATAAAACACACAAATTATCATGAAACAAGTTTGTATATAAGCAATGATCTACATTGCAATTTATGCATCTAATTTTATGAAGCCAACAAAATAGTCTAGATTCCCAAATACTCAAAAATAAAAAAAATTGAAAAAATTCTAGAAACTGAAAATAAAACTTTGTCCCTTTTTTATTATTGAAGGTATGATACTGTGCACATTATTATAGTGCAAGCCCATTTTTTAGATTATAATCTTCGCAAAAATGTTGTCCCTATTTAAGTGGCAATCATCGCACACTCAAAGGTTTTTAACAACTCTAATAATTGTTCCATGGGGGTTGTTTAACAAACCAAATACAATTGCCAACTTTCTGGTATGGTGGCAAAGAATCCAACTTTGCATAGATCTCTTGTGTTTGTGGATGTGATATGTCTCACATGAAAAACATGTACCATTTTATGGCCTTGAATCCAACTACATATAGGGATCTTTTTAATTCCTCGATCTTTCATCAATTTCCTTGCCATTTGAACCTCACCCACTTGGCCACTTCTACATAGATGTTTGAGAGAGCATAGTGCACAACATTTTTAGGATCCAAATAAAAAAGAAAATTGTTGTTGTAAATACTCCTAGATCTATATTCATATGTGATTTACACACACCCAGAAAACACAACCACACAACCACCACATGTTTAACTGACATCTTAATGATAAAGTGTGGTGTCTTCAAGATAGTTAGCCCAAGCAAGGTGGTCAACCATGCAAACATAATGATCAAGTGTAGGTGTAATGCAGTAAGGGTTAACCATGCAGTTGAAGTATGTACAACCCTCATCCACTAAACCTGCATGGCTGCATGCATATAGAACAGAAGCAAAGCTTACAATGTCAGGATATGTTCCAAAGTGTTTAATTAATTCAAAGATTTTGAGAGCATCCTTGTAAAATCCATGTTGTTCATATCCTACAATCATTGCATTCCATGAGATGACATCTCTTTAGTGCATTTTGTCAAACAGTTCACGTGCCTTTTCTATGCTTCCACATTTTGGATATATGTCTAGTAAGGTAGTTGTAACTACAACATCTAATTAAATTCCTCTGTTCTTTATGCTTTGATGGATGTCCATACCCTATTCCAATGCTCCTATTTTGGTACAGACAAGGAGAATGCTGGCAAAAGTTTTATAGTCTAGCTTTACACCTGCCAATTGCATTTTCTTGAAAGTTTCTAAAGCTTTTTAAAAAAATCCATTATGTGCATATCATGCGATCATTGCATTCCATGAGATAACCTCTCTTTTAGGCATTTTGTCAAACAGTTCACATACCTTTTCTATGCTTACACATTTTGCATACATGTCTACTAGAGCATTTCCAACTATAATATCTAAAAAATAATCCTCTTCCATGATGCTTTGATGGATGTCCATACCCTGTTCCAAAACTCATTTTTGGCACAGTGAGGATACTGACGAAGGTTGTGGAATTTGGCTTTACACTTGCCAATTGCATTTCCGTGAAAGTTTCTAAAGCCTTTTCAACAAATCCATTTTGTACATATCCTGCAATCGTTGCAGTCCATGAGATGCAATCTTTTCAGGTATTTTTTCAAATAGTTCACGTGGCTTGTCAATGCTTCCACTTTTTCCGCCGGTATTTATCTTGAAATTTGAGAAAGATTCATCTTGAGTAATCATGTATTGGTCTCCAGGTTGCAAAGAAATTGCCTTGCTAGCGATGCAGATGACCCATTTTTGAAATAGAAACACATTCATATTTTATAGGACACTTGCAATGTCTTAGAAAATCATAGAAATAGAAACGAATTCACGAGGAAACCATTGTTTAGATTTTATATTTAGGGTTAAATATCTGTGTTTTTTTTGGAAAATGCAACAGCAACTCTTTTTTTGATGTAGCAGAAGTTTGAAGGCTGAAAATGATAAAAAAGGCTATGTGCATTGTGGCAGATAATATGGCATTTTCTGTGGTAGAAGGACAATAATATTTGTTTATGGCATTCATTATGGCACAAGGAACCCTTTTGCTCTATAGCTTCACTATGTGCCACTATTGGTGGGTGAAGATTAAACGCAAAGCCAAGCACAAGCATTTCATGGAAATAAACAGAAGCCTTTTGAAGGGCACAGTGAAGCCCAACATTGGTGCAGTCTGGTTCAACATACAAGAGATCACGGGCACAAGGGACAATTTCAATGCCGCCAACATCATGGGAGAGGGCAGTTTCAGGATAGTGTACAAGGGAATGCTTTCCAAGGGTCAGCAGATTACCGTGAAAGGAAATCAGAAAATGCACTTTAGAAGGCGATTTAGAATTCATAAACAAGGTCAAGATAGTAAACAGAAACATGCACCGGAATTTGGTGGTTCACAGAGTTTTTTGTGTCGCCAGTGAAAACAAAGATGGACGCCAATGGTTTATGATATATGACAATATGTCTAATGGGTAACACATTTCTGATTGTTTTCCATGGCTATTCTTAAATCACACGGCAGAGAATTGGTGGAAGGATACACCTTCCGCGTAAAGTACCATCCTAAAAAGCTTTTTCACATGCGCAGTCAAAGTAAGGTACGCCTTAAAAACGTTGAAGGAAATAGGTCAATGAAAACTGTGAATATTGACATTTGGTTGAAATTGTTTGAATCGTATGACATCCCTTTTCGTGCAACTTGGGCCATCGATCTTACAATTTAGCTTTGTCTCTTTCAAATAAGGATACGCCTTCGGCGTAAATTCGGTGTAAATATAAAATATAAAATATTTTTTTAGAAGGATGGTGAAATTAGCATCTTATTGAGTAAAAAAAATAAGATTGTAATTAAAAGCAAAAGAATGGTATTATCATGATTATATGAAACTTGATTATAATTAGCCAAAGCAACTATTGTTGTGTTTATTCACTCAAAGAAAAGTCTCAATCAATCATTTATGAAGTATCTAAATTTATGACTCCCTCTAGCAAATTCACTACTCTTGCCACATTTTTCTTTTGAACTAACTTAGACTAAGCCTCATCAATATGAAAAAGTTGAAAAAGTAGAAGTCAGGGGCCTTGTTATGACACCATCTTTGATCATGAGTCATTAATTTGGCACAAAAAGGCCCCACCTAAGAGAAATATTGATTTTGAAAAATCCCCGATCAAAATATGAACCACCTCCTTCTCTTCTCTAACTCTAGTAAAATCTCACAAACATTGAATCTATATCTATATTAACCTAGTATTTATGGTTTGTTATAAGGAAATCCTCTCCTAAATCCCATTGAATACTAAAAATAACCATCCCAACCTTCAATTTGAGGATTTTCTTCAACTAATGCTCCATTACTTCCCTAGGAAGGCTTTGAGTTTGGCATGCATATCCATGGATACTAGCTCAAAGAACTTGGGATGCAACAAAGACCACATGAATATTTTGCTCTAAAACATAACCCAAATTGTTTTTCTTGCCTCTTGCCCCTTCATAAAAATATGATTATTTACTTGTGCTAGATAAATAGCCATAAAAAGACAAGTACTTAAGTATAATGGTTGTAGATTCATTTATCCTACTATCTTTGAATCATGGTTATCAATTCATTATTGTTGCATAATATTTCCAATCCAATCCATAAAAGTAATCTTTATATGAAAATAAAAATAAAAAAATTTAAACTCAATTGTAGGTTAAATGGCAAACCAAAATAATGTCAAAATTCAAATTTGTAGCTTGCTTTTCTTGTGAAAAATGCCTAATAACTTTATTTATTATTGATGCATTTATTGAAGAACAGAATGATGCAAAAAACTAATCCTTTATTCAGACGTTTTCAAAAGTATTTATACAAGTTGAAAGAAGGTAAAACTAGAGAGCAGAACTTAAGTGAGCAGTTAACAAAACAGTGGTAACTATACAACTGCAATGCAACTGCCCCGTAAACAACAATGTAATACATTATTTGCTAAAATACCCCCCTTATTATATTGTTCCTATAAATGTATCCCTGAAAATTTGAAAAACACTTTGTCAAGGGAACCCCCCCTTAAGGTTTACATAACAAAACTTTCTGGTTACAAAATGTTTATACATCTTTGTGAAGATCTTCTTTGAAGAAACAAATCTTGAATCAAGTGTCCAGAACTCCATCAAGCTACCTCATGACCCTCGGAAAGGTGTATCCCCTAGCTAAATTCTCGAGTTCTTCCTCCCATGAACTCCCGAATCACTGATTCCTGAATTATTTGACAACAATCCATATTGAGCTCTCCAAACACATGGCTCCATCAAGTTGTTCAAGATGACCCTCAGAAGGGTATAATTTGAATCACAACCTCAAGTTCTTATTAGACAACCATGATCCATATTGAGTTCTACACCAAACCCCTCATCTGTCTCCAAAAACCAAACGTCATAATATATATCGTCAAATCAGTTAGCAATAACAAGGAAAAGCAAGAAACTAAAACCAAAAACGCTTCTCATGCAAAGCATCATCTCAAAGCAAGAAGCTAAGTTGAGATGATGGAAACTCCTCCATCCTTCGATTCCACCAGTGTCCAATGTGATCTTATTACAATTGATCCATTTGATGTCTTGGAGTCTTTGGAGGCCTCATCAAGTGTGTCAAAGATAACCCCGAAAAACATAAGTGATCTTTGACATATGTGTAGCCATGATTAAAAGATAACAATGTTAATTTCAACCAATAATAAACCCCACACAATAATAGAATGAACTCCTTATAAACTCCACTTCTTTGAATCACTAACCAATTTTCAAATTTGAACATGAAAACTTACATAACCCATTAAAACTCTCATTAAAATCTTATGCAATGTGCCACACACTATAATTGCATCAAGAAAAATAATTGCATGGAAGAACCCCCTTAAATATCTTTTGTAGGGTTTTCAATTGCTTATTAACAACTTATAGCCCAGATAGAAAATGAAAATAAAGTTCTCATCTACAGATGCCATGGTGCATTAAGGATCTCTTCAATAGAACTTGATGCCCTTTCTTCAATGTCATCTACCTGATCCTTGTAAATTCATTTGCTTCATTGTATTCCTAAAAACTTCCAAAGGCTTGGAAGATATTGAGACACACTTCATAAAAAATCAAACATCTGCCCTAAAAGCCCTCAAATATAACTAAAACTCAAAATGTATATCAAAATTTGGAGTCCCTGTCGTTAACTCAACAACAAACTGCTTTCATAGGATAGTATGCTGGGTGGTAGAATTATAGGGCGACAAAACTAGAAATTTTTAAATATCCCAATGCATTTTTTCCTTTTATAAAATCCAATATCTTAGCAGAGTTTACCTTTTACCCTAACACTACATATCTTTCAGTGCTAAATCCTTTCTGTACATGCCACGCGGTGATGTTCTTGCTACCAATAGGACACGCCAATTTGCATTATCTACACATCCAACAGGAAATGGAAGTTCGCATTCTCTACGCCAATCAAAATTGCATGCCAAGCTTGCTTAAGATTTCAACGGCTTCCTATTCATCAATCGATGTCTGCCATTTGCAGACTAACATACATTCCCAGAAATTCATCCTATCATTCAAAATTCCAAGACATTCTTTTGCCGCTCTGATACCAGTTGTGAAAAATGCGTAATAACTTTATTTATTATTGATGCATTTATTGAAGAATGGAATGATGCGAAAAACTTAATCCTTTATTCAGATGTTTGCAAAAGTATCTATACAAGCTCAAAGAAGGTAAAACGATAGAGCAGTTAAGTGAGCAGTTAACAGAATGGTGGTAACTGTACAACTACAATGCAATTGCCCCGTAAACAACAATGTAATACATTATTTGCTATTGGTCATCTATGGTGAAAATAGAAAGGAGGTATTTTTGATTACTCACCTATCTATAGGGGAGAGGGGTCCATAGTGGAGTGGGCTTCAATAGTGGGGATAGAAGTAGTCCTAGTGGGCCTCATAGTGGAGCATCTTAATATCCAATTGCAAAACACTTTTTATCCATAAAGTACACAAACTCACAAATCATGTGATGCCACATCGGTGTACCAATAAAACATGACTTAGTGCACCACTATCGGTCTCACTTTTTTTTTAGCCTTTTTTAATACCTTAACAAAAAGCATACTGATGTGGCATCATATTTGATGATGTGACCCTAAAATTAAATTTTTTAAGCAGGGGACTTGCCAAATAAACTGTTGTACAAAATTGGGACTGATTTGAAATTTCATGTAGGATTTTGAGAAACACAAAGTTAGGTTGCTCCACTATGAGCCCCTCTCCCCTAAACTTATTGAAAACAATATTTCTTTGTAAATAAAACAATGAGCATGTCTCTTGAAATATGTTATTATTATTTTAGTTCATTTAGCCCTTTCGTCTTAATATATTAATTATTGCAAAGCTTCAAGGGGTTCTCATTGAATACCATCCCTTGGGTTAGTGGATGACTAAAATATTGGGTACTTTAAACCCATTCAGTCTCTCTAGAATCTTACTATCCCAATGTGTAAAAATAGTTTTCTTAATTCCAACAACTGATAATCTAGCAAAAACCACATCTTTAGGTATTGCTCAAATTATCCTACCCTATTTTTGAATTGTTTATTTAATTATTGCTCCTAATTTAATAAGGAAGCTATCTTCCCTCATTTCAAAACCTAAAAGATCCATCTATTTTTCTCCTAACATAATTTTAAAATGAAAAGAAAAGGACTAATAATCCAATGGCAAGAAAAAATTGTGTTATTTTAGATTATGGGCCAACATTTTAAAATTCCAAGATCTTTAGGTAATGCTCTTGTCTAGACCAGCTTAATACATAACGATTTCTAGCATTTTAATTATTAAGGGATAGCTAATTAATAAATGATTTGCCATCTCTTTTGAATTTTAACACAACCATTGAGATGAACCAATAATATTGAGTCTTAAATATATTAATAATTTGTGTCTTAGATTAACTAAATAATTTCTTAGTTTGAGTAGCTCCATTTATTTAATATTTTTCTTCATTAATGAGCATGTTCCTCTTTGGTAGATATACTTAAATAAGAATACTACTTTCTTTGTTGGTATATACCAAAAGTCTTTATCTTTACATATCCATTTTTTTAGGATGAGTGCTACTTTGTGTGATATAATCCCTTACTTTGGATCCCTAGGCTACTATTATAATGGATCTTGCTTTCCTAATATCACTTATATGTGTGAGTGATGAGTAGTAATTACATGAATCTTCTCAAAATGCAACACTTCTATCATCTTTGACATCTATTGTAATATGGTTGGTTATGATATTTTTGCATTGAACCATAAAATTTTAATGATGAAAATATTTTTAGAGATTTGGGGTTATCAAAATTTTATAATATTTTTTTGGAATGTAAATATTTATCTTGAATAATCTTGGAAAATTTCAATTCAAGCCTTTAAAAAAAAAGATTTGGCTCCCAAAAATTTATTTTGTTGACGAATTTTATGTGGTCATGCTCCCCCTCCTCCACATGAGGTTCAAATTTATTTTCATCCTACAAATAGGATTTTATTATTATCCATCCCCTCTTTCCATAGAGTTTTCTTCCAATTCATCGCAATATTTTGAAGGAATTTTAAGATAGGTCATCAACTAAATAAAAAATATCGGGATGAATAATTTAAGCATTAGTATTTTCCCTACCTTATTGAACCATCTTCCCTTCCAAGAGTTTACATTTTTGATTAAAAAAAAAAATCACTAATTTCCCAATAAGAGGCCTTGTTAGCTACTTTAAAAAGGGGACTCCTAAGTATTTTCAAGCCAGATGTTTTTTTTTTATCATTAACAGGACGATAGAAATGTGTACGAATCTAATTAAACATTAAGTAAAAAATCTAACTTATATATGTTTATGAGTTTCGTTTATGCCATGGCTTATTTCTTTAGAGTTATGTTCAAGACTGTAGCCTCTAATTTACGAACTTCCCCATAAATTATTGTTTCATTAATAAATTATTAACATGTGTGGTTTTTTAAATCAACCTCCCAAGTTCTTTGGTGAAAATAATGAATAGGAAGAGAGTAATTGACCCTTCTTATTGAAGACCATGGGAAGATGGAAAATAACCACACATTTCATTTACGCTTATTAAATATTTTAAATATCAAACATAGCCATATAACTATTGTCACGAAGGATTGTGTGTTGAATGTTGAGCTTTAAAGATTGGCAATCCTATGCAACATGGAGACATCCTCGGGACTGTGGGTTGCCTAAGATTAAGATGAACCACCAAATTATGGCTGGTTCCCTTTGAAAACCTCCTACAAAGTACTGAAACTAATTTGGAAAAGGGGAAGAAATTGCTTTGGAAATGAAACTCTACTGCTACTAGGAGGTGATTCACCAGTTTTTAAACTCTATTAGCTACTCTAAACTCACAATAAAATTGAAACAAAGAGGTTTTTTTGTTCATTACTCAAAACTAGTCATGAAATACATAAATGTGAGATGGTATGTACATATTCAATCCTTGTATGAAGGAAAATAAGTTTCACAACCTCAACTACTGAAACATTCTAACACAACTCATAACCTGTATTTAACATGAATTATTTTACTTCCTAAAATAATGGAAAATGGGTGATTACTCAAACCTTCTGGTTTAGAACATAGAGCAAAACCCACTTTCATAATTATCTCATTGAAGAAAAACCCTAAACATCTCAATGCAATGGAGAAAGAGATCTTACAATAGGGTTGTCCTAAGGTCTGATTGTAAACAAATGAGGGGTTCACCACCAAGTTAGGGCTTGGAAAGACTAATGAAATGTAAATCAAAATACTCAAACCTAATGCAATGTAATCTTTCACTAAATGACCTAAAATGCATGTAAAACATAACAAAAAGTTGCAAGATAAAATGTGTGCACCTGCAAATCTGAAGATGACTTAATTAAGGCCTGAAATGCTAAAAAACACTGGTTTTAAGGCCTATCAAGACTCATACGCTAGTCTGGGCAATTTAGTCACAGATCTAGGTTTTTGTGCAGAAACTGGAATCTAGCAAATGGGTGTCTGAAATTGTAAAAACCTAGAAAATGACCTAAACTGGGACTCATACGCCAAAACTAGCATATCAGTCCAGTTAGGGTTTTTTGAAACTTCAAATCCTAAATCTACTCTTCAATTTCTGATCTTCCCTTTCCAAATGATTTTTCAGATCTAAAACCCTGATTGGCAACCTATAGAAGTCTTCCAAGCATCTCCATTGCAAGGTGACAACTTTGACAACTTTGAGCACTTTGAAAACTTTGTCCAAACTTGCTCTTCAATGTACCTTCAACCTAAACCAACAAATCACACACTAAAGAGAGGGGAAAATGTTGTTTTTTTAGTGGAAAGGGGTTTGCATTGGTCAAACCCTATTTTAGTAAGCAAACCTTGAAATGAAATGAAATAAGAATGGAGAATGATGAATGAACAAAATATGATGTTGCAACTCACCAAACCCTAGCAATGAAGTGTTGCAAACATGTATGAGATGGCTTCAATGGATGTAGATCTTGACTCTTGCTTGAAAGTGATAGATCTTTAGTTGAATGCTATCTTGAATCATGAAACCCTACACCACAATTGTTAGCTCAAAAACAAACATGACATGCATAAAGACTTTGACATGATGATTGATGCTTGAATAATGCTCTAAAATACTTGCTAATCTACCCTTGAATGCTATTGCAAATACTTGAATGCTCTTGTGAACTCAACTTTGTTATAAGGATGCTCATTCAACTTGCTCTAGCTGTAAAATGAGTGAAAGAAACTTGTATTTATACTTAATTATGCAAAAATTATTGAAATTACAACACTACAAGCCAACATAAGATCTTGGAGGATAAAATCTCGCCAAAAATTTGAATTAATTTTTATTTTGAGCCATATGGGACTCATATGTGCCCAAGGTGGTGTATCAGTCCCATTAGGCATAAATTATGGCACCAACTTCAAAAATGCTTAGAAAGGTGTAAAATCTAGATTGAGACCCAAAACCCTAGGTGGAACTTATACCCCCAAGGTGGCGTATGAGTCCTAGACCACCAAATCTAGGCCACACAACCTAAAAACACCTAAATTATGATTGGATACATTGATCTATGTCAGGATCATCCTCAAAAAGATGCATTAAATGAGGCTTGTGGATGCAAAATAAGGCCAATTAAAGCATAAAGAAACCCAAATATTTAATAAAACCCTAAAAAAGTGTGAAAGCACGTATTACAACACTTTACAAACACTCCAAATAAGGCATCAATAAGCTCATTTAGTTCACAAGGGCCCAAGACCTAATGTGAATATGTTAGACATATTACAACACTAAATCAAGGCCATGTTAGGGAGTACTTTTTCCATCATTACACTTCCACAATGCATAAACAAGACATATTTAAAGGTTTTATAAAGAAAACACAATAAATGCATCAAATTGAATTTATTTTCCACACTAAAAACAAAAGATGTTTGAAAAAGAACTGCTGCTCTTTATTCAACTGAAAGAAATCTTTGTTGTCACAAACTAAAAATGCTTCTAAAATACTCAAAATACTTCATAAATCTGAGTTACAATGCTTCTCTTTGCTTAAGGAAAAAGAGGAAAGAAAGAACTCCTTCAAAAAGAGTTGAAGACTTTGCTTTATAGAAAGCCACCTCAGATAACTGAAGTTGAAAGAGGTTGCACCTCATAGAAGACGTTGAACATGCATGAAGAGTTGAACTAGATGTGAACTCTAGAGTTGAGAGTTGACTTGAACTCTTTGACTTGTGCATACTCCTCGAAGCGTGCTTCAACTAAACTGGAACTAAACCTCCAAGAAAAGCATGGAGATGACTGAAAAAGTCGACTTTAAACCCCTTGCACGAGGTCTTCATGTTGTTGGGCGTATAAGGAAAAAAAACCACTTTTTAAGGGCCTCAAACTGTCCCAAAATACATAACTTTAGGCTCAAACTCCTCTTGAGTCAAGTTGTAACCATATGGGCTTTCAAAACAGGCCTAAATTTCCTCTAAGTGCAAGAAAACTTTACATTATGGCCACTGGACTCGTGCTTACTCCAATATGATAGCAAGTATGTGAAGCTATTTAAAGATAGCGAACTCCCTCTATGACTTCATCTACTATCCTCCATTACACATGTTTTCAAGTTGACTACCATCTCTTTCCAAAACTTGTTGCCACTTGTTGTGCTTACATACTATGCATATGACAGTTCTTTGGACCCCTTATTGCATATGATAGTCCTTTTAATGCTCTTTGTCTTCCTTCAATGACCTTTTGCATTATAGATTGTAACCTTCCATATGTTTTGTGTATGAGGTCACTTTAAACTCTATTCTCTACATTTGTTCAAGGTTTGTCTTTATTATCTCCAAGTAAAACACCATTTGAATGTTTTCCTTTTGAATATAACTACCTTCTCACATTCATACATTGACATGCTTGTGACTATCTTTACTTTGCTACCCATTAACAGGTTTCTCGTTCTCAAGGTTGCTTATGTCATCATAGTTATCTTCCTTAATTGCTCATAGGATCTTCAAAGCTGAGCTTCATTCTTTTTCATCATGCCTTGGCATTCCTCTATGTAATGAAAAAAAATACGTATGCTTATCCCTATTCTTAGAATTCTTTTTCACATTTCTTATGCTTATCCTTTAGAAAACATTCTCAATTCATCTCTTTTGTTTTCTTATAGTCTTCTATCCTTGACTATGCATAGTTTCTTCTCTGTCCTTTCATGTGACTATGCTCTATAGCTTCAATGGTTGTCTTTGGAGGAAAAAGGACAAATGACAAGACCTTATGATATTTGAGAAATATTGCCCTCTAATAATTATTAAAATTGCTAAGACAATCCACATTTGAAACCTTGTTTCATATGTTCATAGTCATTAATGGCATAACCTTTGACTGAGTTTCATGATTGCTAACTTGAAAACCCTGATTATCCTTCTTGATAAAGACTATGCTCAACTTTAATGACTATTCATCTGTGTCTTGAGATATGTTGACTGCCCTTCCTAATTTTGTTAAGAGTGATCGATTTCTCTGTTTATTGGTATCACTAACTATCTATTGCATTACCATTATTCACAATGACTATCCATTGTTATTCTTTCATTCTCCCACTGTCAACTTATTACTCTTACTAGTTGCTCTTTTAAGTGTCTTCATGAACCTATATTACTGTCATGATTAATGTCCTAAGGCTTTGCAAATCAGGTCATCGTCATGAATTATTGACAATGGCCATAAAGGTCCATGAACTTCATTGATCACAAACTACAGTCCTATTCTTGTTGATCACACATTACGGTCCCTTATTTTTTTTAAACCTTTCCCTCTCATTATGTCCTTTGAATCAAGTCTTAACATTGATACATGCATTTTCACCATCCCTAAATATATTTATGACTACCATTGTTGAATGATTTGTCACTATCTTTCTGCTCTTTAAGGTTGATTCCATTCTTAAAGGACTGTCCTTTTTTTTCATAGAGAGTGCCTCATTTTCTTGCTTTCTTCCCTCATGCATTCACTACAGTGACTGTGAATTTTCCCTTTGATTGTGTTTAACCATTTGGCAATGGTGAACTGTCCTTTGAGACCTCTCGATGATCTTTCTTCATGTCTTCACAATATGTAAACATCATGTCATTATAACTTTTAGTTTCTTGGAACTTCCATGCTTTCCTTTTAGGTTGTTGCTAGTTCACTATAGGTTTTCCTTTACCACAATGATTACCCTTCTTTTCTTGCAACTCTGCCCTCATACATTGCCACACTGTCCCTTTAGGTTTGACTATCATGAAAGATTATAACCTTAATCTTTTGCCTCTGTTGTCCTCTTCATTATCAAAAAGGGCTTTCATACTTACACTTGGGACTCTAAAACTATCCTTTGAATGGTTGTAATGGACTGACATCTCTTTGCCTTGTGATATGTCTTGATATCACTGCCAAGGTTATAAATTATTTGATTGTCCTCAACTTGAAACTTCAATGGTAACCTAATGATACAAGGATTAGTCCTTTAAGGTCTGGCCTTTACTCATATTTGTCGTTGTCCCCTAATCCTTTGTTTGATGGAATTTTATTTATTTCTCATATCAATTCTACCACCAAAGTCAAGGAAGGATCCTTTTTTCTATCCTCCTAAGAAATCCTCCAATACTCGAAGAATCCTATTTCCCACAATATCCAAGAAAGCAAGATATAAAAAAATTTGTATTACATTACTCTGCTCTTTTTAAAAAATGGCCTCCAAAAATCTCTTGAAAGTGTTCTGCTTTGATTTGTAGCTCATTGTTTATCATCAAAAATATTTTTACCATTCAACTCAGCTTTAGCTTCAACACCAATTGGTCCAAGGAAATATGGGGCCCTTTCTATCTCAAGATGTCTCTTCCTCGAGTCTACCCCCTGCATTTAGTTGACTATCCTTTTAAATGGACTGCCTGCCTTTTAAATGGACTATCACAGTTAAGAGTAGATCATTTTGATGAGGTATCTCATTCCCACATAGTGGATGTCATCAACATTGGAAAAGATCCTCCACTGAACACTTACTATTTATATGTATTAAGGACTTTTAGATTTGACTAGCTCATTTTGTAATGATTGTGCAGGCCTGGGCCTTGGATGAACCATGTTCAAGTGAGAAACATGTGTCAAAGCATCAAATTTAGCAAACCAGTGTCCAATAAAATAATTGCTTCTAGAAAAGGTTATTTTCAAAAGTTGAAACATTGGTTGCCTCATTTGTTAGAAGGGTATTTTGTCTAGTCCAATCTAAACATTGCATTTCAATTGGAGTTAAATCAACCTAGATAGGATATTTCACCTGCAATCTTGCACTACCAGTGGGTGGTTACCATTGATCACGTAGCCCATTTGTTCCTAGAAAGGAGTGTCTTGATAAATTCTCCTCCCTTACACGAGGTATATTTATTGTAAGTTTGTTAAACTACTGCTCAAACTAGTTTGAGTATAACGTTGATCTCTGCTAAATTCATTGGCCTTCCATGAATTTTTTCCTTGTGTTATTTTGTACACTGCTTCCATAACTCTTCCCATTCTCATAGACTAGATAACCTTGATTCTTTCAAGGAGGAAATTCCAAAGAAGAATCACTACTTTCCTCTTTGTGAGTGGCTCTACATATGTCTGTATAGTTGTAAAATTGCACCCCTTGCAATTTCACATACATTCTTGCATCTGCTTTAGTGTCCACTCCCTCAGCATTTGTGTAGGCTCATTTTAGCCCCTACATCAACCTTTTTCCCTCTCAAGATGCTTAGCACCACTTTTCAACAGCTACCCTCGCATGTCAACTTTGCATTGAACTTTGTGCTTTTCTTGTTTGTGTTGTTTTGTAGCGTGACATGTCCAGACACTAGCGCACCGCGAGGATGTATGTGCACTGCGCTAGCATCCTGCGACGTTTCAATGTTCAAACAACCATTTTTCATGCATGTTTTCCACTTGTCACTTCCTTTGGTCGGTGGTAACAGTCGAGGACACCCTGAAACGGCTCGGGAAGCTTCTTTTCCCTCCTTAAATGTAGTCTTTTCAATCCTTTTTCTCTTCTAAGTTCTTCTAACTTCTCTCTAGCACTTCTCTAGCTTCATTCTAGCCTCTATATTTTTCTTCTCCCCTCTTGCTCTCTTGTTTGTTACAGTAACCTTCTATAGCACTCTCAAGCTCTCATTGCACCTCTTTGCAACACACTCTTGGCTTTTATAGCTCTCTTTGTCTCCTTCTTTGTAGCTCATTTGGCTCTTGCAGCTTCATCTCCCTTATTTCATACTTGTGAGCATCCTAGGATTTCATATCCCCTATCATTTGCATCCTTACTTCATGATACGGGTTTTCCTCCTCAAGCGGGGATTGCTTTTATCAATCATACTTGGTGGTGCAGGTTCTACTCCTAGAGCAGGTTTTGCTTTCACCACACACTTTTTCCATTTCTCTCTATCTATCTAGTTGTCTGTGGAGGTGGGAACACCATTACCCCTATACAACCCCAATACTTTCTCTAGATATTGGGCATGCAGGTTTTGAAGACATGGATTTGCTGGTGGCTTCATCACTTGTGTGGTTGTAAGAATTTCCTTTCTTCTTCTTATCTTTATCAGTTCTACTTCACTTTATTTCAATTATGTTACTTTCCTACATTCTAATATTTCTTATCAATTAGAATAGAAGTAGCCACTTTGTCATTTTCTATGAAAAACTTGCTTTTTGGTCTATACGAGACGCTAGCGCACTTCTGAGACTCAAGCATGTTGTGTTGTTGTATGTATTCTACGCCATCGTCCTTTGGCCAAGAGCTTGTCATTTTGTCTAGAAAATCTTCATGACTTGCTCTTTCTAATTCTAGAACTCTCATCATTGTTCCTTGAGGTAGTTTAGGGCAGTTCACCCCGTGAGGCTATTTGAATGAAGAGAAATCATGAGTAGTGAATCCCCCTTCTCTACATTTTGGTGAACCCAACATGAAGAAGGTATTTTTTCTTTAAAGTAGGAATTTATTTACCCCTACCTAGCAGGGTCATAACTTTTGACTCGGTGCTCAAAATTTAGAACCGTTTGTGCCATTGGAAAGGTCTCGTAGAGAACTAGTTCAATCCCTAAAATACAAGTGCCTTTGGCAATCAAATTTTAGGGACTGACGCAAGTTCCAACCTCAAATTCCACTCTGAAGACCTCTAAAAATACAAATTACTAAAACATAGAAAATACCAAAAAAATCATAATGAATTTAATATCTTCTTTTATTAGTTCGGTATCTAATTTTGTTCAAAACTTTAATGATATTCCATTTCATGCATGTGATAGTAACTTGGCTTTACCCATGTCACTTGGTAGCTTTGATCCTTCTCATGAGAGTCCTCTTGCTTCGGAGGATATCTTGTTGCAAGAAGATGAAATCATTCATACCTTTCTTAATGTTACTCTACCTTATTTTCATCCCAATGCACTCTCTTCTAGAGATGTTGCATTGGTGATTGATGAATCTCATCCTTGTTCTAATGCACTCTCTTCTAGAGATGATGCATTTGTGAATAATGAACCTTCTATTCATTCCAATGCACTCTCTTTTAGAGATGGTGCATTCGTGAGTGATGAATCTCTTATACCTTCTAACGTACTCTCTTCTAGAGACGTTTCATTTTTGAATGATTAATTTCTTATCTATTCTGATGCACTCTCTTCTAGAGATGATGTGTTAGCAAATGATGAATATCCTTCCACATTTGATCCTATTTGGATCGATGTTGAGAATATGTCTTCAAATAATTATTCCACTAGTTGTGATGATTATGTAACTATAATCTATGTCTCTGCTTCCCCTCAAAGGCCTAAGAGACTAGTCATTTACGTGACTCCAGCTAGTCCTTCTCCTAAAAGGATTTGTTCTATTGATGGTACTCCATCTAAGAGTGATTCTCTTGATCCTTCCATGGCTCCCTCTTGTAGAGTGGTAGCCAATACTTATAAGAATGGAATGAATTTAAATAACCAAGTCTTCCTTTAGCTCCTAAACCTATGACTAAAGCACCTAGTGATTATGATCTTGTCGAGAAACCTTGGGTTACTCCGGCTAAGATCTCACTGTGGGACTTGCTTTAATCTACTCTAGTTTATCAAGGTATGCTTTAGGAAGCCTTGCAAAAGATCCTCTTTCCTTCTTCTACCAAGTTGATTGATTCTAATGCATTGATGGCATATATTCGTGTAGATTTGTCAAATATTATATTCTATCTGCAAGAACTCCCACCTCTAGAAGTACAGAAACAAGTAGATCCTCTAATGATTATAGTCAAGATTAATAATATCGACATTAGACTTACTCTCATTGATGTTGGTTCGGCGCTCAATGTATGTAGCATTGATCTATTGCCTAAGATTATTATTGACTCATCTTCTCTTAAAAATTCTTCTGTTGTCATTTGTGGGTTCAATAATGTTAGTCAACAAGCCCTAGGCACAATAGTCTTTCCTTTAAGGTTGGGACCCATTACTGTACCCACCCTTGTATATGTTATGTCAGGAAAAGCTACTGTATAATCTTCTCCTTGGTAGACTGTGGATACATGCTATGGGTGCAGTCCTGTCTACCTTGAATAAATATATTAAGTTTATTTGCAATAATCGAGTAGTCACAGTGAAGGCTGACCCTGATGCTATTCACTCATGTGAAATGGCAGTTGTTGGTCAAGTTTTAGTTATGCCTACTCTTATTCCTTCAGTGTCTTTGAATGTGTCGATGTTTACTCCAACAGTACCTACTACAAAGGATACTCTTGAGATAGATGTCCCTAAAGAAGATCCTTCTGAAGCAAGAAATCCTAAGTCTACCTCTTCCCAAAAAAATGCATGTCTTGGTGACAATTGGGGTTCTCTAGACTTTACAGACTCCTTTAGTGGGGAACATAAAGTCAACCTGATCCACTTAGATCCTCTAATAACATCATCAACACCTGCTATCAAAGATGGTTATTCTTCTGCATCGTAGGGTAATGTGAGCAATAGTTGTAATGTCCTTGATGTTTATCCTCCTCCTTTTGAGCAAGATGATCACACTTTTGTTAAAGAGGTTAACTCTAGTAGTCCATGAGGATCCTCCATTGTCTTCCATCTTCGTATTTTCTTCTTGCGAGCAGTCAAAATTTTCTCCACAAGAGAAAGGGTTGCTTCCTACTCCTCATTCTTTATCTAAGCAAGAGTGTATTTTTTTGTGGCTTCTAAAAGCCCGCTTGATTACTCTTCCTTCTCCCACACGTAAGAAATTTCATAAACATGATAAAGAAAAAAAATGAATTTTGTGCATACCATCGAGTACCTGGCCATTCCACTGGTGAACGTAAGGCCTTGAAGGATAAAATACAATAACTTTATGATTCTAGTGCCATCAAACTCTCATTTGACTAATGTATTTTCCTTTTCTTCGCAAGACAAGTGATATTGAGGTTTACCTCTATCTTGTATGTTTGCATGGTTCTCCTACCTTGTATGTTGGGGGCAATGATAACTCATTTTGGAGATGTGTGTCCTTCTTAAGGACCCCCTCTCTCCTCTTTATACACTTTCAAATAGAGTGTCCCTTGAGTGGAACCCTTTCTTTTGGGGGTTCCTGAGGGACCCCCTTTGAAAGGTTTTCTCTCAAATGAATTCTTTGCATCTAGCTTGGGGGTAGCCTGACTAGACCTCATTTTTCAAACAGTGCGTCCCTTGAGTGGACCCCTCTTCCTTTGAAGGGTTCTCGAGGGACCCTTCAAAATCTTTCCAATCTATCGATGGTCTACGTGACTGTCCGCTTACTTCCCTGCGTGGCTACTTTAACTTTGCAGGTGCGCTTGTGAAGCCACTTTTTGACTCTGTGGAGTCCGCTTTCCTGGGTTTCCTCCATGTGAGAGATCTTGGGGGATACCACCCTGTAGGCCTGTAGGGTGCTTCCTTTGAGCTTCCTCCATGCGACAGATCTTGGGGGTGACTTCCCTACAGGTCTGCAAGTCTGTAGGGAACTTTCTATGGGTTTCCTCCATGTGAGAGATCTTGAGGGATACCTCCCTACAGGTTTGTGGATCTGTAGGGTGCTTTCTTCGGGTTTCCTTCATGTGAGAGAACTTGGAGGACACCTTCCTTGTAGGTCTATGAGTTTGTAGGGCACTTTTCTGGGTATCCTTCATGTGAGAGATCTTGGAGGACACCTTCCTTGCAGGTCTACGGGCCTATAAGGCACTTTTCTAGGTATCCTTCATGTGAGAGGTCTTGGAGGACACTTTCCTTGTAGGTTTGTGGGCCTGTGAGGTGCTTACATTCTTAAATTCTCTCTTGTATTCTCTTTTGTATATACTGAATCGAAGATCTACATGTTCTTCATCCTAAGTATATGCCCTTCCTCTCTTCATTTTAGAATCCTTCTATGTGTTATTTATTAATTTGGGGATGACACATAGTACTGAGACAATCTTTTGTATCAAGGTCTCTTTCACTTTGCTGACTCAAATCCTTTAGTGGATTTTTATGTTCTAACACTGTTGTTTGGTGCAGGTTTTCCTTGTCTAATGCATTTGTTTTGCAAGTCTTCGGCCTGGAGGCATGCTTCTATGGTTCGAAGAGTTATCTGCTTCCTCTATAGTATCCTTTTGGCATATGATGTTATTTATGTTTAGTATATTTTCTTTAGCGTGCATATTAGTGTAGATTCATAAGCCCGCTAAAGTGGGGGCAAAATGTATAGTCATAAAATTTCACCCCTTACAATTTCACATACATTCTTGCGTTCACTTTAGTGTCCACTCCCTTAGCATTTGTGTAGGCTCATTTTAGCCCTTGCATCAACCTTTTTCCCTCTCAAGATGCTCAATACCCCTTTTCACTAGCTACCCTCACATGTCAGCTTTGCACCGAACTTTGTGCTTTTCCCATTCATGTTGTTTTGTAGCATGACGTGTCCAAACACTAGCACACTGCAAGGACATTTGCACGCCACACTAACATCCTATGACATTTCAACATTCAAACGACCATTTTTGTGCATGTTTTCCACTTGTCACCTCCTTTCTAGCCTCTAGCTTCTTCTTCTCCCCTCTTGCTATTGCTTGCACAACTCTCTTATTTGTTACAACAGCCTTCTATAGTACTCTCAAGCTCTCATTGCACCTCTTTGCAACACACTTGTATTTTATAGCTCACTTTATCTCCCTCTTTGCAGCTCCTTTGGTTCTTGCAGCTTCATCTCCCTTATTTCATACTTGTGAGCATCTTGGGATTCCATATCCCCTATCATTTGCATCCTTACTTTGTGATACGTGTTTTCCTCCTTGAGAGGGGATTGCTTTTATCACTTATACTTGGTGGTGCGGGTTCTACTCTTGGAGCGGGTTTTTCTTTCACCACATGCTTTTTCCATTTCTCTCTATCTATCTAGCTATCCATGGAGGTGGGAACACCAAAACAGGGGTTTGACTGAGGCAAACCCTTGTATAGCCCCAACACTTTCTCTAGATATTGTGCATGCAGGTTTTGAAGACATTCATTTTTTGGAGGCTTCATCACTTGCATGGTTGTAAGAATTTTCTTTCTTCTTCTTATCTTTATTAGTTCTACTTCACTTTATTTCAATTACGTTACTTACCTACATTCTAATATTTCTTAGCAATTAGAATAGAAGTAGCCACTTTGTCATTTTCTATGTCAAACTTGCTTTCTGGTCCATACGAGATGCTAGCGTGCTTTTGAGAGACCAGCGTGTTGTGTTGTCATCTGTATTCTGCATCGTCATCCTTTGGTCGAGACCTTATTAGTTTTTCCAAAAAATATTTGTGACTTGCTCTTTCTAATTCTAGAACTCTCACCACTATTCCTTGAGGTAGTTTAGGATAGTTCGCCCTGTGAGGCTCTCTGAATGAAGAGAACTTGTGAGTAGCGAATTTCCCTTCTATACAATCTCTTGTTCAATTCATCAAGATAACATTGCACCTCTGATTTTTATCCCTTGAATGAGATTGTTAAATTCTTGATGTTGTGGTATTGATCATTAAATTTATGCACACATCCTGAATGCTTGTTGCTTATAAAGACCTACTCCCTAACCTTTCTCAACCATCTATTCCTCAAACACAAAGCCAATGTTGAACATTTGCACCTGATGATACAATCACCCTCAAAAGAATCTCCACATTGTGTTGAAGTTTTAACAAAACCCTAGCCCTCATGCATTATTTATGAACTGGTATCCATATGTCCTCAAAACTATGCTTTAAAACTCACGAGTTGAAATAACAAGGAGAAACCACGTTCATACCTGAAAATATTAAGGGTGAGCATGCAAAAGAAGGTTAAAACCCCCACGTTCTCATTTCAAACAGTGCTTCAAACCATCCTCCATGCATATTTTCTAACCTTTGTGTGGATAGTGTTTAAATATTTTGAAACCCTAGATACTCGGCCTCCATTCATGAAACGTGGAATTCACTAAGATTTCCCTCTCCTTTCTTTTATGCATGTGAACTTTCCCTTATTTCGGCATGGTGTGAGATTTGAGGAATAATCTTTATCAAGAATTTTGAATGAAAAGACTAATATTTGAATCCCTTTTGGATTAAAATACCTAATACAAAATTATTTAAATCAAAAATTTAAATAATTTCCCTAGATTTATGAAAATATGGATTACAATAACCATTTAACCAAATCAAAAGAGAAGTCAAATATTTGTATTATTTTGTAGAAAGTGTTAATAAACCCTATCATAGGTCTTATTGATATATAATTTGACAATCATGTACTTATTTCTAGTCATTGAATAGAATGATTCACTTCATGAGTTATTATTGTGTCTTATTAAATTGTCATCCTTATTACAAACCTATTTTTTTCTTTTGATATTACCTTCTTTTGGGGGAAAATTTATATATATATATTAATCAAAAGATTCCTAGAAAATTAGATAATGGTTTCTACACAATAATGACTATCACTAAATCCTAAACACTAAAAATTCAAGGAGGTTTACCATAAAACTCTCCGCAAGAAGGAACAAAAACCAACCAAGAAATGAATAAAACCTAACAAACTAAAAAAAATCCAAATCAAACCAAGATCATTATGAAGGAGATATATAATTTATAAATATAGAGAAAAATAAAAGGATGCCCAACCTATGACCTTTCAAGTTTAATTAACATTAGAGGCTCATTTGGCTAAACTATCTACAATAGCATTCTATTTGGACTAGGAACATGGACAAAAGAGATAGACAATTTTTTTGTTAAAAGCCAAAGAATTTGATCAACATAAGAATGCAATATCCAAGAAGACTCTTGGAATATATCAAATTATTAAAAATCATGGACAATATAATAGAATTCATCTCATAAATTATCTTGTTCTAAACCAAATCATAAAAAAATTCAAGAACCACAAGGAGTAGACCCAAGCCTCCACATAGTTATTGATGCCAACCCCTATAGCTATAGAAAAAAGAAGTGAACCAAACCAAAATTATCCCATCTAACTCCACCTATCCTCATAGCACTCAAGATACCACAAGAAGAACCATCAATTTTGATTTAAAGAACATTATAAGGAGGAAATCATTTATACCTACTTCATTCACTTTATTGGAGGAGTTAAGCCTAAATGCAAAAGGAATAGGACTAATCAATTGAACATAATCAAGTTGCCTCTAAATTTTAAAATTATAGGGGCAAAATACATCATTTAGAGAATACTTAGCCATTATGGTTTATTTTAATGATTAATTTTTTTCCAAATATATATTGATTAGAATTTGATGACCTTGAAAAATTTGGTGTTTTTTTTCCAACCACACTTTCTAAAGAAGAAATATAAGACCAATATCCTAGGCTACCAAAAAAGAAGAATTATAAGCAAGACATCCCAATCCAACCAAAAACTTGAATAAAGAAGTAGCATTTAAAAAAAATGGTTCAAAATATGCCCTATTATCTCCAAAGACCCTTAGAGAAAAAAATTCAAAGAAGAGATGAGTGACACACTCCCCATTAACACCAAAAAGAACACGTTTGGAAGGACCATGAAAATATCTCTTTCTTGTGACGTCCCAAAAAGAAATTAATTTTAGTAAAGTAACCAAACAAATAAATTATATTTAGGCCAACAAAATTTATTCCAAACCTTTTTCTACCAAGGAAAATTTATCAATACTCATTTTTTCATAGAAGAAAGAGCACCCTTGGGTACTCATAAGCTTTGACCATCTATTGACAGCGAAACCTTCACCTCTTCCATAGGCTTGGGTCTACTATTGCACTCAACAATGCATGCATCAATTTTATATAATTTGTGTCATATCTGACACCTCTAGCAATCACCATAGCACCTCTAACCATCTTACATCTTGCATCTGAAAATACTACTTGCACACCCGCATCTATTAGTTTGTTCATAGATAACAAATATTATGCTAATCCATGGATATGCAACACACCATTAATCATTTTTATTCTACCATAAAGAAACCTAATTTTAACTTTACCACGACCAACAATATTTAAATAAGAATCATCACCCAAGTACATGTTACCTCCATCAAATTCTTCAAATTCAGAAAACCAATCTCTATTAAAGGTCATATGAAAAGATGCACCTAAGTCAATTAAACTTGCATCATTACTTGCACAAGTTTCCAAAGCTACAATGAATGTATCACCATCTTCCTTCTAGGACATAGAATCATAATCAAATCTTTTATTTTTCTTCTTCTTTTCTTCTTTGTATTCCTTGCGAACATGTCTAGGCTTACCACAATTCTAGCAAATAACTTTGGACTTTCTAGGAGATTTAGATCTCCCCTTGGACTTGGATTTGTCACACCTGTTATTCTTCTTGCTTTTTTCCTTAGGTCTACCACGAACATTTAGGACCTCCTTGGAAATGATGGATACCTTCCTCCTTATCTCTTTAGAAAGCAAAGAACCGACCACATCTTCAGTCTTCAAAACAATAAAAGTACTCCCAATAGCCATAACAAGAGAATCCCATGAATTAGGCAAAGAGCAAAGCGAGATAAAGCATTTATCCTCCTCATCCATTTTGACACCAACTAATGTCAATTGAGCCACCAACATATTGAATACTTGTAGGTGGTATTTAATTCGTCCACCCTCTTCCATTCTCAAGGAATATGATTTCTTCCTCAAGAAAATATTGTTCACTAAAGATTTGGCTTGATACATCTCACCAAGTTTCTTCTATAGTTTATGTATAGACATCTCTTCATGGACATTAATTAAATTAGTCTACCAAGCACAATTTTATTAGACCCTTGGCTTTACAATCCATAACATCACACTAAATTGTCTGAGTAACATTTGTTCGCAAGAGACACTGCAAATGCTTTCTGGTGTTGTCATTGATGGCAACCCTAGTTGGTGATTGGATTTGCACGTCATCATTTGCTATACCGGCAGACAGTTTGATCCTAGTCAAGGAAGAATAGAGCATCTGGCAGTTTTGAGTTCATCGATTCTCATGCAGATGTTCTATTGTTATTTTGAGTTGTGTATCTCATGGGCAGTTGTTCAATTTATATCTTATGTTATCCAAAAATCTCAATGCCTCATATCAACTTATGTGCAAGTCTAGAGATCCGGTTCGATATCTTTCTATTCATCGGTGTTTTGTGGCCGACCTAGTTGATATAATGTGTCACAGATATTCAAGGAGTGTTTACTCAAATGTTTTTGTGTTTGAGCATTTTTTTTTGGGTTTGAGCTATGTCGTGGATGACCGTTGTAGATGCGCATTGAATATTGTTCATCATTTAAGCCGACAATTGTAAATATTTCTAAGTCTTATTGAAGTCAACTTGTGGCAATTAAATTCTTAGTCACAGATATATATAAATTATCAATTATATCATTTTGGTGTGTGTGTAAGGTGTGTCGATGTGTGTTGTGAATATTAGAAGGGTGATTGAGTGATTATGCATAGTTTCACTCAAGCATTAAATATTTTGTGATGTGAGTTAGAGCAAAGTAGAGCAGAAGTGCAAATCAGTCAAAAGGACAGAAGATCGACTATTGAACCTAACTAGAACTATAATCAACAATTTGAAGATGATATTCTCTCAGTTCATTCTCTTGGATCTAATCCAAATCTTTATAAGGCAGTGTGCCTTTCTATTTTGAGCAATGAGCTCTAGGCAGTGTGCCTGAATGAAAGTGCATTCCCATATTGTAATCTTCTTTTGAGTATACTCATATCATATTATGGATTGGCCATCCACCATGGTTTTTCCCCTAACAAGTTTTCCAGGTAAAAATCCATGTGTTATGGTGTTGTGGTTGTTTGCTTTTTGTTTGAATGCATATATCTTTTGTTGGTGTAATTAATTATTAATTACACTTAGCATAAGTTTACTTAGGTTTATTCCTAAGTTATAGGATCTTATCTTTATCTTTCGAGCTATCTTGTTGCTCAAGATAAGATTAGGTATTCACATCTTTGCTTTTATAAAGCAAATAATCTCTTGTAATTAATTGTCTCTTTTCGAATATATCAATTTGCATGTTTTTATGCAAAGCTTCTGCTTTTCTATTTTTCTCTTCTGTTGAAGGATATTCTGGTTTGCATTTCAAATCTTGGCTATTCTAACATGGTATCAAAGCCACAATTTGCAGCCTCTTCTCAGCTTTTTCGGAGGATTTCATTGCAGAGCTCGTTCAGAGTCCCTCGAGGGTTTCAATCCTTGAGCATATTTCTGGAGCGTCTTGGATCAGATCGGGGTTTTCCATTGGATTCAGAGCGCTGGAAAAAGTTAGAAATGGCTTTCATTTTATTGATTTTCATCACCATTTGCTAGATCTGCGAGGGTTGTAAGATTGGTGATTTTTTTGATAGATCTAGGGGTCACCAGATTTTCGGAGCACTTTGGGCCCAAACAGACCTCACCGTTGGATTGGCAGTGCCCAAAAACCCCTATTTCCATATAATATTCATCCAATTTGGACACAGTCGTCCGGAGAGGCAAAAAAAATTTGCCCAAGGGCCATACGGCCCCCAAGCACAACTCCCAAGGCCCTATGGTGGTCACGTGGGTGACCAAGGGCCACGCCTAGCACCCTGCACTTCAGCTCCTGGTCCACCCAGGCGACCAAGGGCCTTATTTTTTTAGCCCCTTAGGGCTTCACATGGCTGAATCAGACAATTTTTGAGCACTTTCATGGAAACGAGCATAACTTTCACATACGGTGTCATTTTTTTTTGCAAACGAGATATCGACGGAAAGTTGTTTCCGAGCTCTACGCATTGGTACTGGTGAGATTTTCTGGTTTTGTTTTTTTGATGCTTTTTTCAGCCTCGGAAGTCAGATGTTGCCATTTTCACTCCGAGAGACGTATCTTTTGACTCGCTTATCTATTTTTCATGATTTTCGTGGCATCGAAAAGCTGGTTTTGGCCTCTATGCAGATCTGAGGTCATTTCTAGAAAATGTATAACTTATTTTAGGCATGCATTCATTTTTGTTTCGTGCTCTAGGTTTGCATTTTCACTCATGTTTCTATATTTTTTGCATTATCTCCTTATGCAATCATTGGGTATTGTAATAATGAACTAATATAAAGTTCCATTAAGGGGGGTTCTTGCATCCATATTTCATTTTGGTGACAACTCGCATGAGTTTGTCTGGTTTCTGTTGTCTCCTTCTCACTTCTTTCTTGCTTAGCTAGATACATCTTTGGTTTGCTTTGGTGCACACTTCACAGTGGGATTTTATGGTTCTTGATCCTCATTGGTTCAGATCTTTCCCATTTGAAGGCCATGGTTTTATGGTTAATGTTCCAAAATCTTGATGGTACTCATCCTATGGGCAGTTTCAGTTTCAATTTGGCATTGGCTTTGTAGACACCTTTTCTAGATTTGTCATCATTATGGGTTCATCTTTCATCTATTGTTGCTTCAGATTCCAGAGTTGATCCAGTATGTGAGTTTCCAGTGTTCCTTGGCATCGGGTCTGCTATTGCATTTGTGATTCTGATTGGTATTTTGCAAACAGAACCATCTTTCCTTGCTTGCCGGATTTGGGGTTTCAGTGTTGCTTCATCAGAGTTCTTCCAATGCTTCTTTGCAGCAGTTCATCTCACTGAGGGGGGTTTCTCTCTCTTTGCATTTGTACATGAGTACCTCATCAGGCCTTGTTGCCGAGACTCATATTTTCATAATAATTTTCTTCTCCCTAAGTTGCACTTATGGGGGGTGTTGGTGTAATTAATTATTAATTACACTTAGCATAAGTTTACTTAGGTTTATTCCTAAGTTATAGGATCTTATCTTTATCTTTCGAGCTATCTTGTTGCTCAAGATAAGATTAGGTATTCACATCTTTGCTTTTATAAAGCAAAGAATCTCTTGTAATTAATTGTCTCTTTTCGAATATATCAATTTACATGTTTTTATGCAAAGCTTCTGCTTTTCTGTTTTTCTCTTCTGTGGAAGGATATTCTGGTTTGCATTTTAGATCTTGGCTATTCTAACATCTTTTGGTTGAATGTTTTAAGTGGGTTAAAGATCAGAATAATAAAGTTATTCTTTGCAAAACACTGATTCACCCCCCCTCTCAGTGTTTCCTATTTCCAACAATTGGTATTAGAGCTAGTTCCTTGAAATAAGTCTAACAGCTTAGGGAGATCTTGGAAAGTATTTTCAATGGATACAAGCAGTCTTCAACAACTTGTGGTGGCCCTAGATGATCTTTACCAGTCAAAATCTCAGAACCGGGATCTGTAGGAAAGTTTTGAGAATGCAGAGAAATTCATTCCGTCATTGAAAGACAAAATCAATGAATCAAGGGAGAAAAGAAAGGAGTTATGTGATCATCTTAAGCAAAAGAAGAGAAGCATGGAAGATGAACAACTGAGTCATGACTTGAAAGAGAAAATAGAAGAATGTGAAAAGTTCTCCAGAGAAAATGGTGCCCTGAAATGTGATATGGAATCTATCATGATGAAAATGACCAAAGAGATTGAAGATAGAAAGAAGAATGAAGAAAATCTTGCTAAATCCTTGAAATAAAAATTTGAAGTATACAACCGACTAGACAATGAATTGGAACAATCTAAAAACAATGAGGAAGTGCTTGAAAAATAGCTTGATGATCTCAAAAATGAACTTACTACTGCAAATGAGTACAAAGAGAAATTCAAAGCTCTGCTCAACCAAGCTCGATGAACCGATTAAAGGTCAGAGGATTGATCGTGACAAGCGAGGTCTTCGATATGAAGAAGGAGAAAGTTCTAAATCTGGACAAAGGAAATTCGGACAAGGAAGATTCAGGAAAGGAAATCAGATGAATGGAGCTAGAAGGAATCTGGTAAGACAACCCAATGCTCAAAGATTCAATGGTTATTGTTTTACTTGCAATAAATTTGTTCATATGGCTTCTTAGTTTAGAAGCAAGATGAATCCAAGTGGACCATCATTCTCAGGTCAGTGCTTTAATTATAATAAGTTTGGTCATAATTCAAATGAATGCAGAAATGTGATGAAAAAAATTCATAGAGATGTATGCTATGCATGCAATAGACTTGAGCATATTGCTAACCAATGTCGATCAAGGAAAAATTAGTTGAACAATAGGTCTAGACAGCTCGAAATGTTGTGTTTTACAACTGCAACAAATTTGGTCACACTGCTAGATTCTGTTGGAGCATAAGAGGTTTGGTAAATCAAAACATGTAGCAGGATGTTAAGGGAAAAGGTAAATTCACTACAGATGTGATCAAGAGGCAAATGCAGAAGAAATGGGTGAAGAAGAATCCCTCTGTTGAAGTAAATGTGCTAGCACCAGAATCTGCTTCTCGTAATTCCTCCAGGAATTAGTTTTAGGCCTTTGGTCTAGGGGGAGCTGTCAAGAAAATATCTTAACCCCCTGTCGGTAATTGACACTAGAATGTGGACAAGTCCAGTAAGTGCATAGATGCTTTTCAAATGTTGTTCAACCAATTGGAGAAAGTATTATATAGTATTGGAGATCCGAAGAAGAATTATATGTCTCGGTATATATGGAAAAATAGGGTAACCGGATGAGTCAGGGTAAAAGCATTTATTGTGACAAAAAGGGTTAGGTGTGCGAACAATAAAAGGACATTTTTTCCTTCATTTGTCACTTTGAATTTTGGAAGTTTGGAGAGCCCTGGAGTGAACTTTGTTGAATTGCGGCGAGATTCAAGTGTGAAGAAGATTCAGCGATCAAACTCTGATCCGACGAAAAGGTATTTATCAAAAAGCCTGTGAATTTTTGAATTTGTAAAGATGACCACTCCATTGGTAGTTGAAGTCAAGGATAGACCCCGTTCGAATTTCAAATGGCATCCTTTTATGTCTGTTGAGACCAAGACCCTAGTTGCATTTTTGTCTGTACCGTATGGTGTCTTGCATATAGAAGACATTAGGGCTTACATTCATGCCAATATTGAAGAGTTAGGGAGCTCAAAAATGTTGAATTTGTATTCCAACCATATAATTGGAGAGGACTTCATGGTTAAGCCAGAATATAAAATCCTAGAAGAGAAGAAGTTCGCACAGTTTGTGAAATTTTTGATATTTGAGGAAACTGAATGGATGTGATATATTTTGAGCCGAGTTCATGTGGTTGAATATACCTTTTAAGATTACGAAAGAGGCTATAAGCACTATCACAGGTCTAAATTCCTCTGGTGGTCTGCCAATCTTGAAATCTGTAAAGAATCAAAAGGTTACTGATGCAACAAGTGCACAATGGGACAATTTAAGGGCAATGACAATCGAAGACATTGTTGAAGTGGATATGAAATTTGGATCGATGGTCATTGGATACAATGCCTACCAGTCCAACCAGGATAATTCAGTATCCAATACGACCATTTATGCAACTTATCAGATGGTAAAAGAAAATGTAGATTGTGACTTGTGTGAGTTGCTTAGAAGTTAGTTGATGGAGAATTTGGGTAAGATTAAGAAAGACAAGAAGAACTCTTTTAAATATGGTAATCTGCTACTTTGTTTGTTCTTTTACTTCATGAGTGAGGTTCCGAGTGTTGGGAAAGTTCATTGGAAAGCTAATCAGCCTGTAGTTGTTCAAATAAGAGATATATTGTATGGAATTGGTGATATGGAGACCAGAAACACTGCCCTCTAGGGGTACTTCAAAAAAATTTAGAAGATGATGCATGCAAGAGAAAGAATTCCTACCTCAATTGTAGAGAAGTACAAAGATAAAATATGTTTTATGGTGGATATTGATCAATGCCTAATGGAAGCTGTTGATCCCAGAATGATATGGATTACGCCTATGGGATATGAAGTCGAGGAGAACATCTTGAAGATGTATGCAAAACTTTTTTTAAAACAATCCTCTAGATCTGACAGAAGAAAGGTTTGGTACCTATGTTGAAAATAATATGGAGGTTCATATATAGTTGAAGAAGCCTAAGATTATCAGGAGAGTAAGAAAAGAAGTGGAAGTCATTGCAGAAAGAATGGGTTTATCTGCAAAAGCATTGAAAGAAGCTAGAAGGATGAGAGATGAAGCTAAAGTAGGAAAAGATTCAACAAGAACCAAATCTGCTAGTCCGGAAACATCCTTTGCCCGTACTAGATCAACAAGGAGTTCGCCATTTGCTCCTATGCAAACACAAGAAAAAGCTTTCGGTAAGAGGAAGAAGTACAAGAGCACAAGAATCTATGAAGTTGTCTCAGAGGATGTGGAGACTGAGTCAAATGAAGGTGTGAAAGAAATAAAGGCTACCAACACTCATGCTACAAAGGTTACCAAGAGAAAATCTTCTAGTGAAGCAGAAAAGGAAAAGAAGGAAAAAGTTGACCTGAACCAAGTATGTCAGTTGAAGAAGTTGATAATGTTGTTGTCAAGGACGGTAATCTCAAGCCCCTCTACAAATGGTATGAAAGTTTTGATGAATCAAGACAAAGAATTCTTGAAGAGGCAACAATAAAACATCTGAATATTTTCAATAAAGTTCTTGTTGAAATTATGTCTGGTTTACCTAAGAGTCTGTATGAGGTTTTGGAGATGAGAAGAGTAGCTACTAGGACAGGAGAAGAGAATATGAGAAAGAGAATTCTTGCAGACTTATGTCCGGAAATGTCTATTGAGGAGATGAATTCACTCCTAGACAACGCAAAGAAGGAATTTAAAAGCAAAATAAGGGTGAACAAAATTATGATCGATAAAACTAATGTTGTTGCTGATGAAACCAAGAAGATCCTGGAAGCATATCTATCAAAGAACAAGATCAATGTTGAAGAAGTGAATGTTGAAAGTGTTGTATCTGATCTGGTAAATGAGGAGGTGAATGTAGATATTGAGGATAGTTAGATTCCTCCTGATGTGGATAACACAGAATTACCTATGGAAGCTGAAGTTCCTAAGGTTATATTAGTTGAAGGAAAGGAGATTCCAAATGAAGAAGTTGAAGGTCCTAAAGGAAATCAAGGAAGATTTATTGAAGAACCAAATTTTGAAGAAGAAAAAGTTCAAGATAAGGAAATTCTAGTGGAAGCAAGAGACACTGCCAAGGCAGTGAAGAAATATTTGGTGGATCAACAAGAAGAATTTAATCCTGAATTGGTTGAAGGCACGATCGATCTATCCACTTTGTCCCCTATTCAGATAATGAAGGTCACATCATTTGCACAAGCTAAGGCTAGTGAGGAGATTTTGAAGTCTCACATTGAAGATAGTGAATTATTAAGTCTTGCAATTGGAGTTCTGGAGAAAATTATGCCAACTCATGTTAAGGATTCATTTGGTTCCTCTTCCGGTGAACTAAAGAAGCTCATAAATTTTCTAAGTACTCATTCTGAGTCTCTTGAAAAATTAGCCATGGTTAAAGTGCAGAATGAGTTTGATGGAAAAAGATTTAGTAGCTTGAAAGAAATGATTGAAAAGGATAAAACTCTGTTAGCTACCTATATGAAGAATATTCAAGGTTCTCTATCTGAATGTAGAAAGGTCTATAAGTCATGTTTAGTTTTGTCCAAATTTACTGAAGATAATGAGAAGAAGGTGAAGGATCTTGAAAATCAATTGGAAAACATTTCTGATGCTTTTGATCTGTTAGCTGGTGATGTTGGTCAGCAAGAAGGTTAGGTAATATCTCTACTTGACAAAATAAGGTGCTTGAAGCATGAAAATGACAGGATTGTAGGAAGAGCTTGTGAACTCAGAGAACTAATTGGTCCAAAGATTGAAATAATGGTGAGTGCATTAAAGGAAGCCAAAGATGTTATGGTAGTTAGTGACCCAATGAATCTTGAAACTACAAAAACTCAATCTTATTTAGTTTGTGGTCACATATAAATTTTGGAGAGTCTCAAAAGGGTTTGGGATACAAATTTAAGCGTGTTGAAGAGAGATTTTGCAGATGTTTTCAAACTTGTGTAAGTTCATGCTTGTAGATTTTGAAATTTTGATATTTTTGGGTTTCCCCAGTTTTGCCATTGATGTCAAAGGGGGAGAGTTGTATAGTAAAAAATGTGTATTCATCTTAGGGTAAGTTGCATTTCTAAGTAGAGATTGAAGATTCTTTTTGAAATTTTGAAGTGGCAGTGTAATTCATATTGGTACTAATCCAACACTTAGTCATTTTTCACTAAGTGTTGCCATCAATGCCAAAGGGGGAGATTGTTGGCAAGAGACACTACAAATTCTTTCTAGTGTTGTCATTAATGGCAACCCTAGTCGGTGATTGGATCCACACATCATCATTTGCTTGTACCAGCAGACAGTTTGATCCCAGTTAAGGAAGAACAGCTTGCATCCGGTAGTTTTGAGTTCATTGATTCTCATGCAAAAAAATTTGTTGTTATTTTGAGTTATGGATCTCATGGGAGCTTTTTTAATGTATGTCTTATGTTATTCAAAAATCTCAGTGCTTCATATCAAGTTATTTACAAGTTTGGAGATCTAGTTCGATATCTTTCTATTCATTAGTGTTTTGTGGCTGACCTGGAGTTGATATAACATGTCACGGATATTCAAGGAGTGTTTACTCAAAAAAAAAATTGTTCAAGCATTTTTTTGGGTCCGACCTAAGTTGTGGATGACCGTTGTAGATGCACATTGAATATTGTTCATCATTTAAGCCGACAGTTGTAAATATTTCTAAGTCTTATTGACGTTGACTTGTGGCGATTAAATTCTTAGTCGCGAATATATATAAATGATCAATTATATCATTTTGGTGTGTGTGTAAGGTGTGTCGATGTGTGTTGTGAATATCAAAAGGGTGATTGAGCGATTATGCACAGTTTCACTTGTGTATTAAATATTTTGTAATGCGAGTTAGAGCAGAGCAGAGCAGAAGTGCAGAATCAGTCAGAAGGACAGAAGATCGACTGTTGAGCCTAACTAGAATTGTAATCAAGAATTTTTAGATGGTATTCTCTTAGTTCATTCTCTTGGATCTAATCCAAATCTTTGTAAGGCAGTGTGCCTTTCTATTTTGAGCAGTGAGCTCTAGGCAGTGTGCCTGAATGCAAGTGCATTCCCATATTGTAATATTCTTTTGAGTATACTCATATCATATTGTGGATTGGCCATCCACTGTGGCTTTTCCCCTAATAGGGTTTCCATGTAAAAATCCATGTGTTATGGTGTTGTGGTTGTTTGCTTTCTGTTCATGCATATATCTTTTGGTTAAATGTTTTAAGTGGGTTAAAGATCAGAATAAGAAAGTTAATTTTTGCAGAACATTGATTCACCCCCCCTCTTAGTGTTGCTTGTTTCCAATAGAATTTTTAGGCCATGAAACATTCTCATCAATAGTGTGCCACATTTATTTTGATTTATCAATAGATCCTCCACCTTTAGCTTCCACATTTCAAAATTATTTCCAAAAAATCTATCCACCTCTTCTCTCCCTAATGAACTTGCCATCTAAAAATTCCTACAACAAGATCACAAAGTATCTTCTGCACAAGCTCCCACTCAAATCTAAATTAGTTCAAAAAACCCAACAACCTACAACTGAAACCAAAGGTGATCATGCTCTGATACCACTTGTAAGGAAGCTAAGGTAGTGAAACAACTTCCTACACTAATCTTGAGAGGAGAATAATGTAAAACTTTGCAAATATATCTAGTTACAAAAACTTAAATAGAAATAAACATAAATATCATGCATACCACAACACAATGATTTATGTGGGGAAAACATTTTCAAGAGAAAAACCCCACACTCCAAAAGCTACCCAATATATTATTTAGAAATCACAAAGACTACAATATACTTGCAGAGCAAGCTTCTCATAGGAGTATCACTAACCAGAGATTCAGAGACAACACGACCACTATTAGACTATCAGAATACATCACCATCTACAATCATAGTATAACGCCCTCATAAAATAGAGTTACCTTCTGGGGTAAGAAAAGCTAACAAAATATCCATCATTAGATCTAAAACCTAATAATTAATGGTCTATATTTACATATCATTTATTTAATGTACGCCAACCATTTATAAGTTTTCTAAAAATGTTAACAAAATATTGTTTACATGTATCCCACTCCTCCCCTCCACCTCATGCTCCCATTGTATATTACACCTATTGATGTAACTAGGAAATATATATATATTCATATATATATCCTATCAACAATAACCTTTATATAATTGCAAGGTTGAGACACAATTTCCCAACAATCTTCACTTGTGTTTATTTATTTTTTTTCACCTCAATTGAGAGGTCATAAGATTTCTTAACTAAGATCAAATGAGAAGGTCAATCCTCTTGTATGTGTAAAAAATAGGGTAGTTTCTATTCTCGCTATTTATTTTTTGGATGCATAAATCACATGTCACATTTTATAATAGCATTAAATAACTATTTATGCAATGTAATAGCTATGCTCTATTATATGCAACACTTACTTTTAATTTGTATTTTCCAACAATTAATATTAGGCATTTGCATTCATTGGATGGATTATTCTTAGATGAGATGATTCAAATATTGATAAATTTCATGCAACCATCTAAAACTGAATTTCAAATAGCACCCATCTAGAGTAAAAAATTAAAAGAGAAGTATATTCAAAGATTTCAATGTAAAAAATATAGTATAAAAATGATAAAGTTCATAAGAGTGATCATGAAATAACATACTTAAGAAAATAAGTTGATCATAAACAATAGAGTACGCAATGGTGCCATGTTCATAAGGAGAGATCATGAAATAGCATGCTTAAGAATGTAAGTTAACCATATCCAATCTTAATTATACCTATGTTTGATTATACATTCTATTGCATTCCTCCATTTATAGCTTCTTTGATATATTACTTAAAATTATAATGTATGATCAACATAATCATTATACCTAGAGAAACAACACTTAAACATGAATCTTTCTTGTTTGGAGAAACACAAAAAGATTTGATTGGTCCTAAAATATATTGTAAATGTTATAAATATTTTTCTTACAATCATAATCTTAGGTATTCATTTTCAGTTTTGATGAATTACTTTACTATTAATCTAAACAATAATATATAATTCTTGAAATACCTCTATATAGTTTTGTAGGTTATGGGCTCATTTAGTATTAAATACATCTTGACTTGTGTTTATTTGATTTAATTTTATTCCATCTCAATTGATAGGTCATGTGATTTCTCAACTAAGATGAAAAGTGAAGATCAATCCTCTTGGATATGTATATGTATATGATAAGGCATTCATATAGTTGGTATGATTCAAATATTCATAAAATTATGGTACCCATCTAGATGTGAATTTCAAATAGTTCCCACTTGGGAAGCTAGATAATATAATAGATGACATTTTGATACAAATTAAAACTTATTAAATGAGGAGTACATAGATTGAATGATTTCAATGCAAACAATTGAGGATAACAACAATGTCAAGTTTACAAGGAGTGATCATGAAATAATATGCTCTTGTATTTTATTATATATTCTATTGCATTCCCATTTATAACTTCTAAAATATTATTTAAAATTATAGTTTATATCAACATAATCATTACACCTCCTTAAAATATAAATACTATTGTTTAAATTTTAATAACAATAAAATGATTAATATGAATAATAAAATACAATAGTGAGTTTTAAAAACTTAAAATAATTTAATATGAATTGAAAGAACCTAAGAAATTTTTATAGAGATATTTATTATTTAATATTAAGCAGTTCATAATATCAAAGTAATCAGAACAGACACTATAATAGATCCAAGGCAGTAACTATTAATGCCTTAATGCATGACAAGAAGTACGTAACCTAGACTTGTATGATAAGATGCAATGCATGTGAGGAGCACTGGTATAGATGATGTGGTAGACGTGGATTGGGGATTGCATTTAACTTTGCAGCCTTCTTTAAAGAAAGTCCACACTCGTCGCTCATGTCCAGATCTTCACACTTGATCCCATCCGGAAGTATCCACTCAAACGAATGAAGTAAAGAAGCCACAACAAAATGAATTATGCGGCTTGCCAATGGAAGCCCCAGACAAATCCTTCTCCCCGCTCCGAATGGAATTAGCTCAAAGTTTTGGCCCCGTATTCTATCTTGCTATTCGGGAGCTCCAAAAATCTCTCCGGCATAAACTCCAAAGGATTCTTCCAAGCTGAAGGGTCCCTCCTAATAGCCCACGCTTTAACCATCACCTGGCTGTGTTTGGGTATCACAAATCCCCCAATCTCGCAGGAGCTTTCAGCTTTGTGGGGAACCAGCAGAGGACCCGACGGGTACAATCAGAGTATTTCTTTCACGGCTGCATGGAGATAAGGCAGACGATCCATGTCAGATTCTTCCACTTTCCGATTGCAACCAACGGCTTCATCCAGTTCTTGTCGGAGTCTCTTTAATTTCTGTGGATTGCGAATGAATTCTGCCATGGTCCATTCTATTGTTATAGTGCTCGACTCAGTACCGGCGACAAACAATTCCTGAAACAAGAGAGCACAATTAGAGATCTGTAAAATACCAGAGACTGATAAAACTTTTTTTTTTAAATATTTTCAGCACTCACAGCTATAAAGGCTCGAACATCAACGAGAGTGAAATCTTCACTTCTGAAATCCAGCAGAACATCAAGAAAGTCCTTCTCAGAGTTGTCACGTTCAACGCTTTGCCTTCTGGCGGCTAGCCTCCTCTCTATGAATATATCGCAGAAGTCATACATTGCCTTCAAATGCCTGCCCATCTCACGGGATACGCCCTGGGGATCGAGGAACCGAAGAAACGGAAAACAGTCCACCGAATTGAGCGTTCCGGAGACCTCCATCAGTTTCGCAACGGTATCTTTGATTCCCGCAGAAGATGGATTGTGCGGATCGAAGACGCTTGTGCTGAAGAACATGTTGCCCAACACATTCAGAGTATTGCAGAACGCTGTCTTCCCGATATCCACAACCTTTCTCTCGTCCTCGAAAATGAATCGAATCATGCGAAATACTTGATCTCTTCTGAGGTGTTGCAGAGCCTCTAGCCTTTTGGGGCTGAAAAGCTCAACAGTTGCAATGCGTCGGAGATGGCGCCAGTAAGGCCCGTATTCGCCGAAAACTAGGGAGGAATTGTTATGGGAAAGAGATTTGAATGCTTCAATCACCGTGCGCCCGGCGAGGACGTTGTCGTGGGTTTTGAGGACCTCTTTGGCCATGGCAGGAGAGGAGACCACCACTGCAGTTTTCATGCCCAGACGGAGAGTCATCAGTGGGCCATATTGCAGAGAGAGGACGTACATAGACTCGTGCAGCCTTTTTCCCAGCTGAAAGACGTTTCCTACGATAGGCCAAGCAGGAGGTCCCGGAGGAAGAGGAAGCCTTGGCCTACTCTCCCTTCTCCAGAGAAAGAAGAATAATAACAATGAGGCAACAGGAAGGAGGAGCACAGAATACGAAGAAAGCAGTGGAGTATCCATATCAACTGCAAAAAAAAGGCTATCGTTATTTGGTTTGGCTTTCCAGTATACACCCTTTTATAGACTGCAACATTGGGAGTGGGCTCTATATGAATAGAAGTATGATGTGATTTATGCTGCGAGCACGGTTTAAACGAATTCTTGGTCTCCATATAAATTGCCGATAAGCCATGACGTGGTAACACGTTTCGAATGGAATCTTTATAAACTAGGTAATGTAGTATTAGTGCAAAACGTTAAAAAGATTTTGGTTTATTAATGATGTTGACTGATTTTAAATGAGATTATATAGGAGATCAATTTCACATGGCAAAAAATAATTTTAAAATATTTTGTAAATTGGATGTTAATATTAGTGGAAATAAAATTTAAAAAATTAAAAATAGTAATACTTTTTGAATTGAATCTTTGAAAAATGACGAAGTAATATTATTAGAAAATGTTAAAGAGGTTTTTTGTTTATTAATGATGGTAGTGATTTTAAATGAAATTATATAGGAGATCAATTTTACATGGCAAAAAATAATTTTAAAATATTTTGTAAATTGGATGTTAATATTAGTGGAAATAAAATTTAAAAAATCAAAAATAGTAACACTTTTTGAATTGAATCTTTGAAAAACAATGAAGTAATATCATTAGAAAATGTTAAAGAGGTTTTTTGTTTATTAATGATGTTAGTGATTTTAAATGAAATCATATAGGAGATCAATTTCACATGGCAAACAATAATTTTAAATTGGATATTAATATTAGTGGAAATAATTTTTTAAAATATCAAAATTGGTACATTAAAAATATTAATTTTGATATCTAGTTATTATTGTATTTCATTAGACATCAGCATATTACAAATGAATCTCATGAACTTCACATGTACATCAATTCATTATTTACAACTATATCTTATTAATGAATTTATGACATATTATGTTACATGAATGGTTTCAATGAATACAGATAAAAATAATTTAATGAACAACAACATATATTAAAAACATTAAGAGTCCACACTAATAATATTAGTCAACCCTAAGAATGATTTTGATTCATTCCTTAATTCAATTTTTTCTTTTCTTTTAATATTATATAACCTTTTTTAAAATGAAAATAAGTTAGTGAACCAGGAAAAAATTGACATTTCCATTAACTGTATATAATTCTTTTATTGTTTTTAACATCGAGCATCAACCTTCTTTTGAAAACCGAAAATAAATTAATAACAAACAACTGAAAGTAAAAAATTTGAACATTTCTAATAATCATATAAACAAAAAATACTGAATGTTGGATAGTACCACAATTCCTGGATGATTGCGGACGCGATCTTTTCGGGTAAAGAAACAAAAAAAATTCAGGCTGGTTCCAAGATTTTATGTTCGATGAATTAGTTGCTATAATTTATGTTAATGCAATAAATTAAACTATGACATTGGGATTAAAATTAGGGGATTGTTGTTCAGGAAACATTTCTATATATTAAAATGAATAAAATATAAAATATGTTTTTTTTAAAGGATGGTGAAATTAACTTGTTATTGAGTAAAAAGATAAGATTATAATTAAAAGCAAAAGAATAGTATTATCATGATTATATGAAACTTGATTATAATTGGCTAAATTAATCACTGTTGTGTTTATTCATCTAAAGAAAAGTTCCAATCAATCATTTATGACGTATATAAATTTATGACTTCCTCCAGCAAATGCACTACTCTTGCCACATTTTTCTTTTGAACTAACTTAGACTAAGCCTCACCACTATGAAAAAATAGAAGCTAGGACCTCATTTTGACACAATATTTGATCATGAGTCGTTAATTGGCACAAGAAGGCCCCATCTAAGAGAAATATTGATCTTGAAAAATCCCCTATCAAAATGTGAACCACCTCCTGCTCTTCTCCTAACTCTAGTAAGACTCCCACAAACATTGAATCTATATCTATTAACCTAGTATTTATAGTTTGTTATAAGGAAATCCTCTCCTAAAACCCAATGAATACTAAAAATAACCATCCCAACCATCAAGTTGAGGATTTTCTTCAACCAATGCTCCATTACCTCCCTAGGAAGGATTTGAGTTTGACATGCATATCCATGGATACTAGCTCAAAGAACTTGGGATGCAATAGATACCACATGAATATTTTGGTCTAAAGCATAACCCAAATTATTATTCTTGCCTCTTGCTCTTTCATAAAAATGTGATTATTTGCTTGTGCTAGATAAATAGCCATAAACAAGATGATTAATTAAGTATAATGGTTGTAGATTCATTTATACTACCATCTCTTAATCATGGTTATCAATTCATTATTACTGCATAATATTGCTAATGTGATCCTTAAGGTAATCTTTATATGAATAAAACAAAATGAACTCAATTGTAGGTCAAATTTTGAACCAAAAGAATCTCAGGCTTCAAATTTATTGCTTACTTTAAGGTAATCTTGGTGATTTATGTTGAAATTAGCAAAGAATTCTTCCTCATTATTCACCTCTCTATAAACCTATTGAAAATAATATTTCATTACAAAATCAAACAATGAGAATGCCTCTTGCAGTATCATAGACTTCTCCTAACAATGTACCTGAAGGTCATAGACTAGGTTGTGATGCTCATAAACCCTCACAACACCCAAGTTTAATTCGATCGCCAAGTGCGTAGGAAAGAGTTTCAACACAAAGAAATGGATAAACGTTGTTCACATCAGATTCACCAAAATGTAGAAGAGGGAGAACAACCACACCAAGGCTCTAGGTCACAGAGAGCCAAGAGTGAAGGGCTGCCCTAATCTACCTCAAGTTGGATAAGATCTTTTAGGTCAAGGATAGAGAATGGAGAGCACTCTCAAGTGCTTCTACCACTCTCCTAACCCAGGAGGTTTGATAAGGCTAAGTGAGCAGGTTTTTGGAACCTAAACTATACCTCAAACAACTCTCTGACAGCAGCACAAGTCAAGGACGACAGCATGGAACACTAGTGTCTTTCTGGGGCACTGGCATCCATACAACCAAAAAGTGTAAAGTACAATGAAAGTCAAAAAAATCTACTAACTACTTAGCGATTGAAGTTTAAAGCACTAACTAAGATGATAATAAATAGAACAAATAAGGTAACTAGAAAAATGATATAGAAGGTGACAAAGATGAAGATGATGAAGATTAACTTACGAAGAATCTAGTTCACCAACGAGCTCCACACGAACACGTACCTACACATAATCAAGAGAGGAGAAATGTTGGGGTTGTATAGGGGTTTGTCACAGTCAAACCCCTGCATTGGTGTTTCCACCTCCACAAATAGCCAGAAAAGCCACGAGATAGAAAATATGATAAAGAGAACAATAGAAAGAATACTGAATAATAACAATAACACTATGCTATGTAAATCAATAAACAATATCACCTTCTCAATCGAGGTGCCCTTAAGCACGTAGAGGAGGATGCAAGCTAGGTAAGGTCTACGCTGCCACAACAACGAAGAAGCAGTCCCTCAGGACACCAAGTCACAATTCCAATGGTGGAAAAAGTGCAACAAGACATAAAGAAGATGTGTAGGAGCTGAAGAATCGTGAAGCCAAAATCAAGCCAACATGTGAGATTGTCTAGAAGTGTGTAGAGGATGGATTAAAGGAGAAAGATATGCATTTGAAGATGGAAAGGGAGGGAAAGAGTTGTTCTTGGGTTGGCAAGAAGGTGTAGAGGCGTTACGCTTCATTGGAAATGGAGAACGTAACGTCTTTATGGATTCTAGAGGTAGGAATCTGTTAGGGACGGCAACACACCACGCAGACGTTCGTGTGTCGTGTGCTCCTCCTCAATAGAAATTCCCCCACCAACACAAGAGACAAGCACCAAGGGGATGCATTACAGATAGGTGTTGTGGAATTTCTTAATCAGGTTTGATTTTCTAGGGTGGAGGGATGTAAAAGGGGAATTCGCAAGAGGGGTGCAAATTCACTCCAATACAACATGTTACTTCATGGTTAAGAGTGCAATCATTGTAAGAACATTGAATTAGTGTAAACATTGGTACATAGTTGTGATGCTTGTCAATGCATTTGGTCTACATCTATGTTATCTTAGTTAAATATTTTATGCTTTCAAGTTGTATCTTTGCAAAGTATGAACTATTTCTTTGTCACAAGGTGTATAAACATAATTCAAGAATTGAGAGTTGGCTATTTTGTTATTGATTTCATAAGAAGCAATGCTCAAGTGACAAGTGGCAGCAGGGATGTATTTTTGTCAAGTGCTACCTTATATCAAGGTACAGTCAAGGATAATGATGAGTTTGTTAATCAATGCATTGAATAGGAAGACAATTATTTGGAAAAGGGAAGCATCTGATGATCAATCATCTTTAAATTCAAGAGGATAGTCTGCAAAAATTGACAATGGCAAAGAGTTTGCAATGTTATCAAATGAACAAACTATGATGAATGGAAAAAAATGATATGTTTTGTTTACTCATGTCTCAGTAGTATTGGTATACTTAGTACTTGTAAGCAGTTTCTAGAAAGTGATTGATATGTTTTTCACGGTGTTAAGTGTAGTGCTAGATAGGCCTCACAATCAAGACATTGAATCAATGATAGTGATCAAGATAGATCTCAGTCACAATTTACAATGTTGTTCATTTCTTAATCTCATAGGATTGAGGACTGATCTCACTTTGGTGGTTTTACCTTGAAGAAATATTGTTGAATAGGTTTAGTGATAATGGATATTAATGGAAAAATGAATAGCATCTTTTATACAATTTTTGTTGTCATTGATGTCACCATGATATATGAGTTGCAACTGTAAGATCAAGTCTTAGTATTCTAAATTGATACCTGATCTGGTATGTAGTTATCATCCTCCCTGGTGTTTTGGTCCGCATTCCCTAATAGTTGATTACCATTGTTTGTGGTTTTTGGAAACATCTTTTGGATGTCTAAAGGATGTTTGTTCAAGATTTCTCATGCTCCAATACTCGTATGGTGAATCGGCATTGCTCTGTTGTTGCCTTTTAGAGCCTATATCTAGCCGAATTCATGGATTGTTGGAGCTATGGTGAATTAACTTTTGTTGTGTGGATATATGTGTGACCTATCTTAGGTCTATTCTGATATGATGTAGTGTGCTACATGTTTTTGTTTTGAATTTTTTTGTGAAATCTTGAAGCTAACAGTTGGTATTTTTGGTAAACAAGGATTGCATCTAATTAGGTCAACCTAATTGATGCTTGTGAATGGATCAAGTATATATGTTGGACAGGTTTGAATATTGAGATGTGAAGAAGAAATAGTGATTACAAAGTTGTGAGTGTGAAAAGTGTGAAAATGATGAAGTGCATTAAGTCAGCTTATTGGGCATCACCGGAACTGAATCAGCACTTGATAAGTGTATATTATCAATTCATTTTATGGCTATAAGCCATTTTGTCATTGTAATTTTGTAGGAAGTGAGCCTTTTGTTTCTGGATAGTGAGTCTTGGTAGTGAGCCACCATCTTTTGTAATATTCTATAATTGGTTATACTATATTGTGAGCTAACACTCACCGTGGTTTTTCCCATTTTGGGTTTTCCATGTAAAAATCTTGGTGTTCATGTGTTGTATGATTTCATGCTCTATTAATTCTCTTGATTATCTTTATTGTTTTATGCATTGGAATAATTGGATGGTATTTGTTTAGTAAATTTAAGAAGATACTAATTCACCCCCCCTCTCAGTATCTTGGATATTTAACAATTGGTATCAGAGCTTGGTTCCTTTGGAGAAGCCTAATAGCTTGAGGAAGATCCTGAAGATGGAACAAATGAATGATAAAGAAGAGCTCTGAACTGCACTTGAAGATCTTGATAAAGCTGAAAGTGAAAATAGAGAGTTGAAAGAAAATCTTGAGGCAAATGAATGTGTTGTGCGACTTGCTAAGCAGCTTGTGTAGTTTGTTGTTTTGGAATTGTTATAGTGCCTTTTGATAGGCTTTTTGGGCTACTTGTAGTGTGACGTTGTATTGATTTTCCCTGTTTGGGTTCAATGGTAATGGTGGAGAATTTGGAATGGTGTGAGATGGGGTGAAGAGATTTTGTTGAGGTGGTTGTTGATATGTTGTTTGAGTGATGATGAGGGGTTGTGTGGTATATGGTGTAGTTGATGTTTTAAGTCCTTGGGAGGCCATATTTTGAGGTGTTATGGATGGGGTAATGATTGATTGTGTTGCTTGGATTGATGCCACCTGTTGTTGCGATATTGACAACATGTTCAGAGGATTTGGTATGTTGACTTGATTCACAATCGGTGGATTGTTTTGACTTGGTTGATTTTGGATTGGTATGTTAGGTAAAGGGGGTTGCCCTAAACCAATGATTGATGTGGATGTTGATGTTAGATGAGGTAATGGCGGGAAGAATGGTAGTATGTTTCCTTGAGAAAGTGATGATAAGGCATCAAAAATTCTCCCTTGTCCTTGTGATACCATGGGGAGAGAGACTTGAGTATCAAGAGAATATGCTGATGATGTGACAATGGTGGATGGATTGTTGGTGTCATGGAAAATGAGTGGAATGTACAGATGTTTTGGGTGTTGAGGGACAGTGTTTGGCAGACCCAAAATGGTGTTTGCATCTAAGTCTTGATTGTTCACAAGGGGATGTGTTTGAAGAGTGTGAAGCAATGAACTTCCCTTGGTAACCATAGGTTGACTTGGAACATGAGATGATGTAGGTTGTTGGATGGGTTGAATGATGTTTTGGAAGGATGGTGTGAATGATACCGGTGACATATTCCCAAGAGCATTTTCCACAATAGTGATCACATCATAATCATAAGGGAGTTTAGCCCCTTCCTTTGCTAATGCTAACATGTATTGTGAAGGATTGAGTCTCATCATTGTGTTTACAATCTTGTGGTTCTCAGGATTTTGGACAAACTCCATGATTTCATCTTAAGTCATTCCTAGGACATTGTTGCTGATATCCTCCACTTGGCAACCTACCTCTTGAGAATTTTGAGGTATTTGAGGAGGATTGAGTGGTAGGTTGATGGATATCCTAGGGTTGAACTCTATTTCAGATTAAATCAAATCACTCAAAGTGGATGTTTCTTTGTTTGGTTTCATGTTCTTCTTGTGTTGAGATCTCGTTTGAACCATAAAATAAGGATCAACTTTCAGGGAATATGGGAGGTAACCCTCTAACTCCTTAGGTTGGTCTAAAATTTACGTAAAAAATAAAATCTAAGATGTTAAGGATCAAGTGGTGGTGATGAGATAAATGAAAGATGGATGATGTGAATGATTGAAATTTTAAGAAACCTTAGAGGAATACTAGACTTTAGGGCTTTTTGGATTTGATTTGGATTTTGGATAATGAACTTATAAACCCCAAGATGTTGGATGTTATCTTGGAATAAAATTTCCCACAAGGTGATAATTTAACTAAGTGTATGAAGAAGGATTCATCTACACTCACTTAGTCAAACAAGATGATTTTGGTTTTAATTTGAAGGATTTGCCAAAAGTCTAGTATGAATGATTTTTCCAATGGTTCAAAAAGTTGTTTGTGAGATGAGATTTGATGATGTTTGGGGATGGATGAAAGTGTTGATTTTGATCCTAAGTGAACTTAGAGAGACCTTTTGTCTTTACAAGACCTAGGTATTGAAGAACATGATATACTTCCAAGAATTTGTCAACCCTACAAAGTGAGATACTCAAAACATTGGAAGAGAGTTGGATTTTGACAATAATAAAATGAGTACAAGTTTGGGTTGTCCTTTTATGCACGTTTGTAAAAGTTATAGAGCAACCTATCTCTAACTTGATAAAGCATAGACTGACATTTCTTGAGATTGCTTGGACTGAGACATTTGTGATGATTGATGGACTTTGGTTTTGGGATTTTGATCTTGCGGGAAATCATTTGAGAAAACACATGTGTGGGATTCAATTTGTCTTTTATCTTTGCTTAATGGGTTCTTTTTACCACAAACACTTTATTGCTTAGCTTTTCCACTAAATGTCTATGTCTCAATTTATTTTCATCCCACAAGGTCCATTATGTGGAAATCAAGAGAATCCAGACAATAGTTCCCTAACGTTGACTTTAGAGAGAGAAAATTGAGATATAGGCCCAAATACTTAGGAGCCTCTAAGGATAAATCCCTAAGGACAAGCAGTAATACTTGGAATTTTCAAAGGTATTTACCTCTGCTAAATGGTTTGAAATTTGATGACCTTGTTAAATGTTTGTTTTCAAGATTTTGGATCCAAGCAATGTGTTTAACTGACTCAAAGATTGCACAATCCTAGGATGGAAAATAAAATATTTGTTGAATTCCCACTTGGATTTCTCTAGTTGCTCTTATTTAGAGTGGATGATTAGAAGCTTGAACACACTTGCTCCCCTCCACGACACTCACTTCTACGGGTCAGCCAAGCTTCAGTTCTCATGAATCTCCCATGATGGACTTTTCATCTCTATAAAGAACCACAAATATGTGGGATGACTCCGGAGGTTAGACCTTGCTGACGCTAACAAATATTGGGATTTTGGATTCTAAACAAAGGTTCATAGTAAGGGCATCTAGTTTAGGGGGTGCAATGATAAAATCCTTGTGAGAGATCTCCCAACCCTTAGAACAAGGGCTTTACACATCATAAAGACACTAGGGGAGAGTTATCATGCTCTGCTTCCCATTGTTTATGAATCACTATTATGGAAGAATTGGTGTTAGTGAATCAAGTGCATGATGTCGATTAGAATATTTTGAGTTTCTACATGTTGTAAGAGATCTCTTATCATATTTGGCACCGATGAGATCCATCACAACCTCATTCTTCATTACTTTCAACAAAGGAAGTGATTTGGTGTCACAAAGTCTAGTAACATCCCTAATTGCTTCCTTAGTAATAAGATGGGGTTGGTCAATCCACATTAATTTATCATGTATTCTACTGAGAATAGTCTTCACATATCTATCATCAACTATGGAACTAAAATTAGGAAAATAGTTCCACCTATCCAATTTCTTCGCAACAACATTTGAGTATTCAGGTTTCACCAAGAAATTGTCTCTAGTGAGCTCATTCTGCCAAATATCCATCAATTTTCCATGATTTAATTCATCTATTTTCACTCAAATGTACATTCTTGTATCCTCTGTTGGCATAACCCCATGAGGGATTGATGAGAAGGCACCCATAGGGCCATCTTCATAAACCTTCATAGAATACTTCCTATACGAAGGTCTAGGTCTTTCCGATGCATTAATAACTACATGAGTTGCTATTCTTCTCAGTTTCAAGCTTAGACCACTTCAAAATATGATTCTCACAAACCCACAACAACACAGATAAGTAAAATACCTTTTTCTTCAAGAAGAACCAGAGTTAGGGTTTGCACAGCTTGAACTCCAAATTGCCTCAAGAATGCTCCAAAATGCTTTCCAACTTCTTCAAACACACAAATAATTAAAATTCCTTACTAAATCACTTTATAAAACAATGCTCTACCCTCTAGAGTTCACATTAAATGCGCTAGTCCATACAAAAAACTACTAAAAACATTCTTCACAACACAGAAAAACCTAATTCACTCTACAAAACAACATGACTGCATATTTTCTGCTAGTTTATTTTCCAAAACCTCTGCCTAACCATAACTTACAACATATCCTCGTGTCAAATCCTAACTCAACAAATATCTAGGGGGTTCGTACAATTTTCTGTTAAAGCACCCCCTAAGATCATGCAAGGTCTAGTTCCCAGAGGAATTGTCTATCCCGGATGAGAGCATAGACACATCTATTGTTTCAGGCTCTTCTTTCTTTCTCCAAATTTTGTTCATTTCTTGTTTCACCTCTTCTTTATCAATTTTCTTCACCAATTCATTCTGCTTTACTGGATTATTCTTCTTTCCCTTTTTACTCTAGCAAATTCTTGAGATGTGTCTCCGTTTATTGCAATTATAAGAGACAACATTTTTCTGATTAGTTTGACTTCCACTTACCCTTGTCCTACACTGATTAGCTTTGGGTCCATATTTGTTGCAAGTATAATAGTAGCCATCAAAAAAATGATTTACTCTTTCTCCATTGAATTGATTCATCATCTGGGATCAGCATTCACTTGCTTTATGTCAAATTTTCATGCATGAAAAACATTATCCAGAGAAGGAACCAAGAAACTAATTCATCCTACTCTTGTATTTTGTTACCTTATGACCATATTTATTACAGGAAAAAAAATACAATTGAAGGATGGATACCTTTGTGCATTAGGTTGTCTGATAGGAGATTTTCTAGTAGATTTTTTTGAATTTCTTTTTTGCTTCCCTTTATCTTGAGTCTTTTGATTGTTCACTGTATTTTGCATAGTCTTGGAACTTTCACCGGTATCATTTCCCAGACCACCTTTGTCTTTAGAAGGCCTCTTCCCTGTAATCAATTCATCAAGCTTATCAGAGCTAGATTTGAAACTGTTTTCACAAAGCTTTGCTTTCTCCATATCTACTTTCAAATTTACCACTTCTTGTTCAAGCTTAGTGCATTCATCAAACTTGCTTTGCACCATTCTATTCAGGCATTCTTCTATATTTTTCTTTTCCTCCACTTGTACCTTCAAACTAGTAACCTCATTTTCTTGCTTGAACTACTTTGTTACTTCCCTATGTCTTTCTTTGAACTTCTTCAATTTCTCTTTCATCTTTCAAAGCACAGGCACAGTAAGCTACACAAAAAGCACAATAGGTTGCACAAGCTCAAGCTTTATTACAACAAGAAGTTGCCCAAGTTGCACAAGCTGCATAATTTGTACAAGTTGCACAAGCAACACAAGCCGCACAGGTTGCCCAAGCTGCACAAGATGCTCAACAAGCTCAAGCTCAAGTGCACGCACAATACCAAGTACAACAACAAGAAGCTCAACAAGAATCCTATCAACAAGCTTTGCAACAATACTAAGCATAACAACAATCAGCTCAACTACTAGCCCAACAACAAGCCTTGTTGGCACGACAACAACAAGACCAACAACAAGCATTGTTGGCACAATGACAATTGAAAGCATACCAACATGAGCATTGGTCACACATCAGAACTTGCAATTGCCTCCCACAAAAACACAAAATACCCCACCTGTCACTCAAACAATCAAACCACCTCAAAACACATTCATCCCAGCAGTCGATCTGCAAAACAATGTGTTTGCACAAATAAAATTTCTCTCCCAACAAGTGTTGGACCTACAATCAAGAAAGACAACAAAATCATAAGGGAATCTATGTCCCTATCCTTTTGACAAAATCATTGTGATGGTGCCATTCCCACAAGTATTTGACATACCTAAATTTGACAAGTATTGTGTGATAGCTAATCCTAAAGATCACATCAGGGAATTTCATGTCCATTGTATGGAAGTTGTATATGGCGATTCTTATCTAATGCGACTCTTCCCTCAAATTTTGGTTGGCCCAGCAATGGAATGGTTCTCTCATCTTCCCCCAGGAATCAAAAAGTTCCAAGCAAATGTGGATTTATTCATACAAAACTATTCATTCAACATAGGCATGGATGTGAGTCTGGAAGAACTATCCACTATAAAACAAGCTAAAGGGGAAACATTTGCATCCTTCTTGCAATGATGGCGATCCAAAGCCAACAAGAGAAAGTGGACTATGCTAGAGGAATAGAAAATTTGTACTATCATCACCAATCTCGAAGGAACCATGTCCTTCCATCTGAAAATGCAATGCATCACCACATATGACCAATTGATCCCCAAGGCACTCAACATCGAAAGAGCCCTTACTACACAAGGAGGTACACTTACTTATCAAGACAACCATCCATCAACCAATTACAATGAAAAACCTTGCACATGGACAAGAACACGAATATTACTAATGATGGTGTGGTTGACACCAAAGTTATTATCAGTGCCCCGAGGCAAAACACACAATCATATCAACAATCAAAACAACACACAAGCCAACACATCATCACAACAACCTAGCAATCAAGTGGTCAATAACTTGAATAATCAAGGGGGACCACCCCTAAGGAACAAGTATCCCCCCAAACGAAAATACACACCACTTCGAGAATCAATCGAATCTGTCATGAAAAAATTGGTACAGGAGAATCTCATTAAAATCCCTATTTATGAAAATTATCAAGAGCCTCAAGTTAAACCACCATGGTATAATGAAAATCACCTTTTCGATATTCATAAAATTAAGGGACACGTGACAACCAATTGCATGTGATTGAAAAATTTGATCCAAGATCTCATTGATGACAAGACCATAAATGTAGAACAGCTCGCAGGAAACCAAGATCTCAAAATATACACAAATCCAATTCCAAATCACAATAAGGGAAACAAAAATGGTAAGGCAAACTATAATAATGTGAACCATGTTTATGACCATGCAGTTGCATCTTTAGATGTTGCACCCTTAGATGAGTGGGTTACCATTGTCAATATCACTAGATCCAAAGCTGATTGTAGAGTCACCACACGTGGTGGAAGAATTACCATTGTAAGACAATCCCAACCACCAAGGGCATCCACCACCAATCTGAAGTTAGTACCTAGTGGTTATAATATCTTAGATCAATTGAAAAAAAACCCTGTCCAAACCTCCATCATAGAATTATTGAAAATATCACCTGCACATAGGAAAATCCTAGAAGAAGCATTGGCCACATCTTCCATCCCAACGGATCTTGACACAGACCAGTTCCAAGCTATGGTCAAACATATCACCACACCACATCTCATAATATTTTTTGATCAGGACTTCCCAACGCAACCATCTCATAACCATGCACTCCATCTCAAAGTCCTAGTCCATAAGAATAAACTCAAAAGAGTATTGGTGGATGGAGGTGCAGGGTTAAATATTTGTACTCTCATGCTAATAAAGAATCTAGGATTCTCTAAAGACATCATTGAAAAAGGTAAAGGTAAAGGTATTACAATCAGGGCATATGATGATCAAGAACGAGTGTCTCAAGGCACCATTCAACTCCCTATTCAAGTAGGGACAACTATCATGGAAACCACATGCCAAGTCCTTGATCTAGAATTACCTTACAATTTATCCTCCTGGGGTACCCATGGATCCATGGGATGCAAGTCGTCGCATCCACATTCCATCAATGTGTCAAGTTTCCCTATCATAATCAAGAGGTCACAATCCATGGAGATCCTGAACCATTTTATTATTACAAGAACCTGGAAGCCAAGTACTACAAAATCCCCCAAGTACCAAAGAATGATGAGGGACCCACATCTCCATATATAGACCCATCTACCCTCACCTCCACTTCTGAGACAAAGACACCCTCCATTCCAGACATCTCTAATATCAAAGTCATTATCCAAGATAATGGGTGTGGAGATTACAAAATGAAAAAGAGTGCCTTTGTAATAGGAGAGTTACCTCAATCTCCTCGATCCCATGGGCAACCCCAACTGATTAAAACATCAGCTCAAACCTTCAAAGCAAACCCCTCTAGATTCAAAAGGTGGGGGGACCTAAGTCAGGAAGTGGTAGATGAAAGAGATATATCAAGCTTATTGTATCAAGATGAAATGCCCATACCTGATCTTCCCATGGACAATGACAACAAAGGACTACAATTAATGCAAGGATGGGGCTACAACAAAAATGAAAAGCTGGGGAAAAATGATAACGGCCTACTAGAACCAATTATTCCTAAGAAGCGTATAAAAAATCTTGGCCTTAGATGTACCCCTCTGAAATTAATCATAGGTGGCAAAGGTGCCCTGGTTAAAATATTCAAAGCTTCCCCCTCGGTTCCCATATTGATTACTTATCCTTTTGAGGACCCCCTCACTGACCTACCTATGTTATTCAAGGATTCCTCCCTTCTCATGATTAGTACCCTATCTTTCAAACCAAGTAACCAGATTAATGAGCTAAAATTTGTCTATCCCCAACTCATCGATTATGACCAACGAGGACCACTAATTTTAGACATGTTTGAAAATGATGAGGCTCTCTTAGAATTCATGGGACAGCAGGATACTCTACCATGTGGAGATCAAAAATTTGGGTTCAACATTGAGCTAGACACACATGCATACTATGGGGAAACAATTGAATCCCTCAATCACAAAAGTGAAAATTTAAGAATAATACTTAGGTCTTTGAGCAAAAACCACACTATGGCACTCTCTGACCCAAAAATAGTAAAAACAAAGGACATATCCAATGGTGAAAACCTCTTTGGGGTGCCAGAGGATGAGGGATTCAATCTTCCCCTTAGTGTTATTCATTAGGAAAAGTGAGTAATATTGGTAGAAAAGTGTAATTTGGTCAACCTAGGAATTGAAGAAACACCACATATCACCTTCTATGCATAATCACTCTTGACCAAAGAACAAGAACTTCTAGTTGCATTTATGAGAGAAAGAAAGGTAAACTTTGCATGGACCTACGTTGACATGCCTGGTCTTGATCCAAAGGTTCTGGTTCACCATCTAGTCGTCTATCCAAAAGAAAAACCAGTAAGACAAAAGCTGAGAAAGATGCATCCACAAATAGCCATTACTGGTCAAACTTGAATTACAGAAGCTCCTTGATGTCAGCTTCATACAACCAATTGATTATCCAAAATGGGTTTTGAATCTTGTACCTGTCTCTAATCCCATTGGGGGAATCCATATATGTACTGACTTCAAAGACCTAAACAAAGCATGTCCTAAGGATGATTTCCTTCTCCCAAATATAGACATGATTGTGGATATGACGGCAGGACATGAAATGCTATCATTAATGGATGGATTTTCACACAATCAGTTCATGATAGCTAAAGATGATCAACACAAAACAACTTTCACTTGTCCATGGGGGACCTACTGTTGGAACATGATGTCGTTCGGGTTGAAGAACATAGGGGCTACCTACCAAAGAGCTATGACACGAATCCTCCATGATATGATTCACAAAACTGTGGAAGACTATGTGGATGACATATTGGCCAAATCAAAGAAGCGTTGGGATCACATAGCGGCACTAAGCTCCATCTTTGATAGGCTAGAAGAATACAAGGTCAGACTCAATCCAAAGAAGTGTGTCTTTGGTGTACAGTCAGGAAAGCTCCTCGGGTATATTGTATCTATGAGGGGAATTGAGATAGATCCTGCTAAAGTCAAAGCAATTCTCAAGATGGAAGCACCAAGAACATTAAAGTAGTTAAGGGATTTGAAAGGAAGACTCCAATCCATTCATCGGTTTATAGCGTAGTTAGCAAATATGGCTATCCCATATTCTCATCTACTCCACAAGGGGGTAGCATACAAATGGGACAAGAAATGTGATCAGGCATTCAATAAAATCAAGGAGTACTTACTCACACCACCAGTTCTTGTGCCACCAATTCCGAACAAGCCCTTGATCTTGTATATATCGGCAACAACAATAGCCCTTAGTGCTCTCTTAGCACAACAGGATGAAAATAGAAAAGAGATCTATTTACTACATTAGTAGAACCATGGCAGGACATGAGCTGAATTATACATCCATTGAGAAGGCTTGCTTAGCGGTTTTGTTCGCCGCACAGAAATTCAAACACTATATGTTGGCACATCAAATAAAACTCATTGCCAAGATAGATCCTCTTAATTATCTACTTTCTAAAGTAATGCTCACAGGGTGGACAACTAAATGGGTCAAGATAGAACATGACATTGCTCGTATGTAGAACAAAAGGCCATTAAAGGACAAGTAATTGCAGATTAGCTGGTAGAAGAACCAATGTATTCAAAGAACCCATTGGTATCATAATTTCTCGATGAGTCAATGTTTAACCTAAGTGCGACAGATCACTAGAAAGTATATTTTGATGGATCCTACACACAACATGGGTCAAGAACTAGGATCTTCTTCATTATACCACAAGGAGATTGCATACCAAATTCATACAAGTTATCTTTTCCTTGCACAAGTAACATTACAGAATATGAGGCTCTTGTTATAGGACTCAGAATTGTAGTACAATGGCAGATCATGACACTCAAGGTCTATGGGGACTTGCAGCTTATCATCAACTAGGTCAATGATGAATACCAAATGAAGGATTACAAATTGACCCCATATAAGAAACTGGTGGAAAGCCTCAAAGAATTCTTCATCGACATCACATTTGAGCAAATACCTAGGGAAAACAAGAGCAACGGATGTTATGGCAACAATTAGATTGCTATTGGATATCCCACGCAACGTCCCTAAGCAAGAATTCCTTGTAGAGAAGCTTCTCATACCACCTTTCGAGGTACCAGAGTCTAAATTCATGTGTGAAATTGTTTGTCCTAGTGACCCTTGGTATCAAGACATTTACACCTACTTAAAAATAGGAGTCCTCCCTGTTGATATCACCCTGAACCTTAAAAGAACATTTGTCAAGAAGTCATCCCGCTTTGTTATCTTAGGAGACACCCTATACATTGATATGCCTTAACCCTAAGGAAGCTTTGAATGCTTTCCCTAAGGTACACGATGGCATTTGTGGATCACATTCAAGTGGTATGACCTTGGCTAAGAAACTACTAAGGACTGGGTACTACTAGCCTATGATGGAAAGAGAAGCTCATGACTATGTCCAAAGGTACTTTCAATGTCAACAGCATGGGGACCTCATCCATGTACTAGCTCAAGAGCTCCAACCAATCATAACACCTTGGCCCTTTTCACAATGGGTGCTCAATCTCATCGAAAAAATCACACCCACCTCATCCAATGGACACAAGTTCATTATCACCACCACTAAGTACTTCATGAAGTGGGTAGAGGAAATCCCAATGACCTACATCATAGGGAAATAGATCTCCAAATTCATCCCGAACTACCTCATTTGTTGCTATGGTATTCCACAAGCCCTTATCTTAGATAATGGAACACCTTTCAAGAACTAGTATGTTCAAGAGCTATGCCAAAAATTCAATATCCAACATCGCTTCTCCACTCCATATTACCCCCAAGGTAATGGCCAAGCATAGGCTACAAATAAAACCATCTTGAAAATCCTAAAGAAAACAGTCAATGATATTGGTCGTGACTGGCACTTACAGCTAAATCCCACCTTATGGGCCTACCAAACAAGTATCTACACACCTACAGGTGCAACCCCTTTCTCCCTAGTCTACAGATCATAAGCCATCCTTCACATTGAGATCGAGCTCCCATCCTTAAGAATATCATTGCAAAAACTCATTATTGATTAAGAATATCAGGTATCACAATTGAACGAGCTAGAACTACTGGATGAGTGGTGCATGGATGCCTTGAATCACCTACAAGTCTACCAGAACCATCTCAAGCAAAGCTACAACAAGAAGATCAAGAATCAAACCTTTCAAGTCAGAGAGCTTGTATTGAAGGAGAATCAGAAGAATGTACCAAATCTAGATAGTAAGGGAAAATTTAAACCCAACTGGTTGGGGCTTGTAGACATGCAAAATTGGCATCATGCATTCCCCATATTTAATTAAATCATATTCACCCATTAATTAAATAAATCAAGTTTATTTGATTAATTTCCTAAGGCTGTCTCTTTAATTAAATAAATCATTTTATTTAATTATCCCCTAAATTTTCTTCATTTAATTAAATCAAATGTATTTAATTAAATGGCTAATGTCCATTATTTCCTCCCATTTGATTTAAAATCTAAATCAAATGTCATGTTGAAACTAATCTCTATCTAAAGTTAATTAAGTCATGATTAACTTCTAACACTAATCCTCTTTTCTCTAGCTTTTGCCACTTGCACAATAAATCATTTAATTTGATTTATTAATTCTTCTAATTTCCCTCAACATGGCATAAAAAAAGAATATTCTTCCAAATTTGAAAGTCCCTCCAAAAGGGATGTGTCCTTCTAACATAGCATTAACTCCTCTTACATTGTCTGTTACATGTCCCCCACTTGGCATTTAAGACTCTTTCTTCTCCCTCCAACAAGCCATCTTTTGAATTTCAAATCTCCCCCTCTTTGGCACATTGATCAAAATGTGCTCAACCTTCATCCTCTCACATCTTGACAAGTGGCATCTTGTCATTGGCTCATGTTTTGTCCCACATCCTCAATTTTCTTCAATCCTCCATCATACTTTCTTATAAATAGAGGCCTCCTTTATTGTATTAATCCTCCACAACTCCACAACTTGATACACAATCTCAAGCATTTGAATCTTGTTCATCATATCATCTAAGAGCTTATCAAGGATTGGGAAAGGGCTTCTTTCCACATCAAAGATGTAACAATCCACTATGGGATAGAGTTTGGTTCATGTTATTGTGTGTTTTATTTAGTTTCTTTGTTTCCTTAGTTGCATACTTAACATGATTCATTATTTCATAGAGATGTTTTGGTTTGCTTTGTTTTAAATGACAATACTAATGTTTGTTTATTTTTTAGCAAAATGCAAAGAAAGACATCTACGTCTAAGCTCAGAGACAATCAAAGATTTTGTGTCTCGAGGGCTGATTAAAGATTAACCTTGCCTACATTTAAGCTCAAACATGACATAGTTCGGATAGCATGTTTTTGATGTTTTCTGAAATCAGAAAATTATGAAAAATTAAAAAATTAAAAAAATAGAAAAATTGTGAAAATAGTAAAGATAAAAATCGTCCTCCAATGAAAACCACTACGGTGGTGCTTTGGATAGGTACCATGATGAAAACATAGCAAACAGGCATCATGTGTAGAATCGAGCATCTATGTGCACCACTTCAGGTGAAAGTATCTCATCCCATCCATAATAAATCCAACATTCCATCCATCTTATCCATAATAAATCCATTCATCCATGAACCATTTGTCCAATCCATTTTCATTCATCTCCATCCATAGTCCAAGCTATCTTGATCTTGATGAAACTTTGGTGCACACTTTACACTTGCTTATGGTAAAAAACCTTGACATGGGCCATTTTCATTTATCCTATCCTACCTAATGTTATCTAAGCCATGAATCACTATCCAAATGAAGCATTCCTCCATTCAAAAACCTTGTCTTATTGCAAGATAATCCTTGGCATCCATTGCATGCTTACCATATCCATCCATCCACACACTTGTCAAGGTATCCATCCATGACATTCTATACATTGCTAGACACTAGGGGAAAATATTTACATCTTACTTTAGGAATAAATCTTGATCTATCTCTTCTAACTTATGTGGTGATCCAAACATTGGAAAAAGTGAAATCAAATTGGTCAAAGCATTTGTGAGCCAAAAATCCAAATCACTAACCCATGGCACATTTTGACGAGAAGATGTTCCTTATCAAGCTTTATCTCTCATTGAACATCATTCCAAACAATCAATATCAGTTGCATCTAATGTGTTCTTCAACATCACATTAAATCATCCAAAACCAAATTTTGTTCCAAATCAAGCTTCAAAATATTGATCAATCAAATCCATCATCGTCTCGGGATGTCCATCCCAATCCTCGTGTTTCTTAACACTATCCTTCATTGTTGTGTATCCTCAATAATGTTATCATCATCAATCCATCAATCGAATCCAATCAATCCCTCATCATCTTGGGATATCCATCCTAATCCTTGTGTTTCTTAACACTATCCTTGCAATGTTGTGTATCCTCAACAATGTTATCATCATCAATCCATTAATCAGATCAATCAACCTTAGCTTAGTTTTCAACAAAATCCCAAAATAGAGCATTGATATTGTCACACATGTCCATATCCAAAACATTCAAAACATCAAAAAATCCAAAAACATTCATAAAAACCAAGAAAATCCAAAAACATCCAAAATCATATCAAAATCCAAAAACATTCATAAAAATCAGAAAACATCAAAAACATGTTATCCTAACTACGTCGTCTCTGAGCTTAAACATAGGCAAGGCTAATGTAAGAGTATACTTCTTTCTGCTAGGGCATCCGAAAAAATTAGAAAATTATGAAAAATCAAAAAATAGAAAAATCATGAAAATAGTAAAGATAAAAATCATCCTCCAGTGAAAACCACTACGGTGGCGCTTTGGACAAGTACCATGATGAGAACCTAGAAAACAGGCATCATGTGTAGAATTGAGCATCTATGTGCACCACTTCAGGTGAAAGTATCTCATCCCATCCATAATAAATCTAGTATTCCATCCATCTTATCCATAATAAATCCATTCATCCATGAACCATTTAACCAATCTTTTTTCATCCATCTCCATCCATAGTCCAAGTTATCTTGATCTTGATGAAACTTTGGTGCACACTTTACACTTGCTTATGGTAAAAAACCTTGACATGGGCCATTTTCATTGATCCTATCCTACCCAATGTTATCTAAGCCATGAAGCACTATCCAAATGAAGCATTCCTCATTCAAACACCTTATCTTATTGCAAGATAATCCTTGGCATCCTTTGCATGCTTACCATATCCATCCATCCACACCTATCAAAGCACCCACCCAGGGCACTCCATACATTGCTAGACACTAGGGGCAGATTTTTACGTCTTGCTTTAGGAATAAATATTGATCTATATCCCCCAACTTATGGGGGCAATGTACCAATATACGTCTTTCCGTTGGGGCATCCGAAAAAATCATAATTTTTTTGAATTTTGATCACGACAAGTTTATTCTTTGAACCAAAACAGCAAGTACGTTGCTTCAAAGAGGGGAAAAATGTAGAAATGGAAAATTGACATCATGCATTCCTCATATTTAATTAAATCATATTCGCCCATCAATTAAATAAATCAAGTTTGTTTTATTTAATTATCCCCTAAAGTTTCTTCATTTAATTAAATCAAATGTATTTAATTAAATGGCTAATGTCCATTATTTCCTCCCATTTGATTTAAAATATAAATCAAATGTCATTTCAACTAATCTCTATCTAAATTTAATTAAGTCATGATTAACTTCTAACACTAATCCTCTTTTCTCTAGCTTTTTCCACTTGCACAATAAATCATTTACTTTGATTTATTAATTCTTCTAATTTCCCCCAACATGGCATAAAAAGAGAATATTCTTCCAAATTTGAAAATCCCTCCAAAAGGGATGTAACCTTCCAACATAGCATTAACTCGGGTCTTACATTATTTGTTACATGTCCCCCACTTGGCACTTAAGACTCTTTCTTCTCCCTCCAACAAGCCATCTTTTGAATTTCAAATCTCCCCCTCTTTGGCACATTGATCAAAATGTGCTCAACCTTCATCCTCTCACATCTTGACAAGTGGCATCTTGTCATTGGCTCATTTTTTGTCCCACATCCTCCATGTTGTTCAATCCTCCATCATACTTTCTTATAAATAGAGGCCTCCTCTATTATATTAATCCTCCACAACTCCACAACTTGATACACGATCTCAAGAATTTGAATCTTGTTCATCATATCATCTAGGAGCTTATCAAGGATTGGGAAAGGGCTTCTTTCCACATCAAAGAAGCACCAATCCACTATGGGATAGAGTTTGATTCATGTTATTGTGTATTTTATTTAGTTTCTTTGTTTCCTTAGTTGCATACTTAACATAATTCAATATTCCATAGAGATGTTTTGGTTTGCTTTGTTTTAAATGACAATACTAATGTTTGTTTATTTTTAGAAAAATGTAGAAAAAGACATCTACAAAATGGTGCTAGAAGGAGGGTTGTACACTTTTGTGTCAGCTTCAAATCAAGTTTAGTTTGAATATAGTTAAACATTTCTTGCAAGTTATTGAACTAGCTACACATGTATGACAGAGTGATTTGTTCAAATAATGTTTTCATTTATAGTTAAAATCGCATCTGGTCATTTGTTTACTCATTCATCTTTCTTTGGATCTCGTTACAACAAATCCCAGTCATGTAATTAATTTCATGATATATTTCACATACACCTTACAACATTAAGAGATATATTTTTTTGATTGTTCATTACTAGAACGTTGAAAGAAAATTCCACAATTTTTTTTTATGTGAATGTTCCTATCTTTGAAGTAAATTATAGGGGGATTCAGTTGATTTTCATTTAATGAAAATTTCATTTTTGACTCAATTAATTTTTTGTATTTTCCACATTTTGTTATTTTTGATTTGATGATTATGGTTGAGAGTTTGAAAAGTTAAGCCTATTTTAATTAACCATAGTGTTTGGAGAATACACTAGGCACAATTTGAAGGAAGATTAAGCATGTTTGTTTCATTATTTTTCCTTGTCTATGCTTCCTAACTTTGAATACATTGAGGCATCCATGTCAATAGATAACGTGCCTTGTTTATAATTGAGTTTTTGTTAGATCTGTATAGTTGGTTTGTTAGATCTATACAATTGGTCCTCAGTAGTCCTCAACAATCATTTATATTATAACATGAAAGGAATTAAGTGGCCACACATGAAGATGTGAGTCTCTTTCTCTCGTCCTCAACAGTCATTCCCATTCATGGGTTACTCATTCTTCAAGAACAGTACTTCGCTGTGTTAGAGACTTTGAAGCTAGTACTTCATTTTGAGCTTTCTCCCAACTTGACACAACATCTTCCGCAACTTTGGCATGTTGTTTTCTTCAACCATTGGTTTGTTGTAGTACCCTTTAGAATTCCTTTGGATTATTTATGATGGTAAATATTTATTCATCTTGCACGTCATTTCCCTCCAACATTTTTTTGATGTCCTCAACTCTTTTCCATACTGTCATCATTCACTCAATTCGAAGGGTTCAAACATTCCCTATGGGCTATTCCAAAGGAAACAAAATGTGTGTTTCCCAATCCTAGGTCCACATATTTAACTCACTCGTATATTTCTTGTGTAAGCTTGCAGATGTTTCTTGTGGTACGCGCAATCCTTACACTGTAAGAAAAATCTCTTTTAAACATTATGTCAAATGCGCAGGGTAGTAGGATGCTAGTCAAAGGTTGTAGAAATTGGTTTTACACCTACAAAATGCATTTGTTTGAAAGTTTTTAAAGGTGTTTAATTGTTATCTTTTCATACACCTACTAATTGCATTAGCGTGAAATTTTTTAAAGCCTTTCAACATATACATTCTACGTCACGCATGTCATGTTTGAATGAACTTTATCGTCTACAAGAAGACCGCAGGAAAAATGGTGGAACTCATCTTTACATCTATCAATCACATTTTCTTGAAAATGAATTCCCTTCAATAAATGCATGTTGTGCATATCTTGCCATGATTACAATTTTTTTTAGACATTTTGTCAAAAAAATTGTGCACCTTGTCTATGTTTTGGCATCATGCATGTAGATCCACCAAGCATAAGGGATGTGGAAAAAGATGTGGAATTTGAAATTACACCTGCCATTTGCATTAACTTGAAAGTTTTGAAAGCATCTTATTTGGGATTATTCATATCTGACCTTCTATAAAAAGATCTTGCGTTATAAAGTAGATACTTTCCCACCTGTCATTGAGATGACACAATTAGGCATCATACCAAATAAAGGAAGTGAATGAAGATTGCAGATTATAGTGATTAGGGGGTATGATTGCATTGTTTACCTTGAGCTAACGTCTTTTTTTGGGCACAAGCAGCTTGCCAAGTCTCCCATTTTAGCACAGGCAGAAAGGTTGCTATGTAAAAGGTTGTGGAATCTAGTTTTACACCTGCCAATTGCATTAGCTTCGGTTGTGGAATCTGATTTTACATGCTCTTGCCTTTATGTTGTTTGATTTGTCTACAACTTTAGCCCCTTTAACCTGATTTCTTTGCATCTGCACTTGTGCCAATTTCATCCTGCAAGCAACTATTTTTTCAGTATCAACACCATTTTTTGTAGATTTCTTGACAGCCCACGCCTATGAAACGAGTAAAGGAATTGTGGATTTCGACATATTTTAGCTCATGAAATGACCTCATAGATGCCTTGCATATAAAAAAAAAAAGAACAAAATAATGTTCTCATAAGAATATGTTAAAATAAATTGCAGAGCAACTCTACTCATAGCACAAAAAACACAGCTATCATTATGTAGGGTAGATCAAAGCTATTGACCTGCAAGTCATGTGTAGGTCAATAACGTTTCAAAATAAGATACGCCTGTCTAAAAATAATGGACATGTATCCAAAACTTTGCTTATGTAGCCATAGTCAGTCTGCTTACAATTGTCTTAAAAATTTAGATGGCCAAGGCTACAAGTCATTTTTGTTCGTTGCTACAGTGTCTTAGTCCTACTACTATTCCTTATTAACTGTATACCTAGACTTCCCAAGTCCTCAAGCCAGTATCATCCATTTTACTTACGTAGGGCGGCATTGGAGTTTCTTGTTTGCATTTGATGTTTGTATGCACCTTTGAATGTTAGTGGTGTCTTATTTCATGCAGAAACAGGTCGCCATCATATCTAACAATCATTGCTTATTCCTTATTTAATGCAAAAGCAAGTCACCATCATATCTAACAGTGGGTACTTATTGAATGTAGCTACTTTGGCATCCATACATATAAGCTTTATTGTCATGTGTAGATTTGAATATCAGAAAAGGAAACTTTATTATTTATTACATGCATATTTGAATGTCATAAAATCTATTGGTTTGGCCTATACATGTAGGATGGCTGCCTAGGCTCTAGTGCGCATGGTCAATAAAAACTTTTTCTAAATCAACTTTTTGATTTTCCTTCAAAGGGATGCACACTTTATCATTTACATCAAATCTGTTTATTTTTTTTAGGGGTGCATAAAATCTATTTTTTAGTGTTAGCTTTGTAATAGCCATTAAATCCTTGAAATAAATCTTATTTGTGATTGTTTTGTAATGGTTGCAGGGTTGGAATCAAGAAACAATGGTGGTCTTTTTCACGTGAGAAGCAAATAACAAAGCAGATTTGAGTTGAAGTTGGGCATTGAACATAAATATGAAAAAGCATTTTTAAATGATTATTGTGATAGTCTAGAGCATCCAATTGTTGCTTTTGTTTTTTGTTTTAGGCCAACTAGATCAATTTGGGGTTTAAGATTAATCATTGGTTGATTCTTTCAAAGTTGGGCTAAAATTGAACGTTAGAAACTTATTAGACGTTGCTTTTTGGGCTAACAATTGAACAAAGCAACTTTCATCTTTCATTTTGGTGCTTTAAAAAGAATCAAATCATTGCTTTGAGGATTTTAAAAGAACATGTGCATCTTTTTTTTTTGTAATCACTTACCCAAAATAATATCATCAAAAAGATGTATGCACTTCTCTCATGCCTCACTACAATCTTGAGAATCAAAAGGCTTTTAGTGATATTAAGTTGTGTAAGTGATTGCCTACACACTTCAATTTGGATCCTAAAATTGAAAAAATCTTGCGAGTGTGAGTGAAACATATCGTGTGTGTTCTCTCTTTGTTTCTCAACAAAGATCGATTGAACTACACATGTGTTTGCTCACTTTTGTGTTATCTTAGAGGGCCTGCCTTGTGGGAAAAAGTAATCACCCAAGGGAACAACCTAACTGGGAACATGCTAAAGCCAAGCGACTTCCACCTAGGATATAAATGTGGGTACTTGAAGAAACACAAGTACCATAAGGATTATTCTGATGAGAAGGGCAGCAATGGTCTCTCATCGCATGGATGGTCCCCCATGAATGAAATGTCTGCATTAAAACCCCTTGTTTAGAAAGGCCAAAATCCTTATCTATTTGTTGGTGCAAGAACGATTGTTTTGAAGCCGCCCCACACTTTTACAACTTTTAGTAGAGATGGAAAGTATGCCATGGGAGATTCATGGGTATTGATGCTTGGCTAACCCGAGAAGTGAGTGCACTATAAGGGGTAGCCTTTGTGGTCAAGCATCTAACCATCCACTAAAAGTAAGGATAGTTGGACTTGTCCAAGTGGGGATTCAACAAATATTGTCTCAATATCCATAGGGTTGTGCATGTTCTTGAAATCAAAACACTTTGCTTGATCAAAAACATTGGAAAAACAAACATTTAACATGAGCGCCAAATTTCAAACCCTTTAGGAGAAGCAAATACCCTTGAAAAAATTTACATGTTATTGCTTGCCCTTGGGATTCATATCCTTAGAGGCTTCTAATCATTTGGATTTCATCTCAATTTGCTCCTACTAAAGTCAACATTAGGTAACCTTTGCCTTGATTTCCTTGATTTCCACATAATGCACTTTGTGGGATGAAAGAAAATTAGAACATTGGACATCTAGTTTTAAAAGGTAATCAAGAGTGTGTTTGTGATAAAAATAACTCATTAAGCAAAGTTAAGAAACAATTGGACCCCACACATGTGCTTGGAATCTTTTAGTCATATGGTTTTCATGCAAACATTGATCTTTTGGTTTTGAACTACTCTTAGAGAAAATCATGTTCTTCACTATCTTAGTCTTGTAAACAAGGTCCCTGTTAGGTTCATTTAGGATCAAAATAAAACACTTCATTCATCCAAACATTTATCATCTTCATCTCATAAACAAGTTTAGAGATTTGGAAACATCATTATCTAGACTTGGGTACATCCTTAAACCAAATCAAAATCATCTGTTTAGTTAGGTGTGTTTGGATGAATCCTTCCTCACAAACTTAGTTAAATTAGCACACCTTTGAACGAGTTCATCCTAAGATAACATCTAACATCTCAGGGTTTACAAGTTCATTACCCAAATCAAACCAATAAAAAATCCAAAATTCCTAAAGTCTAGCATTGATCCAAAGTTCCTAAAATTTCAACACCCATATCATTCACCCCTTTCATCCTTCATCTCATCATTGGTCTTGAACACCTTAAAGGTTCACTTTTTGTGCTGGTGTTGGACAAGGTCAAAACACAAGAAGAAAATGGAATATAAACTTGATCCATACATCATGAGCAGTCTAAACCAACCAAACTATCAAAGCCTTACAATGCCAATTGATTATCAACACTCACATTTATACAATCTGTACATGGGATCATTATCTCCTACAAACCTCGATGGTACAACAAATGTGAGTATGCCCAGTCAAGATTTTGGAACACCTATCCCTATGGTAGATTTAAATCAAAGTCCAAACTTACAAATCTATCAACCAAACAATCAATGCATGAGTCTTCAAAACAACATTATCCCACCAAATCCATACATGCCAAATGTCAATATACCAAGTACAAGTTTATCAAGCATGAACGTTTCAAACCCACACTTGGTAAACTTTGGGATAGATATGTTTGCGGATCATACAAAAAAATTTCAAAGTCCAAACAAGATGTTAAAAACTCCATTTTTTGATCCAAGTCAAGATAACACCATGCAAAATCAAGGCAATATGATTCTCAAACACAACAATGTTCAATTTCAACCTATAATGCCAAATTTGAACATCATCCCAAGTCAGGACATTGTCCAAAATCAATTTGTCCATGATCCCATGCAAACACCACAAGTATGTATCCCAAACCTGCTTGAACGAAAACCAAATCAACTATATCAAGGGAGTCAAGATCAAATTTTACGAGATCAAATTGCTACACTTACCAAAATAGTTGATTCATTGCGCCAAAAGACATCTCCATCCCAAAATTAATACACTCTTCCATTGGTTGAACCATGTCATCAAATCATTGATTTGTGTCCACAACCACATCAAGAACAATATCTCCAATGTCAAGAGGTTGGATATCAAGATCGACAACATCAACAACAAACCCAATTACCCCATCTCAAAGATCAATCACCACATCTCAAAGATCAATCACCACATCTCCAAAATCAATCACCACAAGGTCAATTTAAAGTACAAATATCACAAGGTAACAAACGGAAATACACACCACTTAGGAAACCAATTGAATCGGTCATGCAACAATTGGTGCAGGAAAATCTCATTAAAATACCTGTCTATGAGAACTATCAAGAACCCCTAGTAAAACCACCTTGGTATGACAAGAAGCACCTTTGTGATTTTCACAAAATAAAGGGACACACAACATCAAATTGCATTCAACTCAAAAATCTCATCAAAGACCTTATTGATCAAAAAATAATAGCTATTGGGGACAATGATGAAGATTCAACCACTAGTGATAACATTGACAATCTCCCCACCACAATTGTTGAAAACGATGATCAAGATCTATACATCAATGAGCATATTGAAGATGTTTCTACCTCATTCGAAGATCAAATCAACATATATCAAGAGTCACTTTTCAATCATGATCAAAATCCACCACCAACAATACCCAACAATGATCCAATTCGAGAATTGTCAACATCACTTGATCTATGGTTGAAGACATTGACAATCTCTCTGCCACAATTGTCGAAAAAAAATTTCAAGATCTCTCCATTAATGAGCACATTGAAGATGTTTCTACCCCATCTAATATTCAACTCACCATACATCAAGAGACACTTTTTAGTGATCTATTTCAAGGAGTGTTAGAATTATTTAATCCCATTGACATAATCTACGATCCATCGACCAATGATCATATTGAAAATGTCTCTACATTGTCTTATGAGTTAGAGAAAATATCTCAAGAATTCATTCCAAAGCATGATCAACATCTTTCACCAAAGTCTAGCAATAGTCCTTCCCAATACATATTGGCATTCTTTGACCTCATGGTTATAGAAGGGATCCTCAACTCAACATTTGATCCAAGTCCACTCAAAGATCAAGAGGATATTGAGCTACTTCCCATGCCTAATGAAGATATTCAAGAACCCTTTGTAATCAATCCATCCTTTGAAACTACCCCATGTCAAGAACTTGATCCCAAGAATGTCAAAAGTAATTTTCAAATCATTCAAGATCAAGAATTCATATCTCCAAGATACTACAATGATCTAATGGGCACTCTCCTATCTATACAAGATGTCACAAATAATGATCACATCCACATAGCACATACTCCTCCATCTACCCGTGAGATGCTTTCCATGGATGGACACGTACATGATCTTCATTCAGAACAGGATTCCTTTACTCCTAACATTATTACACAAAAATAGTAGGCTATTGATTTCTATAGTCAAACTAAGTTGTCAACATCAGGATTAGATATATCCCAAATTTGGACTGAGGACATCATGTATGAAGATATCTAGCATTATCCACTCAAAGAAATATGTTAGATAGAACAAGATATTTTGGAGTCAGCAGCACAACAAATTGAAATAATGTCATCTGCAGTGGTCATTTATCAGAGAATGCATTCTAAACATGAACTCTTGAAACAAGCAGAATCAAAGCATGAAAGTAATACTTCCACAATACTTGGGGCAACTTTGTCTCAAGCAAATTTCAACATAGGGAGCACGAAGAATCCTTATTATGAAACCAATGCCAATACTACAACTAGCCACGTCACAAATCTTCATCCACCCATCACCCCATCTATGAATTGGGACCAACATCAAAAGAAATATTTGAATCAAAGCATGAAGAACGTTATCAAAGCAAAAGAAGCTAAGAAGCATAATGGACAAATCAAATACACATGGATATCAAAGAATACAAAGAAATATTATCCATATCAAAATCCATTAGTCAAAGAAACTATGGGGCAAAATAAAAAAGGGAAAATTGTCCATCAAAGATGTCCACAAAGTCAATAGCGGGCTTCTAAAGCAACATAAAAAGTCTATCAAGCAGTTGGTCCTAATTCCATGCACACTTCTATATCCACCCATCATTGCTCATCTTCCCAAGTTTGGAGAGTCAAAGGTTCCAAACTATCAACCAATCCATCTTTTATTCCTAAACATGCTCCATCCACACCTCCATGCATGATATCCAATTCTCACATTGACCATGTATTGATAGCCACCCTTCATCATAATGATTTAGAAGGCACTCTATTGCGATGTGCGCATAAAGATAGAGTTAGCTCCGATATCAACAAAGCAAATTAGGAATCTCATAAGTTGCTTTCAAGTGCATGTATCTTGGCAAAGCAACTTCTTCAAGCAGGATATCAATGGAAAATTATGACAAAAGCATCTACATTGACACCACAAGGAAGTTCAGAATGAGCTTAAAATCTTTTAGAAAAATCCAAAAAAATAAAAAAATATGAAAAATAAAAAAATAAAAAAATAGAAAAAGCATGAAAATAGTAAAGATAAAAATTGTCCTCCAGTAAAAACCACTATAGTGGCACTTTGGATAGGTACCATGATGAAAACCTAGAAAACAGGTGTCATGTGTAGAATCAAGCATCTACATGTGCCACTTCAGGTGAAAGTATCTCATCCCATCCATAATAAATCTAGCATTCCATCCATCTTATCCATAATAAATCCATTCATCCATGAACCATTTATCCAATCCATTTCATCCATCTCCATCCATAGTCCAAGTTATCTTGATCTTGATGAAACTTTGGTGCACACTTTACACTTGCTTATGGCAAAAAACCTTGACATGGGCCATTTTCATTGATCCTATCCTACCCAATGTTATCTAAGCCATGAAGCACTATCCAAATGAAGCACTCCTCTATTCAAACACCTTATCTTATTGCAAGATAATCCTTGGCATCCTTTGCATGCTTACCATATCCATCCATCCACACACCTATCAAGGTATCCATCCATGACATTCCATACAATGCTAGACACTAGGGGTAGATATTTACATCTTGCTTTGGGAATAAATCTTGATCTATCTCTTCTAACTTATGTGGTGATCCAAACATTGGAAAAAGTGAAATCAAATTAGTCAAAGCATTTGTGAGCCAAAAATCCAAATCACTAACTCATGGCACATTTTGATGAGAAGATGTTCATTATCAAGCTTTATCTCTCATTGAACATCAATCCAAACAATCAATATTAGTTGCATCTAACGTGTTCTTCAACATCACATCAAATCATCCAAAACCAAATTTTGTTCCAAATCAAGCTTCAAAATCTTGATCAATCAAATCCATCATCATCTTGGGATGTCCATCCCAATCCTCGTGTTTCTTAACACTATCCTTGTATTGTTGTGTATCCTCAACAATGTTATCATCATCAATCCATCAATCAAATCCAATCAATCCCTCATCATCTTGGGGTATCTATCCTAATCCTTGTGTTGCTTAACACTATCCTTGCAATGTTGTGTATCCTCAACAATGTTATCATCATCAATCCATTGATCAAATCAATCAACCTTAGCTTGGTTTTCAACAAAATCCCAAAATAGAGCACTGATATTGTCACACATGTCCATATCCAAAACATTCAAAACATAAAAAAATCCAAAAACATTCATAAAAACCAAGAAAATCCAAAAACATCCAAAAACATTCATAAAATTCAAAAAACATCAAAAAAATGCTATCTGAACTACGTCATCTCTGAGCTTAAACATAGGCAAGGCTAATCTTTGATCATCCCCCAAGACACCAAATCCAAAAAATTCATAAAATCTCAGAAAAACCCCAAAACATTGGAAATGTGAAAATCAAAACATTTGTAAAATCTTGAAAAAAAACCAAAAACAGCCTCAAAAACATTTCAAAAACAACAAAAAACATCCAAATATTTGAAAAATCCATGTCCCATTTCGCTTTCACCTGCAATAAATCACTCATCCATAATAAAACTGTTAGCTCTAATTATTTGCACCCGGGCTGAGATTAAACACAACCAATCATGAGCAACATGGGAACATTTCTAGGGTTGTGGGTGACCCTATGACAGAAAAGTACCTCTAGAAAAAAGCTGGCTCTTGTTGATTTTACCTCAAACTACTTATATTTATGAGGAAAAGGTAAGAAAATTTCCATACTGAAATGAAACTAAAACTTTGATCCTATGATGGAATACTCAAACTAACTAAAGGCATGCAAACTTGATTCTGTTACACTTTCAGCTAGTAGATTGATAGAAAAATTACACTACTCATCCTTTCATATCAAGTACATGAGCAATTTATGAGAAAGTGCTTGTATATGATTCCAATAAGAAAAAGATTATTTTCATAATCTGAAACCTTATATTGCTCACACAACTCACAACCTGTCAATTGATATTTACTTGCAGAGAAGGTACTTTTGAAGAAACAAAAATACAAGGAAAGCACAAATTTTCACAAGTATTTCTATCAATTTCAATGACATGTACACTAACATAGAAAGTAATGAGAAGTTAAATTGTATCAATGCTATTAAACTTCAAAAGGTACTCACAGTTTGCATGATTGCATGAATTACAAAATAATAATGAATTATGATGATGAACAATCTCCAAAAAACTGCCAATTAAGAACTAAACTCAAATGAGTTAAAATGAGCTAATATAACTCACCACCTAAGTGGTTGCACCAAAGGAGTCAATAACCACTTTGGGTCGGATGCCCCAATAAAGCCTAAAAAATAGGCTTCAAAATTTCCCCAATACCACTTACAACATGTGAAAAGGAGGTTTTGGTCAAACCAAAACTCAAAGTAAGCATAACACTTAACAAAATGCATTAAAGACCCCTGCAAATGTGGGAACTTGTCTCTAAACTGAAAAAACTTTTCCAATATTCTCTCCATCAGTTTCCCTTCCCTCAATTTGCATTTAAATGATAACAAAATAACTTAAAGGTTGATAAATACACCTTGAAGCTATCTGTTTTACAATAAAATTAATGCAAAGAAGAGATTACAAAAATAATTTGCAAAGCACGTACATAGAGTGGCACCCTTATATTGCATCATTGACTTAGCAATTATTTGAAACAAAGTGGAAAAGGGGACTTTAAGGCATAGAATTCCTAAGTTAATGACATATGACTTCGACCCCAGCATAATACATGTTTCAATTATTTAGAAAAAATGAAATAAAATCCCATCGAAGACACAAAAAGCGTCAAACCCTAATTATGAAAAGAGCCAAAATGATGGGAAAAACCATCATTTTGTTGTTGCATACTTTTTGAGAGCATAATACAACCACTAGGGTTTGACTGAAAAGCTATGGAGAACCACTTCGCTCAGATATTACAGACGCATCCTTCCTTGCAAAAATTGACAAATGATGATCTCATTGAGTAAGTGCTTGAAAAAGGTTTTTAAATGAAGTTTTTCTATTCAATTTGACTTCACAGGTCGCAAGCATTATCATCTTACTTACACATTTAATTTATTTTTATTTTTTAATGGTCATTTACTTCTTTGCTAGTCGTCATGACAGTCTGAAGATACACTACCAGAACCTTGAAAAGATGAAACTCGACCTCAAGGAGACAAGGCCATTTACCGGTCTGCTCTAATCACCTGGATGTATGTGTTTGTTTCCTTCTTGTTTTCTAAGTAGAAATAACACTTCCTTTGCATCCAAATGTGGTAGAATCGTGCGACCTTTTTAATCTATGCATTTCATACTTTATTTCACCCTGTGTTCCATTTTTGCATGATAGTTAATCAGGCAGCCATCATTTTATCCCTACTCATTGTGATTTTTTTTGTGTTTCTTGTACTTTCAGTAGAAAATATGAAGAAACCTTCTTAAAAAAATGTGACTCTATCACCTTTGGTGATTTCTTTAGAAGAAACCCTCGAGTTTCTTTATGATCTTTACAGGCACTCTTGAAATGGCTTTAGAAGCCAGTGATACTCCATTTTTGCTACAAAGTTTGTATACCAAAACCCCTACATAACAAGAGCAGAAGGTAAACTTACTGTGAAATGAAACTTGGTTTGTAAGCTGTTGGCTTCACCTCTGTTAACTCCCACGTAAATTCTTTGCAGATTGCATATATATCATGATTCACAGTCAAAGAAATATCAGGAAAGCTTGACTATTAAACAAAACCACTTCAATATCTTATAGTCACTTAGGCTCCAAAGATTTTATAAGAAATTTCATAACATCATGGCATTTTTTGTAGACCACTCTCTGTTACTTTACATTGATCTTCCTTTGGGTTTGAAATCCCATTTTCTAGGTCAAAGATTTCAGACATTCCAGTTTCTGGGTATCTTACCTTCTGCTATATTCTAATTCCAGCCTATCTCATGGCCTTGATATTTACTGTTAACATTTTCTATGATTTATGCATCATTGTTAAAATCTTGTTCTAGGTTGATTTCTATGCATTTAGATCTGATAATTTTCATGCTATTCTTAGCATTCAATTCCCTCACTGTACTTCATAGGAAATCTCTAACTGATAATGAAAGCATATCTTACTTTGTCGTCCATTCTTGAAGCAGTGATTAAAAATTTCTCTTTATAAATAGAGTAGGGTTGTATGAGTCTAAGTATAAACATGTAAGATATAAATAACCATGACTTTGACAATTCTAGCCTCAACATTTCAATGTTTGCTTTTATTGTAATTTTTTGCAATATGCTTTGTATAAAATTCATTGCTTTTCATTGATACTAAGTTTGAATTTGTAAACAATGATCGTTGTATATGTAATGTGTTTTGTGCTTTAGTTACACAGCATTTTCCACATACTTGGACTACTTTTGGCATAAGTGATTGCTCCATTTGAAGTATTCGCAGTATTCAATGAACAGTGCATTTTCCATGCTATCTGTAATGAAACTCATTCCACTAGTACTGTGTGTACTTTAATGCTGGGGTAATAGTCTTTGTTCTATTCAATTCCATAGTTCAATTTAAAGTTGACTGGAGGAAATTTCTTTGAATCCATTGTTACCCAAAAGTTGTCACTCTATATCAAAATAAAATTGCCCTTTACTCATGTATGCCTGTAATATCACATATTTCCCTCCTCAAGATGGATACCTATAGTCACTGTCAAAATGAACTATCACCTATGATTTTTTGATCCTCTGAATATCTTCCTAATTGTTCTTGATCTGATTCATGTTTAATGCTTCATGATGATTGATCATACATCACTTATGACAATAATCAACAACTTACTACCATAAATGATGTATGGTCATTTACATGAGCCAATAAAGAGATGAACCTATTTGATAAATGTCTCTTAATGCCATCAAAGCATAACAATATAGCATGTTGGGTTCAACCCTTGTGGGAGCCACGTTTCATCCCACGTGTTAAAACTTGATAAAACAAGAACATTAATCTCCCTATATCTGCACATGAAACAAACAGTTAGAAAAAGAAAACATATGCATATATCTAGAGGCTTAATGGTTTATTTTCTTTGAACATGAGCAGTTTATAGATTTTTTAATGCATGTAAAGGGCAATCTATACACTAGTGGGTGGGTGTATATGTAGTGTTAGAGACCGTCATTGTTTAGAGCTCTACTCTAACCCATTGCAACTCTTTTAGATGCAGCCTGACATGGAAACTGGGAGCTACAAAGGACACAAAACAACTTGGAGTTGAGGATCATGCAGGACAACGAACTTAGACTAGTCATCGGTCAATGACTGGCCTCTTCCCCTATATATGCATCTTTTATTCTTTCAATCCATTTGTGTATATGTTGCATTTTATCTACATTGGACAAGCTATATCTCACAACTTGTGTGAGATAGATTTGAACTCTTGAATCAATTAAGATTTTCTTTCGGTAATATTTGTGTGAATCTTTTCAATATTGTATACATCTATATAAATGCAATAATCTATTACTAAAAAAATGTAATCTCATTGATTTTATGTTTATACATTTGAATGCAATATAGGGAAGATTGATATGAAATAGTCCTTTAATTCACTTATTTTGACAAAGATAAAAATGAGTAACAAAAACAATCATCACCTTCATCCTTTGGCAACACAAACATAAACAACCACAACAATCAGCAAAAGTAAACTTCAAATGTAAAATCAAAATCAAAACAACAAACTTTTAAATGTAAAATCAAACTCTTGATCATTCACAGTTCCATGTCAATCAACCTTATATCAATAGCCTTTTGAACAACCTATCAACTTGCCACCATCCACTAACATGTCCTAGGATGCATTCTTCCTACAATGGGCATTATCTATTGGAAAAATACTTTGGATAAACAAAATGACATGTCACCATCCACTAACATGTCCTAGGATGTATCCTTCCTACAATGGGCATTATCTATTGGCAATCGTTTCAGTTCTTATCCTAAACAAAACAAATCCCTTTGGCTAGAGGTATGAAGAACATTGACTTGTTTGTGTGCTTGATCTTTTTTTTTTATCTTATTGCGCTCATTCCAATGACCTCTCGATGATGTCTAATCAAAGCGATTTAGAGAGAAAGGAATGGGGCATCGATCATTATCTTTTTGTCTGTTGTGCTTGTTGGACGTTCTTGTAATATAACTTGGTGAATACTTACTTTGTTAGGTGCATCCTAGCAAGGTTTTTGTATGTCAAGTGTGAACAAGAATACTCCTATCTATTTTTCGAGTCAAATTCCATCACACTAGGTACAACACCATCCTGGTTCTTTATACCTTGATGCATTGTATCTATGTGTTATCAAACATAAGGTAAGTATCCCTTTTAAAGTCCCAATTTATAATAAGCAAATCATCCATATCTCATCATCATCTCTAGTAAAGTTGGCTTGTTGAATCCTATTTTCATCATCTCATTTCTTCTTTCTTCTCTATATGCTAACAGTTAATCGTCATCACCAATGCATCCATCTTGCATCCACAAACCATCAGCATACTACATATCATATCATATCATATAAAAAGCATTGATCATCTCACATACATTTTCATCATTGCATAATATAGATCTGTTAGTCTAAGCATATCATAAATCATACATTTGAATAAAACATCCATTGCATAATCATATAGGCATCATTCATCTCATCCATCTCATATGCATTACATCGTCATTTTAAGTTGTTTAGGATAATATAGATTGGTTATCCTAAGCATCTTAAAACCATCTCATTTGCACCATCATCATAACCATTCATGTGTCCATCTTGAACCTCTTTGTCGTGAGATCGACCTTCAAATCAAACTTTTCGCTCGATATCTCGAGGGGGCAATGTACCAATTTACTTCTTTCCGCTGGGGCATCTGAAAAAATTAGAATTTTTTTGAATTTTGATCGCAACAAGTTTATTCTTTGAACCAACGCAACAAGTACATTGCTTCAAAGAGGGGAAAAATGTAGACATGCAAAATTGACATCATGCATTCCTCATTTTTAATTAAATCATATTCACCCATCAATTAAATAAATCAAGTTTGTTTGATTAATTTCCTAAGGTTATCTCTTTAATTAAATAAATCATTTTATTTAATTATCCCCTAAAGTTTCTTCATTTAATTAAATCAAATGTATTTAATTAAATGGCTAATTTCCATGTTTTCCTCCCATTTGATTTAAAATCTAAATCAAATGTCATGTCAACTAATCTCTATCTAAAGTTAATTAAGTCATGATTAACTTCTAACACTAATCCTCTTTTCACTAGCTTTTACCACTTGCACAATAAATCATTTACTTTGATTTATTAATTCTTCTACTTTCCCTCAACATGGTATAAAAAGAGAATACTCTTCCAAATTTGAAAATTCCTCCAAAATGGATGTGTCCTTCCAACATAGCATTAACTCCTCTTACATTGTGTGTTACATGTTCTCCACTTGGCATTTAAGACTCTTTCCTCTCCCTCCAACAAGCCATCTTTTGAATTTCAAATCTCCCCCTCTTTGGCACATTGATCAAAATGTGCTCAACTTTCATCCTCTCACATTTTGACAAGTGGCATCTTGTCATTGGCTCATGTTTTTTCCCACATCCTCCATGTTCTTCAATCCTCCATCATACTTTCTTATAAATAGAGGTCTCCTCTATTGTATTAATCCTCCACAACTCCACAACTTGATACACAATCTCAAGCATTTGAATCTTTTTCATCATATCATCCAGGAGCTTATCAAGGATTGGGAAAGGGCTTCTTTCCACATCAAAGAAGCACCAATTGTTTCCTTAGTTGCATACTTAACATGATTCAATATTTCATAGAGATGTTTTGGTTTTCTTTGTTTTAAATGATAATACTAATGTTTGTTTATTTTTAAGCAAAATGTAAAAAAAGGCATCTATAGGGCCCTTCATCGTCACAGCAAGTTACAAATCAAGAGCATATCAACTATCTACACCTGAAGGTGAGCCTCTATAGGAGCCTATCAATAACCCCCATCTCAAAAAGTTTTATGCCTAAACTTGCAAGGTATAAATCAAAAAAATATAAAAAAATATAAAATTATAAAAATCCAAAAAAAAATCAGAAAAAGGATTGAAAACAGTAAAGAAAAGAATCGTCCTCTAGTGAAAACCACTTCGGTGGTGCTTTGGGCAAGTACCTTGGTGAAAACCTAGCAAATAGGTGCCTCATGTAAATAAGCACTTCCCATCCACCATCATCTCTTCAACTTGTTCTGCATCATTCATCCATCACCCTTCCATTGATCCTTCCATCACCCATTCGCATCTGCATCATAGTTTGATCCTATGTTTGTATCATGTTACCTCCTAGAATTACTTGGCACATTCCTAATGTCAGTTTGTCCTTCCTATATTGGAGTAGTCTATTGCATTGCACACTAGGGGCATGCTCTTATACCTACATTGGATAGAATTCGTGTATATTCTTGAAATCTTCCTTAAAAATAGAAAATCCAAAAACATTCAGAAAATTAGAAAATCCAAAAACATTCAAAAAATCAAAAAATCCAAAACATTTAGAAAATTAGAAAATCCAAAAACATTTAGAAAATCAAAAAATCCAAAAATAATTAGAAAATTAGAAAACTTCAAAACATTCAAATCATGTCAAAAATCCAAAAACACTCATAAAAGTCAAGAAAAGATAAAAAATAGAGTCGCCTTGTCAAACTATGGGTCTCTGAGCTCTGAATGTAGGCAAGGCCATCATCGATGTGCCCCCGAGACACATTAGGTCAGTCCTTTAGGAGTTTGTCACAATAACTGGCAATCCATTTTTTCATATCTCATCAATAAACAAGTTTGTGTCAATCAAACTACATGGTCTCTGCGTGTATAACCTAAGCAAGGCTGATCTTTGATCAGCCCCCGAGGCCCCTAGGTTAGGTCTTTAGGTTAGGTTCTTGGTCAAAATCTCAAAAAACACAAAAACATTAGAAAATTTGAAAATCAAAACATTTACAAAATATCTCAAAATACCAAAAATAGCCTCAAAACATTTCAAAACATCAAAAACATCCAAATTTTGAAAAAAAATTCATCCATCCCATTTCACACTCACTTGCAATAAACATTCACTCATAATAAATGATCATCATCTTCAAGCTTAGTGACAACCAAAAACAAGTTTAGCAAATTGAAAGTGATAACTCAAAACGTCAAGGTCTCAAGTCTAGGTTAATAGGTAAATAAGTTGGTTAACTCTTGGTATTAATAACCTAATCATCCCATTAATCCCACACTCATCTGATAATGTCATGTCCTAAGATGCATCCTTCCTACAATGGACATCAACATTAGGCATCACCATAGTTTAGTCTTGGTTAGAGGTATGAAGAACATTAGCTTGTTTGTTTACTTGATCTTTGTCTTGTTGACTTATCTTATTGTGCTCATTCCAATGACCTCTTGATGATCTCTAAACAAAACGATTTAAAGAGAAAGGAATGGGGCATTGATAATTATCTTTTTATCTGTTGTGCTTGTTGGATATTCTTGTAATATAACCTTGGTCATGCTTACTTTTTTTTGGTCTGTACGGAGGGTGTTTTGAATATCTTGTTGACCACATGTGAGGTTCTTCCTTTCTATGTTTTGGTCTAAGGTGTTTGAAACATCTGAACTACATTCTAAATAGGGTTTCATATGCCAAGTGTGAATAGGGATACTCCTATCTGAGTGTCAAGTCAAAGTTCATCACACTAGGTACAATGCCATCCTGGTTCTTTATACCTTGATGCATCATATTTTTGTGTGTTATCAAACATAAGGTAAGTAAGCTATTTACATCCCCAATCTTTGATAAGCGAAACATCATCGATCTCTCATCATTATTTCTAATAAAGTCTCGGTAGATCATCGACTTGTTGGATCCTCTTTTCATCATCTCATTTCTTCTTTCTTCTCTCTGTGCTAACATGGTATCATGACAATCAACCAAACATCACCAATGCATCCATCCTGAATCCACAAACCATCAACATACCACATATCATTCATATCATACATAATAGGAAACACTAGTCATTTCACATGCATTGCATTTCCATCATTGCACCATAATATAGATTGGTTATTATAAGCATCTCATAAACCATACATTTGCATAAATAATTCATTGCATAATCATATAGGCATCATCACATGTTGCAACATCCATAAATACATTTGCATCCATCACATAAAATTGCATCCACATAGATTCATCATACATCTCATAATCATAACATATCACATCATCTATTTTAGGCATAATATAGATTTGTTATTCTAAGCATGTTAGAATCATTTGCATACCATATACATTTGTATCCATACATCCATACTACAAACATCATCATCATAACCATTCAAACATCTATCTTGAATCTCTTTGTCGCGAGATCGACCCTACAAATTGGAATTTTTGCCCAATCTCTCGAGGGGGTAGTGTACAAGCATACTTCTTTCTGCTGGAGCAAAAGTGGGGCATCCAAAAAAATAATAAAATTTTTGAACTTTGATCTCAGCAAGGTTATTCTTTGAACCAACGTAGTAGGTACATTGCTTCAAAGAGGGGCAAAATGTAGACACTCAAAATATCCTGATTGACATCATGCACTTGATTCACTAACATCGATTCTTCCTTAATCACTTCCACACTAACCAATTAATTGAATAATCTTTATTTAATTAATTAAATTCATCAAAATTTCCTCCTCAATCAGATAATACACTTTTTCGGATTATTTAATTAGAATCCTAATGTTCTTCCTTTAATTAAATAAATCAATTTTATTTAATCAAAATCCTAATGTTCTTCCTTTAATTAAATAAATAAATTTTATTTAATCAAAATTTCAATGTTCTTCCTTTAATTAAATAAATCAATTTTATTTAATTAAAATCCTAATGTTCTTCCTTTAATTAAATAAATCAATTTTATTTAATTGAAATCATGATGTTCTTCCTTTAATTAAATAAATCAATTTTATTTAATTAAAATAATAATATTCCAACACCATCTCATTTGATTTAAATAAACCCAAACATCTAAATCAACTGTCACAAATCAAACTAATTTCATCTTAGTTAATTAATCCTAAATTAATTAACTCCTAACACTAATCCCCCATTCCTTTAGATTTTAACTTCACCCTAGGGTGAGTCAACCTTGGTCAAGTTGCACATGTAAATCAATTTATTTGATTTACTAATTACCCTATTTTCATTAAAAAATGACATATTCTTTGAATATTCCACCCACTTGACTTTTCCCTCCCAAAGGACTTTTGTCCTCCACCTTGGCATTAAAAACTCTTACATGTCCTATTTTTTGAGCCACCTTTGCATTAAGGGCTCTTACACCTCTTCTTACACAAGCCACCTCTTGGCATTCATTCCTCTTACACATCCCATCTCCCAAGATGTGCTCACACATGTGTGAGCACATCTCCTCTAGATTCATTAGCATGTTGACAAGTGGCACAATGCCATTGGTCCAATTTTTAATCCCACATTCTCCCCATTCTTCACTCTTCAAACCTTCTTCATTATGAATAGAGGCCTTCTCTATTGATTCAGGATACACAAGTTCCCCTCAATCATCCACAATTTGATGCAAGGTTATTATTCACAAATATCATCCAAGTTAACATAGAATTCATCATTCATAGCTAGGTTATTGGCATTTTGCATCAAGAATCACACATTTCATCCAAGAGATTATCAAGGGATTGGGAAAGGGCTTCTTTCCACATCAAAGAAGCACCAATCCCCCTATGGGATGTTGGTTTGAGCATTTAAAATAGAATTGCATTAGTATTTTATTTGATATTTTACTTTGTTTTCATGTTTTTGTGTTTAAATTAATTTCATAGGGAATGCTTAATTTCTACTTGTGTATTGACTAATGATCACTTGTTTGTTCATGTTTAAGCAGTTCTAGGAAGAGCATTCACACAATGAAGTCTATCACTAATCTAGCCGTGAAATATGTCGTTATGATGATTGGTCATAAAATTTACTTCACCAACAGAGAGAACCTTGTTTCGGCTATAGCTATTTATACTGGTTTTGATATGGTGGTCAATGGTGTAGATTATGACCTACGCGAACTTCTCCAATTATAGCTACTTTAGAATTTGAGAATGACCAAGGAAAAGAAGTATACTTTTAAATTCAGCTCATTGATTGTATGTTTGTTGTTCTATTTTGTGAAGAGACTTCAGGTGGAAAGGATGATGTAGTGTTTTGGGATTCATCCAGACTAGTGACACATCAGATTTTTTATTACTTACATAATCTAGGCGATTTAAAGAACATAGATAATCTCTAACAACATTCTTTGTTGTGTTAAAAAATAATATGAATGAGAGAAATAATTTTGAGGAAAATTGTTGAGAAGTACAGAAATGATATAAGTTTTCATATTTCTTCTGATGAATGTATGATTGAAGTTGTAGAACCATGGACTGTATGGATTCAACTATTGGGTTATGAGATCATGGAGAATGAAGCCAAAGGCTATGTGCAGATATTGCTGAAAATTCTGAAAGATGACATTGAACCTAGAATTGGGACTTATGTTGAAAAGACTATGGAGGTTCACATGGAGTTCAAGAAGCCTATAGTAAGGAAGAACGTAGAAAAGAAGCTTAAAGAAGCAGGTTTTATTGATGAGGAGTTGCACTAAGCAGAGCTAAGAGTGAGCAGATGGAGGGAGAATCATCAAGACCAAGGAGATCTGGAAGGACTGCTCCTTCTAAGCCCTCTGCAACTCCTACAATGAGTGCAGAACCCAGTGTTACTGACAAAGGAAAAGGCTCGGATCCTTCTGGACCTACTACTAGATCTGGGAAGAGGAAAGAAACTCCTCTAGTGGTTCCTAGAAATAGAGGAAAGAAAGCAAAGGCTACAAGGGAGAAGAACCTTAGTGTCACAGATGATCAAGATGAAGAGGAAGAGGATCCTGATGCAAAATTGGTAAGGAAGAAAAGAGGAAATATGTCCTCTGGTGAAGGTGTTAGTTTAAAGAGAGTGCATATTGTATCATCCTCCGAGGAAGATGAAGAGTCAAATTTTGGTGTTCATGTGCACACCAAACCAGAACCAAAGGAAGAAAATATGTCTGAAGAAACCTCTTCAAATTAGGGAGAACAAAAGGAAATTCCAGTAAGTCCTTGCCTCCATTTCAAATTAGAGGCAACTCTCAATTATTTGTTACATTTTGAGAACATGTTGAAGCCTACAACAAAATATTATGATCATGTTGGAAAAGAGGATAAGAAAACATTCATTTTAGCTATCATTCAATATGTTATCATCTTGGAAGTTAAGTGGGATGATGTGAAGAAAGATGTGCTTGAGAATATGTGGGTAGCCCTAATGAAAAGAAGATCAGAGGTTGTTGAATTTGAAGAGAAAATCAGGAATGATGCATTTGATAAAATTGGGTCTTTTCTAACCCCGGATGATCTGGAAACTTTGAAAAAGATATGTGCAAATATGTTCCAGATGAAGAAAAGGGATAATATTCTGATGACTAGGGATAAGAAGCGATAAAGAAGATAAGGAAGGAAACTGTAGAGGTAATAAAGGACATAGCTGAAAAGTATGGTATGCTTGGTTCACAACCATCTGATTTTGAACCTAAGATAGGAGAAGAAGTGTTTGCAGAAGAGGCTATAGAAAATATTCCTTCCAGTATAGGCAATATAGGGATTCCTTCAAAAACAATTGATGTAGATATACCTCTAGATACAAGTGTTGAAAATGATCCTTCAGAGATGGAGAAGCAGACCAAGGGAGAAGTAGAAATATAGAAACATTATGATTCTCCTTCAGAGCATACTAAGAATGAAAAAGATAATACTAAAAAGGAAAAAGGTAGTGAAAAAGGAGAAAAAGCTAATCCAGAAGAAGAACAAAATAAAAATGGAAATGAAGGAAATGGTGGAGAAGACAGCAGGGACAAAGATAAAGATGAAAAGGAAAAGGAAGAAAAGAAAGAAGAAGAAGAGAAAGTGGAAGAAGAAGAGAAGGAAGAAGAAAAAGAAAAGGGAAAGGAAGAAAAGAAAAATGAGGAATCTGTTGAGAAAAATGAAGAAAGTCAAAATAAAATTGTAAAATCTCTTAAGTCTCCCAGAGAACCTTCCTCCGGTAATGATGTATTGAAAGGTTTGCTATCCTCAGGAGCTTCTACAACTTCCTATGATTGAAGCGTATGTAGATGTGGAGAAGATGTCTCTGGTCCATAAAGTGGTATTAGGGGATACATTGTTGGCATCTGGAAGGAAGGAGATTCTTGAAACTCATCAGAGAACAAAACTCATTGAAGATGCTCTTAAGGTATTGTAGGAGGCCACACCTGGTACTTCTATAAATACATCTCACTTTGATTGAAAATTTGA